>PPNA03000010.1:0-348408 GCA_003708055.3 Torulaspora maleeae | reverse complement strand
CTGACAGTCGCCGGCCGATTGTTCTACAGTATGCTCAGAGACTTTGTGGGAACAGGCGACCTTTGCTCGGCTTTCATCGGCTTTTTTGCCGTGGCGCCAGTTATCGATTTTGTGACACTTTGTCAAAACCTAAGTCCGGAAAATGACAGGCGGTTCATAAACAAGAGTACACAAAGGCCATACATACATACAATGCTGAATACTTCTTTACTTATGCATAATGAAGAATTGCTCGACGACACTTGATTAGAAGCAGCTGCTTCTAGGCTGCAGACACCATGGCGAAAGAATGTATATTATCGTGCGGTCGGCAACTGGCGAAAACGCAGTGTTTGATTTCCCGTTCAAGGTTTCTTATAACTAAAGGCATCGCAGTTTTTTTTTCTCATTTCTGCTGCTCTCTTCCTGGCATTTATGCGCTCAATCGCTGAGCAGAAGTGGGTTGAATGGATTAAGGCAGCTCAAGTCTGGGCTAAATGCTGAGCAGGAGGTCTTTTATCCATGCTTTTGCTTGGCGCTGTTTCATTGCAAAATATGGATGTCTACCGATTGATCTTTTTGGGGGAACGCCTTTCACTCTTTGCTCCTGATTCGGCTGAGGTCCTAATCGCTTTACCTTTTTGATCACTCGATTGGCAAAGAATTTAATCGGTGGAAATTTATCCGAAGGTCCGTTGAAAAGCTCTTCTAGGAAGCGCTTATTTTCAAGCATTTCGTTGCGCCGTTGGCGCTCTAATCTCAGTCTGCTCACAGCATGCTTGTCTTCCAACCACAAATTTCTTAAGTGGTCATATATTATGGCTTTATCTCTGTCAACATTCTTCCATCTCCTGAAGAAATGCCTACGCACCGCTGGGCCTGTTCCGTTGAAAAGCGAGGGTAGCCCACGATTGCTTGCTATGAAGTTGTCCACTGAATCTAGAATGTCGTCATCCGCCTCGAAGTGCAGCCATCCACGAAAGGATCTTGGTGAGCCTCTATCAGGGCGGTGCCTCACTTTTCGGTCTCCTTCACGCTGCTCTTGATCGGCAACTGCTTCAAGTGTCATTGCCATTTGCTCTGATCTAAATTGTGGACTCTCGTAGTCCAGATGCTTGATCCGTCGAAAGCGAATCGGGCAATAGTCCTTCAACATTTTTGCTATCCATGTCTCTTCTTCCATTTTTTCGGAGTCTTTATTGCCTAATTTCAATCCCTGGCAAGCGTTTGTCTCCCCAGTGCCAGATTGTGAAGGCATGGTCAGATGCTCTATTTTTGTTACTTCATTTTGAGTCGTCAAAAGAGAATTACAATCAGAAATGCTGAACACTGAAGTGCATGACGCATCTGTGTCACTTCTCCTCGCATTTATCTCGGAATATTTAGATGATACAGAGGAATCACCAAAAGATCTTAGGGTGAGTGTGCTGTCATTTGAAGACTGTGTCAGGCCGGTTGATGGACACTCTTCTTGTGCCGAAAACCCCGCCAGGTGTTCGGCATTTTGTACACAGTTTTCATCCAATCTCCAGTGATCTCTTTTGTGCATCTTCGTGTTTCCGTGGGCGACTGAACTTTGTCTTGCATTTTCTCTGAAACCGGTGGTCCACAGCTTGCTCATTGCCGCTTTGATGCTCTCTCTCTTTCCCATTTCCTCGATTCTTGAAGAATCGCTCATGGTGGATGTCCTTGTGGTTAAAATGTTCTCGTTATTTCTGAACATTCCTTGTTGGAATAAACTTTTTGATCAGGTACCAGAGTATAGTTTGATGAGGCCTAACCTAAAAGTGAAGAAAAAGTGAAAGCATGAAAGCAAGACAAGAAAAGTGTAAATGACCTGCCATTTTATATGTTGCTTTAGACTTTGTGTCGTCTTCAATAAGCTGGATTGAGTTTCTGTACAGCGGCATTTCAAAGATGTCGCGCGCGCCAGTATTCCATTTTGTGACGCAGCTTTGTAAATCCCGTATTCGGGGTAAATAGTACCAAAATGTCGCTTGAATCAACGAATAACCTTCATGAACCGTGGGAATGCGCCAAACAGATTCATTGCAAGTGGTTAAATACTTGAGCTATATGCAACTCCGAAAGCTGATCATGAAGGGCTACTTTGGTTGATCTTGCAAGAGTCATGTTTCGTCAGATTTATGCCGCACATGGCTTCTTATACTGAACTGGACTGCAGCTGAGCTTAGCTCAAGTGAGCATGGGACCTCGAACTCCTCATGGTTCGCATGATCTAAGGCTGCCCGTCGTGATCACTTCCTTCGTTTTCCACGATATAGAAGCTTGTTCTCTCTCGAATTGTAACATACACCTACGTACCCGAAAATTTGATGTATTGTCGATGGCGACTAAAAGTCCAAGTTCCTTCGAGTCTTTCTTCCAAGAACCCAAAATCAAAGCAATGTTTAGAAAGTATGTTTACAGTCTCTTCTAATCCTGCTCGTTCTCGAGACTAACACGACCGTCGCGTAGGTTTACTAAAGAAGACATTCATTCTCGTTCGAAAGTCAAATCTTCAATCCAAAGAACGTTAAAGACCAAACTGGTGAGTCAATATCCCAAACTAGAGGAAGTTATCGATGAGCTGATTCCAAAAAAAGGACAAATTGAATTGATCAAGTGTGAAGACAAAATTCAGTTGTATGCCGTGGATGGCGAAGTTCTCTTCTTCCAAAAATTTGACGAGTTGATTCCTACACTCAGGCTCGTACACAAATTTCCTGAGGCCTATCCCACTGTACAGGTTGACAGAGGTGCTATCAAGTTTGTTTTATCTGGTGCTAATATCATGTGCCCCGGTCTCACCTCCCCAGGTGCTTCACTTCCACCTGCACCAGGGTATGAGGAAGATAAGATTGTAGTGATTAAGGCGGAGAATAAAGACAGTGCTTTAGCAATTGGTAAGCTCCTCATGAGCACAGAAGATATCAAAAGTGTTAATAAAGGTCACGGTGTTGAAATGATTCACCATCTGGGTGATCCTTTGTGGACTTTCAGCGTCGAGTAGACATGTCATAAATAAATTTGCATCTATCACCATGGTGTGAAACTTTTCCTTCCAATGCTTCCTTTGTATTAAACTTTTTTTCTTACATAAAGTGTACTATTGTCACGGATACCATAATAATTAATCGGCCTGAATTCAGCGTCCATCTCTCGGAGAACGTCAGATGTAGGGTGAAAAAAGAGCTGAATTGCATCTCTACGAAGAGGTAGCTTCTGTGCAACAATAGTCTTTAGATATCTTACTGAATAATCGGATAGAACCTTGCAGCTGAACGACTCTTGCGTTAGTTCGTCAACAAAATGAATGTTCAATATTAAACAGTCCAGCCAACAGTTGCCACAAATCTGCTTCTTTTCGTGACCTGGATATTTTTCTGCTAGCGCTGACCAGCGTTTGAGCAGCGTATTGTATTTAATTTTTCCATTGAGGACCTGGGAAACAAAAAAGAGCTCTGCCTCTTTCCTCAGATCGTTTGAAAGGTTTGATCCATTTAATATTTTGATTTCTCGGAATCTTGCTAAACACGAGTAGAAATTGAACGTTTCATCCTCTCCTGTACAAAAAGGATTGTTGTTCAACCGAAGGGACTGGAGTTTGGGTAGAGCTTCGTCCAACAGGTCCAAAACGGCCCACTCCTGTATTCTGTTGTAAGACAAATCGAGATCTTGAAGGGCAGTGGAGGGAGGTATTTTGACCGCATTCAGTAAATTGTGGGATAGATTCAGGCTTTGAAGACCAATGCTTGAGATTCCCAGCGGCACGTTAGTCATAAGGTTGCCTGATGCGTATAGATTCCTCAACGTCGATGGGAACGCAATATTTTCCTCACCTAATGCTGACAACTGATTCCAGCTGATGTCCAGACTTTCGAGACACGGAAAGCTTCTTAAAAGTATTGCAATCTGTTTCTGTTCGAGTTGGGTTCCGGCAATCTGCAAGCTCTTGAGCTGCGGGTGCACAAAATCTCCAAGCTCTTCCCAGCCCCTGGTGAAAACATTTCGTGATACATCCAGAGATCGAAGGTTCTTGAACTCTGATATAAGTAGGCAGATATGACTAAAATCGGAAAGTAGATTGTAAGATAGGTCTAGGTGCGTTACCTCGCTGCAATGTTTACGAATAGTTTCCAAACCACGTTCACTCAGTTTTTCATCATTGATGGCCAGTCTTTCTAAGACTACTTTCGTCCTCAAGCCAATGGTTTGACTCGTTTTCATGTGCATGTCATGATTAAAACTTTCAGAGCATGCATACTTCTGGGAAAAGATATGATCAAAGGGAACCCCCGCGTTGGCCTCTTTCTCAAACTTAGCAGCCTTAATGAACGAGCCTGAATTAGGTGTCTTTGTTTGGAAATAGCTAGTTCCATTGAGCGAGCCGTCGTTCTTCCCCCTGTTAGGATTATCCCATTCTACTCCATAAGCTGTAGCTGCTGGCCATAGGTGGATCTCGCCGACGTATTTAACCGTACAAATTTCTTCCCCGATAAGCAAACGATCTCCTATCCTGTATGGCATATTGCGGACGGTTGCACTAAGAATGGTTTTATCGCGAAGTCTGGAGCGTCGATCTTCAAGACTCACCAATTTCAATCTCAAACCAAAGATCCACTATCGATAGTCCTACAGAACATATGTACAAAGACTTACGTTGCGTATAAAGTACTCGAAGTCTGCTCCCAAACCGTCGAACTGCTTACATATTCTCGTCTTGTATTTTCTCAGCGCTAATAGCATTATCTAGAGTGGCGAAAAGACCATCCAAATCAAACTCTTTGGACCAACCCGACACAATTGAAGTTTCCTCGGTCTTTGCAGGAGCTTGTGATACACCTGTGCTTAAAGTACTTGGCTGAGCGGCGACTTCTTCCTCGCTGTCCTTGGAAGCCTTGGGCAAAACCCAGCCCATAATCTTTCCGTCTCTCCAGTCATTAAGCACAGATAAACCGGCACTGGCTAAATTTGGCACACCACCTTTACCCAATCTACCTCTCTTCCTAGCTACGTGGATTAAGAAATGCTTGGTAAAGGTGTCTGGGTCGTTGGCTGGGATAGCAGGTATCTCATATAATGCCTTGAAGCTTTCTACCATTTCGTCTGATTTTGCTAGTCTCTTGACAAGCATTAGGACGGCTGGATATGGGTCTACGATAAATTTTGATGGCAAAGCATTCAGAAGGGCCAATTCGGCTTCTTGTTCAACTTTACTCTTCTTCTTACTTTCGCTAGGGAAACAGATACCTGGAGAGTCTAAGATCTTCAATTTGTTATCCACTTTGATTTCCCTTAGAGATGTAGTCACACCTGCCTGATTCCCGACGGGACAAGCTTTTGAGTAGCCACCACGGCGAGACAACAGGGAGTTGATTACTGATGATTTACCGACATTTGGATAACCGATAACACCCACAACTATGGAACGCTTCAAATTGCTATTGTTTGAATACGTTTTGAGTGCCTCCAGAAGAGCTGAGGCGGTGACTGTTTGTGTGAGTTTTTTGTTGAAAGATGAACTTGTTGTGGCACCAGGTGCAGATTTTAGAGGGATAGTTGGGAAACTGGATTTTAGCACATTTAGCCATTGCTCTAGAACGTGTGGAGGAACCAAATCTACCTTGTTTAGTAGGAGTATTAGTCTCTTACCTTGGCTTTGTAACACAGCCTGCTCGACTTTTCTTGAACGAGTACCTTCAGGATCTCTAGCGTCAAGCACATACAAAATCACATCAGACGCATCGACCACGGTCTTGAAGATCTTGTCGTACGCCTTTCTTGATTTTTCCAACTCAGAGCCGTCTTCGTCGTTTCCACCGTAAAAGTCAATATCATAATCGACTACGTCCTGGTATTCTTCCACATCGTTTTCACCTTGGTTTTCGTATTCCGCGGCAGCATTCTGAGCAGACTCGACTAAAGCAGCTAGGTTGTTTGCACCTTCATCGTCACTGTTCATATCCTCATCCATTATATCCTGGCCACTTTCCATTGCCAATCTCTTGGCTTCTAGCCTCTGTTGCTTGGCCAATTCTCTTTCCTCTTGGGCTTTCATCTTTGACATTTCGATCTCTTCCAAGATCTTTGCCTTGTAAGGGAAATTGGCTGGAATACCAGGGTCCTTCTTGACTCTAGACTTCCATGTAGGATCTTTCTTGGCATTTTTTCTTTCCTTTCGTCTGTGGGCTGCGGCTTTCTTCTTGATACCTTCCCTCATCCGAGTGGAGCCTCTCTTCGATTGACGCTTTCTTAAACCCATTGCTGATGATATTTCTTGGGATCGAGAAGTTGTTGCGGTCTATGTTTCCAGAATAACTTGAACAAAGTTCATCTCATCTCAGCTCATCGCCTAGTCAAAAATTTTCAAAAGTAAATAATCTGAACAATAATGAATCGATTTTCGTGTATAGTGATATATATGTGCTTGCTTAACGCTACAGACGCTAGTCATTGAACTTACCATCTTTGAACTTCGAGAAATCGGCCAGTGAGAATGCTGGTCTCAATGTCTTGGAAGATTGCACCGGAGGTGTAGAGGGAACTCTGGGTATTGTCGGACTGCTAGAAGTTGACGCTGCGACGAAGCGCATGGGATAAATAGGGCTTCGCCCACTACTTTCATCAGGTGAATGTAAATTAAACATGCTCTTGCTTCTGAACTTACATCCATCTCTATCATTATCATCAAACTGCTCTCCATCGTTTCTGTAAGATCCTTCCTCTAATTGACTTTGAGGATCGTTTTGCACCTCCGAGTATTTGAATTTCAATGTTTTTATTCTCAGAGAGTTAAGAACGTTCTTGAAACCTGTGATTGAGATCTTTCGCAGAACAAAGACGAACAAAAGCATGATCGCGATGAAAATAATGACCAACCTTTGAAAAATAAGTGTTGCGCCTTGGCCATTTCCAGACTCAATCAAACCCCCAGGGATGAACGACTTGTCTAGCAAAGAAACCTGCTGAGAGCTCGGCTTTATCCCAACAAATGGACTGGTGGCAGTTCCTACGCCAGCAGAAGCATAAAGTAAGATACGACCTAACGTCCAAGATAATTCTCTCTCGTTCACGTTAAGCGCACTTTGAAACAGTGGATGTTCAGACTCCCCATCATCCCTATCTATCGTGTCCACTCCTACCCTTGGAAGATTGAAGCCTTCATGCAAAACATTCAAAACCCAATTTGCCTTGAAACAGGAGTCCGCCAAAAAGTCCTTTGGGATAGAGTTGTAGGCGCCATTCTCACTGTTCTCTTTTATGACTTCCCAATCAGTGCTGCAAAACTCCTTAACGTGATTGCTAAACTCTTCAAAATTATAAGTTCCTCCCAGATCAAAAACGTCGTTGGCAGTGTACCAGTACTCTGATGTCCCCACAAACTTGTCCTTGAAATAATCTATCTGAGGAGCATGCACTCCATTAAATAAACAAGGTTCTTCGCTGCAGGGGAGGTTTTTGAGAAGTAGTGGATAAATGGATTTAGAACATTGCTCATAGTTTCCTGAGCCGATGAACGTAAAGTCTTTACCTTTATATTCGAACTCACTGGCGCAATTTTTTGGAAGACAAGGGTCTGTCAGCTTTCGAGTTCGGAAATCGTCATTATCATGGTCATTGGTGTTCTCCGGTAAAGAGTTAATCATTTGGATTAAGTATCTTCTCCTTGCCTCATTGGCTCCAAATCCCAACCATGTACTTACAAACACATCCCATTCTTGAAGGTCTCCATTGACACTTTTCAAAGTAATTCTTGCTATGTCATCTCTATGTTTTGCAATCTCTCTCGAATCGCTGGGAGAAAATGCGATCTGGGTTGAAGCACCTCCCATGTCCATGAACCCAAAAGTAAAGTGTTCAATTCCTGACTTGTCATAGTTATTAAAATGCCCCAGCAGGTAGTTCAAACCCAACCAGCCGTAAAGGCCCTCTGTTTCCCCATCAATGACTTGAACTTGCGATTCACAGCTTGACAGTAAGAAGCCAGTGGAGTGTTTTATCCCGCTGCACACGTCTTGAATCACTCTATCTCTTTTGTCTGGTGAGAGTAATCTCATACCTGCCGTTGCCTGAAGGAATATCGGAGTCTCATTTATCTTATCCTCGGGTATGATCTCTTTAGCAAAGTCCAGCAAAGGTTTGACGTGCTTGGAAAACGCTTTGTGCGGTTTTGAGGCATATTTTGAGAGCCCTGGTGTCACCTTCTTAGTCCATTCCTTCTCCTGGAAGATCTGCGGAACAGAATGAAGCAGTTCTTCGCTTGTGTTCTCAGCGATTAAAGCATCATTGTCCTGCCATTTGAAAACATTGATTCGTGATCCAGATGAACCTGCATCTATCACAATCCCATAATGATACTCACCACTCAGAGTCATCGCCAGCTCTGTTTGTCTCTCATCATTAGGTACCTGAACCCAATAACAAGTGTTTTCGAATGTTATTGACTAACGTCGAAAATTTCACAACGAAGACAAGGCTTTGGTAAGCCGGAGGAATACATAAGACTATTTAGATACGCTCTCTGCGAGTTGCAGTATCTCGCGACTCTCGACAATACGAACCTTCTTGCCAGAATGGCCTGGAGCCGTCTCCTTCAAGGCTAGGTGTGTACCTACTTTGCCAACATCTTCGCCATAAACGGGGTATCCAGCAAGCATCTGCAACCGTCCTCGGTATAAGAAAGAGGCAATTTTCGCAGTTATATCGGTGATCCATCCTTTAGATACCAGCCTGTCTCCAAGCAAAGCACCTGGGCGCAGAATGATCGTGTGGTCGAAGTCTAAGGTGAGGACGTCTCTCTCGATCTCGCCCTTCATCTTTAAATATGGCAGAAATGAGTGCTCGTTTGCACCAGCGCTGCTTACCAAAACGATAGTCGAACACCCTTTCTTCTTGGCGACCTTAGCCAACTCGATATTCAGATCATGATCTATCTTGTATTGCTTGTCAAACCCGCCAGCTGCGCCCCTTGTGGTAGCCAGGCCGGTGAAAAGGTACTCCAGGTTCTCATCTGGGATGTACTGACCCCATTTTGTGGTGTCCTCTTCAACAGTTTGCGTAGCGATTGACTCAAATGGCAATGGACGTCTTGTCACGGTGCGAATCTCACCAAACTCAGGGCATTTCTCACAGTACTTCAGGAAAGCCTTACCGCACAGACCTGTGGCACCTAAAATAAGAGTACTCATCGTTGCTACAAGCTCTTGTCCGTTCAACAACACTTTACTGCCGATAAGTGAGGAAGTCAGACCTTATATACCAAGAATCAGGGTAAAGAATGTCTTTGCTGTCTTATCGCAACCCAGCTCCGGCGAATTGTTACTCATGTAGTATCAAGTTGCAGAGCTACACAAGCCCCATTCCCTTGCTTGATAATCGTTCATCTCGATGAACGCTGTGCAATGGCAGGTCGAGTAGCTAATCCATTTCGTCATTACCACCTAAGTCCATTCCTAATTGGGAGGGCGAACTTCGCGTTCGCATTGACGTGTCAGGAGATTAATTTTCACGAAGGACTTATATTACAAGTAACACACCGAACTAATAGTTCACTCGATCTTGGTTGGAGTAGGTCCTTGAAATCAATTCGGCTTGGAGATACCCTATACAAGTAGCTAGACACAATGAGCGGAAAGTTATTCAGATTAGACGCAGGTATGCCATTTTTGCCGTGACCTTTCCAGGCGACACGCTAACAGTAAAACTAACAAACGCATGTTTTGCCACAGGTTTCCAACAGTACGATTGGGGTAAGATCGGTTCTAGCTCTGCAGTTGCCAGGTATGCTGCTCACTCTGATCCTTCTGTCACCATTCAGGAGGACAAGCCATACGCTGAACTGTGGATGGGTACTCATCCTAACGTTCCCTCATATCGCCACAACGACAAGACTTCACTCAGGGACCTGATCTCTAAGGATTCAAAGGAGTTGCTGGGTGAGAAGGTTATCGAGAAGTTCCACTCGACCACTGAATTGCCCTTTTTGTTCAAGGTTTTGTCAATCAGAAAAGTGTTGTCCATTCAAGCTCACCCAGATAAGGCCTTGGGTAAGATCTTGAGAGCTCAGGATCCAAAAAATTACCCAGATGATAATCACAAGCCAGAGATGGCCATTGCTGTGACCGATTTTGAAGGGTTGTGTGGTTTTAAGCCATTGGAAGAGATTGCTGACGAATTGAAACGTATCCCTGAGTTGGCGGCCATTGTTGGTGAGGAGACTGCTAATGCTTTCATTCAAAACATCAAACCACAAGCTGTCAAGGGATCTGCTGAAGATTCTTCTAATAAGAAGCTTCTGCAGGCAGTTTTTGGTAAGGTTATGAACGCTTCAGATGAGGTCATTGCTAAAAATGCTCGCTCTTTGGTCAAGAGGGCTGAAACACGACCACAAGACTTCAATAAACCAGACTTACCAGCTTTGATCATTGATCTAAATAAGCAATTCCCAGATGATGTCGGTTTGTTTTGTGGTTGTCTGCTACTAAATCACTGCAAATTGAAAGCCGGCGAAGCTATCTTCTTAAGAGCAAAAGATCCTCATGCCTACATCAACGGTGATATCATCGAATGTATGGCAGCATCAGACAATGTCGTTAGAGCAGGCTTCACTCCTAAGTTTAAAGATGTCAAGAACCTTGTGGATATGTTGACTTACACTTACGATCCAGTCGAGGAGCAAAACATGAAACCTACTGAATTTCCACACTGTTCTGGTGCCGGTAAAGCAGTGTGCTTCAACCCACCAATTGAAGAATTCGCTATTATTCAAACTACCTTCCAGGAAAACACTGGAAAAAGGCACTTTGAGGGACTTCAAGGTCCAAGTATCTTGATCGTTACCAAGGGTAATGGTGTAATCAGCTCAGAAGGTAACAATTTGAAGGCCGAGCCCGGTTTCGTCTTCTTTATCGCTCCAAACACTCCAATCGACCTGGATACTGATGACGGGGACTTCGTCACCTATAGAGCTTTTGTTGAAACTGATTAAGTAGAATACGTTCTATTGCAAGAATCTATTTATTCATTCAACTTACATAGTTTACAGAAGACTTTCAGAATGATCTAGGCAACGCTCTCTCAAGCTATTCCTTGCCTTTTCTTCCATTTGAGTATTCTTCTTTTCAGATCGCCTTCACTCTGCTGGTATATATTAAGTTTCTTGTCAAAAAACATTTTCTTGTAATTGTCTCCATGCTTCTTGTACAAAGTTCCCAGCCATTCTTCTTCTCTACTACTTTGTCCCCTCTCTTTCTTTTGCATGGGCCTGGACGCAAACTTTTCAAGCTCTCTTACCACTTCTGTGCTGGCCTCAGTGCTGGTAGCATTCAAATTAGAACCGAGTCCAGAAGCAGCTTTCATTCTACCGTACACCACTTTAACCACTTCACCGTTTTTATCACGTTGTATTCTGGCCTCGCCTTCGGGTATCTTGTCTTCAAGATACTCTCCGTCACTGTTGACTTCATCCGAGACAACATCGTTTTCAATTTCAGATCCTTCTTCCTCGTCTTCCTCCAAATCTTCTAAATCTTCCTCGGATCTCTTTATGAGCGGCTTCTTCTTGTTTTCCTTGGATAGATCGGCCTCTTGACCACCTGCTGGCGCTTGTAGCTTGGCTCGCAAACCAAGTTTCTTATAATTTTGAGCAAGAGTAAGAGAGTAATCCCAGTGGGCGGCTATAATAGGGTTAGAAGTGATGTTGATTTTTCTCTGCTTATCCTTATTCCTTCTTGTTGCTTTGCCCACAGATGACCTTGCCATCTTTCTCTTCCTGACCGACACCATGATCGATTATAGTACTAGTGATATCTTGTCAAATGTGGTTTCCAAATACTAAAAAGGACGGGATCGAATCCATGAACCACGGTAGATGTAATGCAAAGTCTGGATAGCTCATGTTCTAGCTCATCGCATCTCAAAACAGATGGAAAATTTTAATGATGGTATCACGTGACGTGAAAGATATCAAAGATTCAGCGGCTCACCTGTTACAGACGACTGGTTGCGATTGCCTCAAGCTAGTCAACCTCTCTTCGATTAGAACCATTCGTACTTGCGTTTTACTCATTGACTATTGGTCTATTGATTTGCACGGTCCTAGATTCTGGGTCACTCTCAACGTGCTAATTACCAGAAGTCAACATTTAAAGGGCCAAACGACATAGTGTGGATGATCAAAAGTGTTGACGATACCCTAGTTAAACGGCCTCTATAGGTGCGAACCCTTTCGATCAAATTTCCACTGTTGGGATGTCAATTGAGGGGGAAAATTTCAACGAGAATGTCACCGACAGCACCATTGTGGGACAAGACCAGCCGGCTTTCGAAGAACCAAAGCAGTCAATCTTAGAGGAGAGCTTGAATGGGACTGAACTGATTGATTCAATGAAAACTTTGGCAGTAAATGAGACACCTGGAACGCATGAAACTTCGAAACCCAGTCGAGAAGAAAGATATGCTGCTCAGGTCGAAGCTGACTCCCGCTCGATATTCGTCGGCAACATTACCTCTGAAATCACACCTGAGATAATAGAGGAGCATTTTAAGAACTGTGGCAATGTCAAAAGAATCACTTTATTGTATGACAAAAATACGGGGGCTCCGAAAGGTTATGCATATGTTGAATTTGAGAATACAGAGGCTCAAATTAAAGCCTTGGAGTATAATGGCTCCGAGCTGAAGGGAACGAAAATTACTGTTTACAAGAAGAGAACTAATTTACCTGGGTACCATCGCCGTTTCAACTACCAAAAACCACACTTTTACTATCAACAGCAATGGCAGTACCCATTTGAAGACTATCAAGCCTATAGGAACGTTAATCTCTACCCACAGTTCAATTTTACATCGCGTGGTCCCCAAAGTTTTGATCACTATAATGGAGGCTTTAGGGGAAGAGGTAGAGGCAACCATCGTGGTAACAGAAGGAATGGCCAGTATAAGAACCACTCTAATGTTTCGCAGACATCTAATTTCGAAAATTCTCTAGATGGTGCTCACGAAAATGGTTCTGAAAAAACCATTGATAACGATGATGTTCAGCAGGAACAAAGTGTCACGGACAGTTCGGGTTTTTCCGCCGCAACAAGGGAACATGTTAATAAGATGGATTGATCACCCCTGAGATGAGTTCCTCCTCGTAGGTACACTCTGGAATGAATCGGAGCATAACCTCTCCTCTGATACATACATAATACTGTAAATACGGTCATCCTACATTGACAAAGAAAATAAAAATCTATCCTTTCTACTAAACCAGAAACCCTGTTCGGAACGCTAAAGCTTTTATGTTGTGAGTTTGTTTAATAGTGTTGACAAAAAAACAAAATTTAAAAACTAAAAATAGATTATTTTTATATAAATTATTTTAAATAAAAATAAAATAAAAAAGATTCTTCAAAACATATTTTTATGGTACACGTGACATAGAGATTCTTTCAGCACGTGATTTCGGCGTCTACCTCAGGTGTTACTAAATCTTAATGAGTCGGTCTGTTCAGGTAGCTACAAATCATTCAACTCTCAGTGAAACATCAATTGCAATAGAAGATGAGGTTTTTCGTTCTTTTGTTCTCTCTCATCGTCAGCAGATTTATTTCAGCTGATACTGTGGAGGATGAGGCAATCCTTGAGTCTCCAGACAAGTCAAATTTTGTCAACTTAGATGTGTCTTATGATATACTTGAAAGGCCTAATATCCAGTTTGACACGCCTATCGAATTCAATGCCGAAGAAGTTGCTACATTGAACATCACCTTCCAAAATAATGAAGACAACAACGTCACTGTTGTTGGTCTTTCTGGGAGCGTCATCGATGCCGTTACCGGTTATGAGATTGCTAATGTCACTGCTCAAGAACTTGGGCCCTTTGCTGTACCAGTCAATGATAGTGTCACCTTTAAAGCTCCCATTCAACTTACACTGCCAGAGGGCTCTTTCTTCTTGGCACCAATTTTGTTTGTTGTGAAGTCTGAAGAGCTCATGAAGGTAGGTATTCGTCCTTTTTCGATCTTTATTTCGCCCCCACCCATGTCGTTCTTCAATCCTACCTTCCTTTCTATCCAGGTGCTATTAGCTTTGCTTGTTGTTGGCTTTACATATATGGTGATTTACTTCAAGAAGCAAGACAATCGGAAAACCAAGAAGAGGCCTGCACCTGCACAGGTAAAACCTGTCGACGACAGCTGGTTACCTAATATACACAAGAACTAGCATCTATATCTGATCCATCAAGTTTTATATCTAGGCCAACATATCTAGCTCATATTTGATGCCCTCAGTCCCGAGATACTTCAAGCCTGAAGAAGAAGCTCTTCTAGAAGCTTTTCTATCACAGATATGTCTTCCAGGTACTCTGAAATGCCTGAAGCCTTGACAAGTTCTTCATCGTCCTCATTACATAAAAACTCGATGTCATCAGGCTCAAAGGCATATTTCTCAAGCAAATAGTATCTCATGTCATCAACAAATTCAATTGAGTCGGTTTCCTCCCGGATGTATATTCTTTTGGAGCTCAGCATAATCGCCCTTTTTAGCTCAGGATCTTTGGCATAATTTTTTATATCGTTGGCCACCACCTTTGCCGCATGGTGTTCTAACCTTTCCATTCTGGTTTCCCAGGCGATATAGAGTATCTCAAAGATCGAATATCTTCCCAAAATTTCTTTAGACTGGGTCAGTACTACAGCAGCCATCGATTTCATCCTGTCTTCCAAAAGATGATCCGCAATTAGAAGAACATCCATCGCATACTCCCAAGGAATTTCAGA
This sequence comes from Torulaspora maleeae, assembly GCA_003708055.3. NCBI lineage: Eukaryota > Fungi > Ascomycota > Saccharomycetes > Saccharomycetales > Saccharomycetaceae > Torulaspora > Torulaspora maleeae. Next base: position 333,658 of record PPNA03000010.1, on the reverse strand, counting down.
AGCATCATAGTAAAGATAACGAAGAAGTATTTCTGCCACTTCAAATTCGCAGCTGGGAAACGAAACAATAGGGATTTTTTCAGGCAGGCTGGAATCTTCGCAATTCTTAGACCGCTTGTAAGCGAGGTTCTCTGTCAACGGAAGGTCGAACATAATTCTAAAGTAATTTGAACGTTCGAGGATTGCCAGATGACATGGATAGAAACGCTTCTTCTTTACCGGATTCTCGACAACTACTAAAAGATCGGGTACCGCCGAGCTGCTGAATATGTTTACAAGATCTTGAGTACTCACAGGTAGCTCAGGGTTAGAATCTAGAACATTTCGCAAGATCTTATCGTCCACAAAGTTGCAAAGTTGATCTCTAGCTTTTTCTGTGATTTTGTATTGATATTCCACCATCATGGTAGATTTTTCAGATGGGTCTACGACATGCTTCACATGCTCCAGAAAGTCCTTAAGCTCTGGCATATCCCATAAAGATGATAAATGAATCAAACAATCCATATCATTGGTATCAATCTCGTGAAGCACTGGCACCAGATATATGAATTTCATTACGATCTCTAAGACGGCCATCGATACATCAGGCCAGACCTCAATGAAATGTTTTCGATTCCAGTCTTCAGTCGCTTGATCTTTGAGGAAACCAGGGCTTCTCACACTCAGGATAAACTTGTGAAGATGCAATTTCCTATCTTGTTCGTCTCCTTGAGTTGTGACGCAAACGTCGTGCGTTTGGTGAGATTTGTCTTTCAGCAAAGACGAAATGTGCATAACAAAGGGTTGGCTGATGTCAACAGCCTTTGAGATGTCGTATTGCAAAAGTAGATCTCTTATCGAGTCCGTCAAAGCTCCATAAATGCAACGGGCACCCTCGTAACGATCTCTGTCGCATACAGCGCCTCTCTCTAACAACAGCTTCACGACCTCTTCATGCCCACACAAACTAGCCAGAAACAAGGGAGAGTTATCGAACTCATCAACATCGTTGAGATTGACTCCGGTTGAGGCCAAGCGGTCAACGTTTTCGGTGTCGCCGATTCTGCAAGCATAACAAAGCTCAACAAAAGTCTTGTTCATCCTGCTAGCAAATAGTATCCAAAATAAAACATCTGCAGGGCTCTGCAAGTGGTAGCTCTCATTCACAATGAATGATTCATTGGTCTCCTAACAACAGACTCATCGGTCGTTAAAGATGCTTTAGACTTCCTGCATCTCCTGAATGACCCATCTTCAGCATTGGTATCAGTAACCTTATAGCGGTATGAGCAAATCAGTTGATCTGTCCTCGTAGATAATCAAAACTGTCCCTGTAGGAACTTGGCCGTTTCGCGGGGTCCTCTAAAGGACAATAAAGCTTGCCGGAAGCTTTTCGAAACGAAGAATTGTAACAAAACGATTCAAAACATTCGTGAGCATTCAGCGGCGGAGTCGCTCTATGTCATACGGTCTTCATTGTTCTTGTTGATGGACAACGGACAGGGTTTTCCGGGCAGTCGTAAAGCCCTTTTCTCGAAGCGCGGCCAAACAAAACGATGACGAAATAATATACCCACCCTTTCAGACTAGTAACCTTATCCTCTAGTCGATCTGCTTGCAGATGCTGCCATGAGATTATTCATAGGCAGAAATCCAAGGTCTGCCGTGGTATCGTCGAATGGTTACAGTCTGTCCTTCCACAGGATACCAAGTGTTCCTGGCAATAATCAAACTGCGCAACAAAACTTGAAGGCCCCAGTCGTCGCAATAAGATCAATTGACGATGAGGAATTAGCCGATAGCAAGCGTTATTTTGAGGTCAAGAATCGAGTGCTTAGTGGTCTACTAGGGTTGGTTTCATTACATGGTAACTTATTTCTCGCTGTAGTATCCGGCGTTCAAAAAGTTGGTTTCCCTAGATGGACGTCGAAAAATGGTCATATCAGCTCTTCTGAGAACGTCTTCAAAGTCTTGGATGTGGAGTTTCATAGTCTTGATGCCGAGATTTATGATCATCTTTACCTAGAGCCTACTGAACAAAATTATGAGAAGCTTGTCCATGAACACCCTTGTGGTTCATTGAAGAAGCTCTTGAGTGATGGCTCTTTCTATTTCTCGAGAGATTTTGACATATCGAATGTTTTAAAGAATAGTGGGCTATCTCATAGCTTGGATTATACAATTGATAACCAGGATATGAACTTTATTTGGAATGAAAGCCTCATCTCGGAAATAATAAACTGGAGAAGTAGGATACCTGCACAGGAGAGAGAGCTTGTGGGAGGTGAGTTCTTCACTTTTCTGATGAGAGGTTTCTATAAGACGGTAGTGGTCGAACAAGCAGATGCCGTCTCGACGATAACCGTGGTCAGTAGGATATCGACTGAAAACAAGCAAGATTCTCTCGAGTTGGACGGAGTTGACGAGTATGGGAGAGTTCCCAACCTTGTGGAGACAGAAGTTATCGTCACCACAGAAGATTTCTTGTTTTCTTATACCCAAGTAAGTGGAAATGTCCCGTTATTTTGGGAGGTGGTGGACGGTCAAATTTATGGTCGCAAGCTCAAAATGACCAAGGGAGTTCAACATACGCAGGCGGCATTCGACAGACACTTTGATAATTTGACTTCAAAATATGGCATTGTGAGCATTCTCAATCTTATCAAACCTAAAAGTGAGTCTCAGGATTTAATGTCCAACGTGTACAAAAGTTGCGCCGAAGCGAAGGGAGTCAAGATCACAAATGTGGAGTATAGCTCTGGTCTACTCACGAAAACCCCGCATAAGCTTCTGTATCTATTAAAGCAGGACCTGTATGAGTTTGGCGCATTCGCCTACGATATTAAAAAGGGAATTTACGTTGGGAAGCAGACTGGTGTTCTTCGGATAAGTTGCTTCGATTCTGTTCCCCGTATCAACACTGTTGAGAGACTCGTCAGTCGGGAAGTTCTCGAACTAACCACATGCGAGCTTTCAGGCGTTGAGGTCACCACACCTTTTTTGAAAGCTCATGATAGACTTTGGTCAGAGAATAACTACTGGTTAGAAGCCACCTTCGCCAAAAACAGTAAAAATGCTGGTAAGTATCGGAAAATTTACGGGAAGCTATTCAATACTAGGATAAAAATTTATGATCCCCTCCATTCTACCATTTCGCAATACCTCAAGCAACGTAAGGAATCATATACTTACAAGAAGGATATCACGGTCTTCGCCGGAACGTTCAATATTAGTGGCAAAATTGCTTCAGACGATGTGAGAGAGTGGATCTGCCCCGATATTCCGGGTGCGGAAGCATCTCTTCCAGAAATATACTGCATTGGTTTTGAGGAGGTTGTTGAACTGACGCCTGGGCACATGCTCTCGACGGATCCTTACGTGAAATCTTACTGGGAGAAGAAGATGTTAGACGTCATAAATGGGTTGAGCTCTGAACGCAAGTATGGTTGTGTCTGGAGCAGTCAACTAGGTGGAGTTTTATTGATGCTTTTTGTTTGTGAGTCAGATCATCAAAAAGTGAAGCATATTGAGGGTGATATGAAGAAGACTGGCTTCGGCGGAATGACCTCAAATAAAGGAGCAGTTGCAGTGAGCTTTAAGTATTCTGCTACTAAGTTCTGTCTCTTAGTGTCTCATCTGGCTGCGGGCCTAGATAATGTAGAGCAGCGTCACAATGACTACAAAACAATAGTCAAAAACATCAGATTTTCTCGAGGTCTCCGGATCAAGGACCATGATGTTGTTATTTGGATGGGTGATTTCAATTACAGAATACTGATGTCTAACGATGATGTTCGAAGAATGATAGCTGCGGGAGAATATTCTAAACTGTTTGAAAAGGATCAACTCAATCAGCAAATGATCGCTGGAGAAGCATTTCCTTTCTATCATGAGATGGACATTAAATTCCCTCCAACATACAAGTTTGATCCGGGAACTAAAACCTATGATACAAGCGAGAAGATGCGTATACCTGCGTGGACGGATCGTATTCTAAGTAGAGGTACTGCTCTTCGACAGCTGAGTTATGGTTGCGCTGAAAACATATTGTTCTCTGATCACAGACCTGTCTACGCCACCTTTCGAGCGATTGTGACGGTCTTAGATGAACAGGCAAAGGCGGCCTTATCAGCTGAAATATATCAAAAGATTGCGAGCAAGCTAGCAAGTGTGGATGAAAGGGAGAAGTTGAGCCTACTGAACGACGGTGATCTTTTGGTAGAAAGCCTGGATTTGGATAGCCCCAAAAGTCCGGCGGCTATCTCGCCTGCAACTGCTTTTGAACAAGCCAGGGGAGTCAGGCTTCCTCCACCAAGTTCAGACCTCAAGAAATGGTGGATCGGTAATGGTAGGCAGGTGAAGGTCGTCGTTGATGTTGATCCGTCAAGATACGTCCTCAATCCTCGTAGAAGCGTCAATCCCTTCTCCTACGAGAACGAAGAAGAGTCATTATTCGTTCCTAGAGAGGTTACATAAAGTGTTATATTATAAACGGAGTTGCAGGTTCTTGTTCAAGGTGCCATTGAGGAAACTCACCAAATGGTTCTGTTTTAACAATCTATCTGTGCCCATTGCTTGACTTTTCCTGAACTTCTTGATTGCTGCTCTGCATTTTCTCAACCTGCTCGAGCAGTAGGGCCATTTTCTGTTCCATGATATCAAGCTTGTGCTCAATTTCATCTGCTGTTTGCTCGCCCTCCTGCAGTTTCTTTAGAGCGTCAGAAAGATCTGCCGCAGTCAAATCTGTCACTTCTGGGTTATCTTCAGTCATTTCAGGCTCGGAATTCACAGAGGGCGAACTGTATGTAGTTTTGAAGCAGCCCTCTATTTCGCCTTTCAATATGTCGATTTAGAAACTATCGCGTAGCTTTCCAATGAATACGTAAGTTGAAAATTTAAAGAGAATTACAAGACTCGTAGAAGGGGCAATTGATATCCAAACCGGGTTCGAGTGCCTATCTAGAGCAAAAATCGTCTGTTGATACCTTAGGAAATGTTAAGGGATTTGCTTGTAGCTTTTTTAGCGCTACTTGCTGTTGTTAGTGCGCGGTGCGTGGGAGGCTCTAGAACACTGGTGTTGTATGATGAGAGGTTAACAGCAATTGACTCCTACTCCACCATTTTCGAATCCATGAAGGAAAGGAGCTACGAGCTAGATTTCGTTTCCGTAGTGAACCGTACAGCAAATCTGGATTTGTTTGACAGCGAACAAAGGCTGTTCGACAACATTGTGGTCTTCCCTGTCAAGGGTAAGACTCTTAACAAACATTTAAGTGTCAAATCTCTACTCAGATTCTCGCAAGAGGGCGGAAATCTGTTGGCTATCACTTCTCCAGACGGTTTGGCAGATTCTGTCAGATTGTTTTTAAATCAATTGGGGATCTATCCAAGTCCAAAGGATTATAGTCTAGTCGATTACTTCCAAGACAACTCAGAACCTTTTGAAATCTCTTCAAACAAGCTCAAAAATAGCTTTATTCACCGTCCAAGTAGTGAAGAAACCTACCAGTTTTCCTATTCATCAGTTGCCCTACTTGACAATCGTGAGCAATTGATTCCCGTGCTGGCGGCACCCAGAACCTCTTTCAGCTCTGGTAAAGGGGAGAATACCTGGGCTACGGGTACCCAAGCGCATTTAGTGGCGGCTTTCCAAGCTTTAAACAACGCTCGTGTTACATGGATTGGTAGTCCAGAATGGTTCGTGGATTCCAATTATGAAAACAACGGTCACTTCGCGGAAGATCTTGTGAAGTGGACTTTCCAAGAGAAGGGCGTTATCAGAGTGGAAGGATACAGTCACTCTCATGCCGATGGAACCTCTTACCAAGAGACTCCGTACAAGATTAAAGACCTCGTTAAATACAGAATCGGTCTGTCAGAATGGAATGGGGAGAAATGGCAGCCCTATGTGGCTGATGATGTTCAATTTGAACTCAAAATGATAGATCCTTACTACCGTTTAAATTTGGTAAGCGATAAGAAAGAGAACCTCACTCAATGGTATACGACTGGAGATTTTAGATTACCAGATCATCATGGTGTCTTTACTTTTCAAGTCGATTACAAGAGATCTGGTTTGACTTTTGTTTCTGCATCCGACGTAAGGGCCATTCGTCACTTAGCGCACGATGAATACCCAAGAAGCTGGGAAATTACCAACGCTGGGGTTTACCTATCGGGAATCTTCGCAGTCATCTTTGCTTGGATTCTATTTGTCATTTTCTTCGTTTCAACCTCGAAGACTAACAAAAGTTACGGCGCCGAAAAGAAGAACAACTGAGTATCGACAGTTCGTGTAGAGTGTAATTAAGTTATACATGCAATATTCGCACCAGGTTTCTCACTAAGTCAACTTTATATGTATTTCAGCAAGAGACAAACCTCTCGGATCATTGTTTTACAACCTGAACCTTATTGTCTTTCTTCCATTTCTCAAACTCTTGGGCCACTGAAATTAGCTCGGATTTGAAGTTAGAAACCGTGTCAATGAGCTTGTCTCTCTTCATGGTTAAAATTGGTAGCGTAGTCTTGACATCGCTCTCAACCAATGCACCACCCACCATGCGGTAACACTTACGCTCAGAGTCTGCATGGCTCAGAGTATCCAAAACAACTTCATGTTCATCCTTATCATGGCCTAGTTCGATTATTTTGCTTTGCAGTTCCTCTAAGGTCTGTTTATATTCATTGTACTTCATTTGAAAGGCTGGCCTCTGTTGTAAGTAAATTGCCCTGGTGCTTTAAAACATACAGGAACATACCATTATTCCTCTGTTCCATCTTGACGAGTGACTTGAATGCCTTGTGTGCCACTGATTGTATGTAGTAGAGCTTAGATGAGTAGCCTTCATTTTTTTGTTTAGTTCATCATTAATGCTTAAGCGTCGCCACGTCAAGCTGACTACGAAAAAGTCTTTGAATTACTGATGGCCAGATACCCTTGGAACCTATTTATTTTTCTTTACGCTACATTTATTCGAAACATTTGGACTCAAAGTATATAATAAAGTTCCAAAGAGGACGATTATAATGCCAAAGTAACCAGTGGTCGAAAAAGCACCACCAAACAGATAAACGCTCAGCATAAGGCTGACGATCTTCCTTGCCAGCAGAGTCACAGAAAGGGTCAATGCACTGGTGTAGCAAGCGAGTAAATTAACACCTCTTATGCAAATTTGTTGTGTTACGACGTTGGCCAACAGCAAGTGCACTTTTTTCAAATGAATTGTGTGATCGAACAAGCAGATAGCTGAGGGCTTTGATACATGAAGTGACATAAACTCCCTACTCAGTTCTTTGTAGCGTATTGAAAACAAAGGCAACGCTAGTGCATGCGTGTAAAATAAACTCTCCTTCCAGTGCTTACCGTACTTCTTGTATGTCCACTCGTTGTACAGCGAAAGTGTTGAAGAGGCCACAGACGATATCAAAAGTAATAAAATGCCAGAAAGGAATCTGCCATCCAGACTGCTCTGACCGTTGTCAAGCCACTTGATAGACAGATTGGCTAAGGTAAAGTTTGTGTCTTTGAAAAGCGTTGTAATGATAGCACCAAGCGTCAGCAAGAAGGCCGAGAATACTTGGGTCATCGAATATCGCTTACCAGCCAGCAACCAGCCAATTATCATGGTAATTACTGTTCCAGAACAGCGGAAGACAATATGCAAAGGAATCGAAATTCCGTACTGGAAAACGCTATTGTTCGTCACAGAACTTGTGTAGTATAGTAGGACGGTAAGAACATACACTTTCAGAGGTACTAGTCTAGCCCTGAGTCGAGGCATTCCGGAACTCCAATCCAAAAAATTGAGCAGACCTTCAATCGTGGCCAAAGCAAATTGGCAGAAGGTCAGCAAATCACCAACTCCACTGGTCTGCTCATCAATAAGACTTTCCAAGGTCAGTACATTCGAGCAACAACCGCCAAAGATGTAAAAGATGGCACTAGCGGTACTCCACATGTCTTGAATAGCAGGTTATCAGCCTATTCATTGGAATTTTTCAACCGTAGTTTTGTTATTTATATACTTCTCGGGTCCTTTAGTGAATCAATTTGCAGCTTCACGATATATTGAAGTTGCTGATTACCAGTGAGAGAAGCCAGTTATGAAGACGGGAAATCCACTTAGAGCAAGGCGGTCAAGATACAGGTTCGATCGAATCGAAGGTGGAGTGGCTTTCAATGAGCTTAAGCATCTGTCCCCGATTCCCAGTCACCAGCGGCTGACACTACGATCTATCCATGAAGCGTTGGAAGATGAGATAAATCAAGTGGAAAACGACATTAGTGGTATCTACCAGGCAGTCAGGAATGATATTAAACTTGAAAATGGGCAGATGGAGACAGTAGAACACCAATTGAAAAAATCGATGAGAAGGGTGGACCAGATATATGACAAAATTCAGACACAGAGAATCGAGAATCAGGACTGTAAGTTCAAGTCAAAACTGGTTGAAACTTTCGTGAGCAATGTGGAGAATATGTCTAGATTGTGTACGGAGATTGACGACAGAGTAAGTCACATCTTAACAGCATTCTTTCAAGTTGACGCCAGGATTCCCCAGAAAAGTCGACTTTTAAATGGTCATCTCGTCAACGAGCAACACTACCCCCTTTTGTTTGGTTTGATACGTCAGAAATATGGTGATCTGTTCGCGGCAAACGCACAGGACTTTCCTTTCAGTGACCTAGATGAATTAGCTGCTCCAGAAAGTGAGACGAGAGAAACAAACTCGTTATCCAGTTCTGTCACTGGTATTTCCAATATCGAACCAGCAGAGGCAATAAATGATTTGATTGCAAGACATAGAGCTGCGCAAGCAGCAAAAACCTCGTCGATCAAGGTCTCTGGTGCTTATCTTCCCCCTACACTACGGAAAGCTAGCGCACCATCAACAAAAACTACGTTTGAGACTATTTCCGCAGAGCAGCTCTTCAAAGGAGATACTGATCCATGAATCTAGAGAGATTGATACTTTAATCATTACATTATAATACATTTATCGCTCCTAGATCATATTCTAGATGGATGATTTTGATCCAAGATCTTACGAAGAATAGGCTGGAAAATTTCAAAAAGAGAGGAACCCTTATAGAGTTCAGTTAATGAAGAAGGTGAGGAACCCTGACTCTCCACCATTTCAACGAATTTGGGATCGATAGGGATGTTACCCAAGTATGGTATTGAGTATTGATCCGCGAGTCTTTGCCCACCACCGCTGGAGAAAATATTTGTACACTCAGTACAATGTGGGCAAATAAATCCTGACATGTTCTCCACTATTCCTAGAATGTTGAGTTCGACCTTTTGGCAAAAATTAATCTCTTTCTTCACGTCCGCGACGGCTACGTTCTGAGGTGTGGTGACTATTATTGCACCATCTGGCTTACACCATCTTAACTGCTCTGCGAGAGAGATATGCTCATCAGAAGTACCGGGTGGCGTATCAATTATCAAGTAATCCAGTTCTCCCCAGGCGACGTCGGTTATGAACTGTTTGATCATAGCTGTTTTCTTTGGGCCCCTCCAAACAACACTATTACCTCTATCATCGAGAAGGAACCCCAGGGATACGACACTCAGGGATCCTTGACATGTTTCCGGAACTCGAACGGGAACTGGCAGCCAGCCTTCTCTAGACTGCATGATGGACTTACTTTCCAAACCAAACATCCTTGGAAGCGATGGACCAGTCAAGTCGATATCTAGAACGCCCACTTTAAAACCCATAATGCACAGCGTCAGTGCCGTTTGAGTAGTGACGGAACTCTTACCAACTCCACCTTTACCCGACAGGACAAGAAGGATGTGCTTTATCTTACTGAGCGATTGGATTGGGGATGAATCAACCTCTTTCATGTTGGGAGAATTGAGAAGTTAGAAGCCTAAATTGATCACAATGGTTACAAGATGACCGCGATGAGCTGCTCAATCCTGATGATCTTGATCTGAGTAATGAAACCATCACGTTAAATATGATTTTCTTTCTCTAAATAGTAGTAGGGCGATCTACCATTCGATGGAATACATCAAGACAAGTAAGATGATCACGAGCAAGCGTAGGATGTTTATTCAATTGATGCATCTTACATCAGATTGAGAGTGTGCTGGTAAATATGGATTCTACGTATGTTTGCGGATTAAACTGAAGTCTCTAGTTTGGTTTACTGACCTTGTTACTGACCTTTAACGAAGTTACCATGATAATGTTCTGCATCAACGAGATAACAACCGAATGCGCTTATTTGATTCTGGGGTGAACGGTCAAGAGACTGGACCTTCTTCTCCCTACGGAAGCAGCACTAAAATAGACTACTCAGAAAGCTCGCTGGCGCGTTTGGAGTCTCAAAACGAAGAAGAGATGGGTGTCATGGGCCAGAAGATCCAGGCCCTTAAGTCCCTGTCCTTGAAGATGGGGGATGAGATCAGGGGTAGCAATCAAACGTTGGACTCACTAGGGGACACATTCCAGAGGACTGCAACTAAAGTCAAAAGTAATCTCAGCAACATGTTGGTGATGGCGAAGAACTCCAGAATCAGTATAAAGACATGGCTCATCATATTTTTCGTTGTAGGCCTGTTATTTTTCTGGGTTTGGATTCGTTAGCCAGGAATCGAAGCTCAAAATGGGCAATTTAGTGTTACCGCAAATGTAAAATAAACTTTATATACCACAATGACGAGAATGGCGTGATAATGATAGCCGTGGTTGTCTTTAAAGGCCCCACGGTAGGGACTAATTGATGGAAAAATCATCAGTCCCGGAGGTTTTTTTTCTCGACTTTTCCCAGCAGACCAGTAGTGTTCCTCTTAGCTCTGTATTTCCTGCTCGTTCTAGACCTGCTATAGAAACGGTAACCCAGGAAAACAAGTAGTAAGATACAGACGTATCCCCAAAAGCCTAGGTGACTGAAGATATTCAAAAAGTGGAAACTGTCCATGATTGAAGGATTTAGAGGATACGCCTGTATGTGACCAGAATGAGGAGAGTATTCGGGCAGGAAAACAGATACCAATGTTTCTTTGATGTTATATGGGGAATTAGAATTCAATAATTCTCCGGAAGTATCATGTTCGTAGACATAGTTTTTATGCCTGTCAATTATAATTACCTCACCTAACTGGTATTCTTCACGGTGGGCCAACCCAAGTTGTGATAAGATGCTATCAGACTTGGAGAGATCGATATAGCCGATTGCGACCTTGTTGACGTCGAGGCGAGGGATCTCCTCGATGGCAACCTCAACCTTTTTCCTGGCAGGAGCACCTTTCTCTTTCAATTTCTGAATTTTTTGGGCCTTCTTTATTCTCTTTGAGTTTGCAACGTCGAGGACATTTTGCATCCTTGCGTCTTCGTAGTCGTAGGCACCTGCAATCAACTGCCGGAGGTATCTGGAGCTTTTCTCAAGTTTCATTGTGCTAGAGGTATCAATCAACTGTATAGCCAAACCGCTATATGCCTCAGGGTCGAACTGTAAAAGATCTTTGAAGCTCGATGGCGAGACCTCGTTCACAACAGGTAATGACAGAGACTGAATCCAAGAAGCAATATAATCGACATTCCTCATCTCCGCAGATGAATACCCAGGGAATATATGAGGGACTCTATCTCCATCCTTGAAGACGTACAGTGAGGGATTCTGCTCCATAACATTCAAATCAAGGTATTCTTCCTTGACCTTTTTTTTGGGCCCATTCCTATCATAGTTGATCATTTGATACATGGAATCAAAAACCGAGCGAGAAACCATCTGCATGTTATCCGAGGTTCTGTATAGGTATGCATTTGGAATCTCAGACAGTGGTTCGATTAAATGTCCTAGTATGTGAAGATCCTCAGGAACCACAGTCTCCTCATCGTATGCGAATACCACATGCAGTCTTTGTTGTGGTACAGCAAAGACAGAAGCTGAAGGTAGGTGATATTCTTTCTCAGTTATCTCCTGTATTTCCTTTGCGGATATGATTGGAGCCTCACTATTTGACACAACTCTCCTCGCAAAATCTTCATAAACCGCTGTGGATGTCGAGAAAGGTCCCTTATAGACATGGAAGTTGTTCACACCATTACCAGGGATGATAAGAGCTACTCTGGGGAGCCTATCAAGAGAATGATTCTTTATTTTCACGAGGTCATTAAAACCGAGTTCTTCACACAGGTGCGCAGATGATTCACAGCTGACATGTCCCGTAGAGATATTGTAGGACAACAGCCTTGACGATAGAACTCTCCAAGTTCTTTGGAAGGGAAGACAATCCTCACAATTTTCAAAAGGAATATTATCATCAGTGCTCATCATGTTCTTAGATGGCCAAAATGAGACTAAATATGGTTCTTTGCCCTTCCCAGCGAGTAACTCATTGAACAAATCACCCCTGAGGGGAGCGCTCAAACTCTTCATATCGACGATCTCTGCGTTAGCAGGGTCATAAGCTTCACGACGGGCGAAATCGATCAAGTTCTCCATAGTTCTACTTTCATCCTCTGGGAAATTCTTGATAAATCCCGAGGGTCCATATAACCTGATGTTTGGGTAGTAGGCAATCTTCTCTTGGTTGCAAAGATCCATACTCAACAGACAATTAACCTGAGAAAACGTTATATTTAGACTTTGACCTTCTTCGTAAAACGCTTCCCAAGTCTTCTTCCATGTTGGTGCCAGAGATTTGCAATGACCACAGTGAGGGCTGAAGAATTCGACTATATTGAGACCAGATCTCATCTGGCTCTTGAATTGCTCCTCATTTAAAGGTTCTGGGAATTCGGGTTTCGTAACCTCGCTGGTGGTCACTAATGCAAGACCTCGTGTGCAGATTAAGCACACGATTGAAGCAAACCACAGAATGAACATCTATTCCAGTAGCTTACTGTTTGGTTTTCTTACTAATGTATGTTAAAGCTGTGTAACGAAGTTCTGAGGTCGCGCGCCCGCCTTTATGAACGTTAGAATACACACAGTCAAGAAACCTTTTAGATACTCGAAACGCCAGTGCTTGTGTAAATGTATGTAAATGATGCTGTTGTAAAGTGTTACGACTTTAGAAATCCGTGATGCTTGAGAGACGATTTCTCACGTATTCGAAGGATACCAGAGTGATCGCCGAGGCAGGTACTGTACGTATGAGATTTGTCATGAACCCTGAGTAAAAACCCCTCAAGCCTTCGGTCGTGTATGTCTTATGGATCAAGGGAAGCATCCTGTGTTGCAAGGAATCCGGCAAGTTAGACTTCAATTGCATTCTAGTTCGTAAAATTTCGTGCGGGTATGTTATGACCGAGGCCGTCATCTTAGAGACGCAAGAGGCCATGATCAATCTCGGCAGATGTATATTTTGATCCTTACTATTGTTTGCATTGTCCCGATAACAGTTGAAAGCGACCTTTAACTTCTCATACACGGGGAAATGGATGGCGACGTGTAAAAGACCCAGAAACGACGGTACCAGACCGGCATACAGGGCTTTCACGCCTTCTTGCGACCTTATCTTTCTGAACGCATCGAAAGTTCCGTTGTAATGGGTTGGGTATTGCGAAACGTGAGTTTGCAACATCAACCTAGTCTTGATGACCCAGATCGGGTTGGTGACCAGTGTGGAGACGGCGCCTGCCGAGATCGCCGAGAGCGAGTAAGCTGCAAAGTCCCAATGCGGGAACACCTTTGGGTAGAAGTCCTTGCAGATCTCGTAGCAGGAGAAGTATATCATCCATGTGGGGAAGTACCCGAGGATTATGGGCACCAGACCCTTGTAGAGTCCCCGGACGCCTTCATCTCTGACAATCGTCGACATGGTGCCCAGGAACCCATCGTAGTACCGATTTTCACCGAGCGATTGCAAACCCTGAGCCTGTAACCTTGTCTTAGCAACGTCTAAGGGGCAGACGACAATCCCCGAGAGGAACCCAGAGAGCGCTCCTGAGAGAGCAATTATCTGTGTATCGTTGAGTCGTACGCGTTTCCTGCTGGGCACCTGGATCTCGTCGCGGTTCACCACGAGTTCCCGTTCTTCTATGAGTCTTGCAGCCCTCCGAGGCTCGATAACGTCCGATGACGACAGCGGCGACACGCCGTCCGGCACAAGGAAACCTTCATGCGGGTCTTTCCTTCTGACGAAATCATCCTGGACCATCGTAGCGCACAGCGGTTGGGCCTGAAGTTGTGTGGGAGTTGTACCTGTCGTGTGCCGATCGATCCAGCTCTTAGCCCACCTACGAAAACCCGAAGACGTTCGGTCGAGCTGATTGGCCGCGTGGACAGAGAGACAAGGGCAAGATCGGAGTCGAACTGGACACTCAGCAGGCGACCGTGTTGTCTGATCGGGCCCGATGAGTTGTCCTGAGCATCTCTTGGGATATAGTAGATACAGGTTACAGAATGGATCTATGGAGTTACCTCAAGTTTGGTGGGTTCAATGGGTTTGTGAAAAAGTTTCTCGTATCGTGAGCAGTACCAGAAGGGCTGTTGAAGCCGAGAGGAGCGTTATTGCCAGCAAAATTGTGTTGAGTACGGTGCGGTTGTTGAAAATAGGGGACCTGCGGTTGTGAGCTAAAGACCAGCGACGGTAAGCTGGGTTTGCAGTTGGGATGGGGCTGGCCCATCGGCTGCAAATGATGCAGAGAGCTGCCCTGCAGATACGGTGGCTGCGGGTTCAAATGCGGTAACGACACGGGTTGCGACGTGTAGTTCGAGTGCATGGGCACAAAGGGCACGTAGAGTTGCTGCGAAGCGAACCCGTTGGTCGAGGGCACGATCTGCGGTGGCAGCACACTGGGGTCTGTCTGTTTCTTGACAAACGGCACGTAATTACTGCCTGCAGTAACCTTGGTCAAAGACGGAGAGCTGCTCGTCGACGACGACCGCGACGACGGCGCCGAGCTGTTGTGAAAAGTGGTTCTGCTGCTGTTGCCCAGCGTGGTGTTCTCCATCGCGCTCAGCAACTCGCTACAGGGCTTGACGCCGCGCAACCACGCGGCGTCCCGCGGCCGGTTGAGCCGCTGGTTCTCCACGTCGTCCACATTGTAGTACGACACCAGGTGCAGCGTCTCGACCTTGTTCTTTCGTGGATCGCGGAACTTAACCGACATCGTTTTCTTGGTAAACCCGGTGTACCGCTTCGCGCCGTCCGCACCCGCGCCCGCGCCCGGCGACACCGAGCCCGACGAGCTCACCGACGACTGCGAAGACGACTGCGACAGCAGCGGCGGCAACTTCACGCCAGCGGCAGGCGCCGCCGCGGGCGACTTGTCCAGTTCCTTGTAAATGAGAAATCGCCCTGCTATGCGCGACGGCGACCACGACACGCCGTCGGTCCACCGCTTGATCCCCGAGATCTCCTCGACAAACACAAACACGCTCCCAGACACAATGAGATGCCGTCTCTCGATCTCATACGGCCGCCGCGGGATGTGTCTGAGCTTGCCCTCCATGGTCGCCTGCAACAGCAGCAGCGCGTCGCCCTCGTCCTCGACGTAGCCCTTAAACGTCGGCTCGATCTCCATGCTATGTGGCCTCTGGCCGCGCTGTGCCAAACGTCCCGCTATAGCTCGCGCTGCGGGCGAGCTATATACACCCACCGGCACATCCGCGACGGAAACAAACGCAAGCCTGGTTGCACCGTCCACCTGCTACCCACAGCGAGCTGCCATTGCTCAGAGACCCAACACGCCCGTAGTCGCCAGGGGAAACGGGAGGCGCCAGAAAACCCAGTAGACGCAAGGAACACTGCTGGTGTTCGATCCCGCGAGCCGCGGCCGTTCGTGTCGCGCGCATTGTGCAGCGAGATCTGCGCCCACGGCCCGCGCGTGGGCGCGGTCTGGCGGCCCGCGGCCGGGCCGCCAGACGGCAGCTCGTCCGCGAGCTCCTCCGTGCCGGGCCCTGCGCTGGCCGGCCCGGCGCCGGCCGGGAATGAAGAAAATTTTTTAAAGTTCTCGCTGACTTCTCCCACGGTCGCTATTGTCGCCGCGTATTTGCTCGCAAAGCTTATTAGGCTAACACCGTGCCGTCCGCGATTGGTCCAGCACAGATAACGAGGTGAGTCACACGCGGATGGGCTCGCGCGCGTGCTCTCAAACGAGCATGGTACTTAACCGCACTGATTCGAGGAAAAATTTTTCATCTTTCTCTCAGCTTGTCCCACCATACCGTACTACACAGAAAGAATTGATTGAGGTATAGGAACAGAAGAATATTAGTTAGTACAGTTATCGCCATGGCTTTTTAAAGTTTCCCGCCCCAATCACCCAGTAGGATTATATTATCAACACACAATATAATGAAAATGCAATAGAGTTAATCTGCGTTTTATCTTTCTTTCTTTCGAGTCTTTTACAGTTCTCATAGGTTTTACGATCTCCCACTCCCCCCATACAGTATCATGCAATGTTAGTTAATATGTCGCTATTATGACGTTTCCCCAGTTATCACCCCCTCAGTTATCATGTCAGTCTTTACAAACACAATTACCGCAACAGAACATTTAGAACACCCCGCCCGCCGGTCGCCGATGGTCGGGGAGCTGATCTTTGACTCCTTTGTCGTGAAGGAGGAGCCGATGGATTTTTTCAGCCCGGGCCAGGACGACGACCTGACCCCTATTTTCGAGAACGCGACCGTGGGAGCCGCTGGCGGCGGCTCCGGCGGCGCCGCGGGCGCGGAGCCCGAGTGGGGCTCGCTGTTCGACAACGAGATCCCGATCGCGAGCGAGGACGTGTTCCAGCTCTCGGCGGAGGTCGACGAGGGCAGCGCGCTCGAGGACGAGCCCGCGCGCGGGCTCGAGATCTCGGCGACGTCGTTCTTGCCAACGCCCATCTTCGAAGAGGCCACCCTCGCCGCGCGTAGCGCGGCAGGCGCCGGCCGCGTCGCGAAAAAGGGGTCTCCACGCGTCGACCACCTGGGCGTCACCTCGTACAACCGCAAGGTGCGCGCCGCTCCGCTGTCGCCCGTGGTCGCCGACTCCGACGACCCCGTGGCGTTGAAGCGTGCTAGAAACACCGAGGCCGCCAGACGGTCGCGGGCGCGTAAGACGCAGCGGATGAACGAGCTCGAGCTCAAAGTAGAGCAGCTCCTGGCTAGAAACCGCGAGCTCGAGCTAGAGGTCCAGAGGCTCAACTCCATCATCAATAAATAATTAGTTCTTTTGTGTTTTTTATATATTGTCGCTTAACAGCGTTCTTTTTCAGAACTTACACAGTGCTTGCCACCACTCAGAGAGCAACGATGAAGGAGCTGTACAGTGAGGTGAACGATACCATCGTCAACCCGGCGATCGCAGACCAGGTCCAGAGGTTGCAACAGTTGTCGCTTGCGCAGGTTTTGCAGTTGAAGGCTGCGATCGAGCGCGAGCTCGATGCGAGTTTCGACTCGCTGAGCGCGCAGGGCCTGGATCTCACATCGCCGCTGGTCACCGAAGAGGGTTTCCCCAGAGAGGACATCGATGTCCTGCAGGTGCGTCTCACCAGGAGATACGTGAACATGCTGCGGAACGATCTCAGAAACGTGATCGACCGCTCGCAGGTTCTGCTCAGCGACCATTTCCAGCAGAACCAAGCGCCACAGAGACCAGCGGAAACGGGCTCGACCGTGCCCTTTGCTTGTTTCTACGATCTGCTTCCGAATGGGCCCCTGCAGGTCGCGGGAGTGCTCGAGAACGACCGGCTGATCGCCCTGGCCCACGTCAACGTGACAAATCACTCAAATCTGGCGCTTCTACAGAAAACTATACGGGACAACGAGAACGTGCCGCTGCCCCTGCGGGTGCAGAGGGACGGTCAGATCCTGGACCTCACGTTGACACCCACTAGGCGCTGGGGCGGGACGGGACTCCTGGGAGCCAAGTTGAAGCTGCTCTAGCCCCCGTGCAGCGTCGAGGTGAACGAGACCACGTCCCGGTCTTCCAAAACGTAGTCTTCACCGCCCTCCAGCTCCCAGTCCGTGTCGTTGATCAGTGTGAGAATCCCGGGCCTTATGCTTCCGTCTTCAAGAAACACTTCTACGTCGTTCTTGTTCTTGATCATCTGATCCGCTATATACGCAATTAGTCTCTTCACGTCGGCTCCCGCGTCCATTTGCACTTGGTGGATACGCTGCTTGTTAACGATAACATCCAGTCCGCCCAGGAACTCCACCGTCACCGATACCATCTCTTTTGCGTGGTTTGTTCCGTGTACGTCAGATTAAGCTTAATTAAACTAAAAAATCTTCTTCTGGAAGACAAATTTAAGCTTGGCGTGACATGCTTTCTACAGTGTTATTCTTCAATCTGACCTTTTTCAACATCAAGTAATAGCTCGCGTGGCGTAATGGCAACGCGTCTGACTTCTAATCAGAAGATTGTGGGTTCGACCCCCACCGTGAGTGTTTTTTTTTTCGACCAGGTTTTAAGGTTCTCTATTATAACTCGATTATACATTATTCCAAGGCTGTCCCAGCAGCTTCCATTAGCAAACTTCGCCTTCAGCAGTGACAAATCGTTCATGACATCGAACTGGCCACACTGGAGACTCATTAAAGATTAATCAGATGTTAAGGGTCTTATGATGGGACTTGAGACTTTCTCAAGATTATACACTCCCGTAAGCTTGTGGCAAACAGATGGATCAGATACTGAGTACTAGATCTTTGATCCATCCTTTGAATTGTTGCTTCTTCTTCTCAAAATATGGCACCCCAAAGAATGGCTCTTTTTTGTACACCAAGAGTTTGCTTCCACGTTTTGGTGGTTTACCTATCCTTCCTCTACTGCCGCTCATTTTGATCAGCATCTTTTTGAAAAAAAATGACATCGGAGGCAGCTTGTCATCATTCTCCTGGTTTTTCTCTATTTCAAGACGTTTTTCTTGCCTCTTTCCCCTCTCTTCCACCAATCGGGTCAGATAGGTCTTATCTTCCAACCATTTTTCCATCAATTGCTCACACACAATAATTCGATCTCTATCATAATTATGCCATCTTCTGAAAAAATGCTTGCGAACAGCTGGTCGAGAACCTCTAAATAGCGGAATCAGACCCTCGTTACAAAGAATAAAATGGTCCATCGTCTCAAGGATATCCACATCCTGCTCGAAATGGAATATACCACGGAAAAATGATTTACCAGAGGATAAACTTGGGCGGAATATGAGCTTCTTATCCTGATCACGAAGTTCCTGATCAACAAGAGTTTGCAAGGTCAAATCGGCCTGCAATAAACGAAACTCTTCGCTATCAAAGTTTAATCGCTTGTTCTTCCTTAGTCTGACAGGACAATAATCTTTCAAGATTCTAGCTATCCATAATTCCTCTTCAACGTGGTCCCAAATTTTTGACGAGAAGTTGGCGCCAGAAGGATTTTTGGCCTTTGCTGTGCCTATTTCGATCTTTTGAGCTTTAAATTGGGGTCCCCCAGTGTTAAGTGGTCGTTTGAATTTTGAGAATGCTTCCTTTGAGTTCTCAGGCTCATTATTTGGTCTGAGTTTAAATTGCTGGTCAACATCACCAAATCTTATTTTGTTTTCATGGGGAGGGAAGATGGTGCGGGAAGCCTGGGCGGTGCTGGGAGCTTTGCCTAACTGTGTAGCATTCGGCGTACCAGTGAATGGCATTGGTGTGGTTGGTGTAAAGCTTGCATCAACTGCTGAGAATGTGTCCGCGGTGTTCGAGGATGAGGTGACCGTCGTGAGACTGGATCGACTCCACGATTGGTGTCTTTCCAGCAATGGGGAGGCCGAGACAGCTGCCCGGCGAGCAAACCTTTGTTTGTCATCTTTGTGCCTGGTTTCAGAAGAATGATCTTCCGATTGCTGGTCTTCGTCACACTTCACAGCATATGGTTTATGCATGACGATGCTATTTTCGTGAATTGAAGAGACTGTATTTTCGTTAGTTGCTGTGACTGACAAATTGTCTCTGATCGTAAAGGGTCCTGAGTCATTTGTGGACTTTGCTGGCTCCCACGAATGTTGGTCTTGCTCGCCTCTGGAATCTTCTCGCTTTTTATTCCTCCAAAACCTCAAATGATGCCTCCTTTCACATAAACTTTCTCTGTTCTCTGCTTGCGAGGTTGCTTCCTTGCCGTCACCGATCCAAAGCTCTGCCAACTTCTTCTTGAACTGTTCTCTTTTGCGCAGACCTCTGAGTTTAGTTTTTGGCCCTGGGCTTTGTTCTGGACCTGACTGTGCCGTTGTAGTTGGAGTATGTTGAGTCACAGGCGGGATATCCACGTAGTTGGGATTCTCTAGAAATGTTTTTGGCATTTCTTTGATATATTCAGTTGCTGTTCGATTCTCAGAATTAGAAGTCCACTTTTAGGTGTAATATGTTCAATCAACAGAAAGATAATACAAAATGCCAGAGTTTATCTCTAGTGGACTATCGATTTTATACTCCAAAAGTGGTTTTGTGTACAAACTATATTGAGTATTGTCCGAGCGCCAGATCCTGAGTTTGTGACACAACCCAAATCTTACCGTCAAGCGGCGTGCAGAACCGAAAAGTAACGCAGGAAAAATCTATGTGGGAAATAGCACTTGGCAGTAGCCTCTTCTGGAGTAAATCCTAATCTTCGAAGTTCAACAAGCTACGGAATTTCAGTGAATTGACCCAGATCTTGCATGAACTCACTATTACATTTTCTACACAGAGTGACTTATAATCAGTTCTTTGTGTATTGGGTGGAAGATCTTAGTAGCCATACTCTGTCGCTCTCCAACTATAAGGTAGCAAACATACTGTGAATGAACTAAACAATAATTCGTGTCACGAGTAAAAAACATAGGGGTATAACCAACGTTCAGTGGTAAATATCCAACAAGGTGAAGCGGTGGCTCAATGGTAGAGCTTTCGACTCCAGTTAAATCCTGGATTTTCCACGGAATTGCAATCGAAGGGTTGCAGGTTCAATTCCTGTCCGTTTCAATCTTTATTTTTTCGCTTTTTCATCGACTTACAAACGGCGCTATCAGCTTTGAGATATTGAAAAATAATCACCGGCAGCCATTTATGCTAGTGAAGAGTGCCAAGAGGTTTCGGATGTAACACCGTTTGCTGAGCGAATGAGCGCATCGAACGCAAGTTCACCATGTTGATGAACTTGATCGACTATGCAAAAACCAGCTAATTTGACACTACGGTGCTACGCTAGCCCAAACTTATACTATCATCGCCTAACCGCAGCAATAAATGGCCTATAAACACAAATACCTCCTCAATACCTCGCTGCTTGACCCCAATGATATGCCGTTTTGATCGTTTGTCATCATGCTTGCAGCAGGTCGTTTGTTCTTTTTGCAAAGCTTGCCAAGTTGATTATTCAGCTGAACAATGCGACAGAACTCCAATGTTCCGAGCCGCGTATCTGGAAAGAATGAGAGGAGCGGAAGAATTACTAATCTTCGGTCGACTGCTGCCACTTCCGGAACACTGCTCTCGAGGCTACATACCCACTAGAGTCTAGTTGGAAGATTACTAACGACAAGCGAATTGACACGGATCAATTCCGTCCTCTATCGAATGTGAATGACTTCGTCGCCACAGCTGGGGATTCATTTGAAATCATATATAAGTAATGCTTCAATATGACTTGGAATTAGGGTGAGCCTGGTTTCACTTTCCTTCTCGAGTAACCAACGATTTCAATTGATCATCATCAATGTCATTTGTCCAGAATTTCAAACCAGTTGCCCTAGGTGATACCACCTTGTTCAAGCCAATTAAGGTTGGTAACAATGAATTGAAACATCGTGTGGTCATGTCACCACTGACCAGACTGAGGGCTGACCACCCGGGCAATGTGCCAAGCGACTGGGCTATCGAATACTACAACCAGCGCTCAAAGAGAGCAGGTACTTTGATCATCACTGAAGGTACTTTCCCATCCGCTCAGAGCGGTGGTTACGATAATGCCCCAGGTATATGGTCAAGAGAACAACTTGATCAGTGGGAGAAGATTTTCGCCAAGATTCACGAGAACAAGTCCTTTGTATGGGTCCAGCTATGGGTCCTAGGAAGGCAAGCCTATCCAAACGCTTTGGCCAGAGACGGTCTTCGTTTTGATTCCGCGTCTGATGAAGTTTACATGGATGAAGAACAACGTGAAAATGCCATCAAGAGTAAGAACCTTCTGCACGGTCTGACTAAGAATGAGATCAAGCAATACATCAAGGATTACGTTCAGGCTGCTAAGAACGCTATTGAAGCCGGTGCCGATGGTGTTGAAATCCACAGTGCCAACGGTTACCTGCTGAACCAATTTTTGGATCCAATCTCTAACAAAAGGACGGACGAATATGGTGGATCAATTGAAAACAGAGCTCGTTTTGTGCTTGAGGTAGTCGACGCAGTTACTGAGGCAATTGGTAACGAAAAGGTTGGCATTCGTTTCTCCCCATACGGTACCTTTGGCGTCATGTCAGGTGGTCAAGAGCCACTGATCGTTGCTCAATACGCATATGTCTTGGGTGAATTGGAGAAGAGAGCCAAAAAAGGCAAACGTCTCTCCTTTCTGCATATCGTAGAGCCGCGTGTTACAAACCCTGCCTTCGCTGAAGGTCAAGGTGAGTACAACGAAGGTACAAACGACTTTGTTTATTCCATCTGGAAGGGTCTGATCATCAGAGCCGGTAATCTAGCTCTGCATCCAGGAGATGTCAAGAAAATGGTCGACGATAGAAGAACTTTGATCGGTTACGGTAGATTCTTTATCTCTAACCCTGATATTGTCGACCGTGTTGAGAAGGGTCTCTTACTAAACAAATACGTCAGAGA
This sequence comes from Torulaspora maleeae, assembly GCA_003708055.3. Lineage (NCBI taxonomy): Eukaryota > Fungi > Ascomycota > Saccharomycetes > Saccharomycetales > Saccharomycetaceae > Torulaspora > Torulaspora maleeae. The sequence goes on along the minus strand of PPNA03000010.1, from coordinate 310,938 downwards.
GAATTTCTACTCAAAGACAAAAGAGGGTTATATCGACTACCCAACTTACGATGAGGCTGTGAAGTTGGGTTACAAATAGGGTTATAGAATACTAAGAAATATTAGGTTAAAAGCTGTGAGGTCATATTTTGAGTGCCAATATTTCCATAAATAGTTGTAACAAGCTGATTGTGAATGGCTGAATGCATAAACTCGACCGAAGTAAGTCAATGATAAGAACGTCTTGGTGGAACAAGCGTGTCCGGGAATCTTTTTTGATAATATCTCGGGAGAGGGAGTAAAGAAGCCTGATACCGATGCTATTCAAATTGCGTTCACGAACAATGCTTCCTCCCAGGTGATGAAAGTCACTTTTGAGTCCAAGTTATAAATGCAAACCCAGGTTACTAGGTGCCAGCTAGTGACTTTCAAATTGAGATATGGTGGATTATGAGAGTTATTCTTTCAACAAATTCACTAATCCGCGATAGTTTAATGGTTAGAATGGGCGCTTGTCGCGTGCCAGATCGGGGTTCAATTCCCCGTCGCGGAGAATTATTTTTTACATCACATGTATGATATGTTTATATATCTTGAATGCAGAATCCAGACTATCGCCTACCTGATTGACGACTCATTTGAGCAGAGTTCTCATGCCAAAGATTCTCCTCCCATCTAGGTCGAGGCAGAAGGATAACGTCTTTTTACAAGCCTGGATAGAGAAAAGGCTGACGCAATGTCAAAAGAGTACTGTGAATAGCTCTGCCGCCTTGCAATTACCTCTATTCAACTTTATCCCCAGATTACGACCGCAAGACTTATCAAAACCACAAGTAAGCGCCACTATTCTGAGGAATCCCTGCCATTTTGTCAAGATTGCCAAGTTTTACAATGTGGACTCGTTTACAGTCTTTGCCTCGGTAAGAGACGACGAGTATCAAATACTTAGTTGAATTCACACCCCAATGTGTGTCAGAATTCGAACGAAAGCACAGGTCTAGGATAACGAGCGAGACTGTGCATTCCGTGTGCATCATTGGCGATTGTAAGTTGTTCTACAGAGATCATTCTCACGTCTTGCAAAACTACAACTTGGACATCGCCAATTTCACATCAGTCAAGAGAAAGCGGCCTTTACGCAGAGTGCCGGTACTGGTCATAAACCAACTCACGAGATTTGAGATGGATCAAGTTGAGTCTTTGGACAGCTTCCCACTCATCTATTGCATTCTTTAAGATGCTTCTACTCGTATATCGTGCTATCAGTTCAAGACCAAATTATACAATGAAGACTATATAGATCAACTTTACACTTCATGTATCATTGGACATCAAGGGCTAGATCTGGCGATTACCATCTATCAAGAGTGAATTGGCTGCAGGATGGTCTCCGGTGTGTACTTCTGTGATAGCAAGGGGAAGCCAATTCTGTCCAGAAGATACAGAGATGATATTTCACTTTCGGCCATTGACAAATTCGCTACATTGCTTGCGGAATTAGAAGAGGAATCAAGTGTCATACCACCTTGCTTGAGCTATAGGGGTACTCATTTTCTTTTCATACAACACGAAGATTTGTATGTAGTGGCTTTGTCCACTTCTTTGACAACCAATGCCGCACAGGTCTTTACATTCCTACACAAACTGGTCGAATCCCTTGGAGATTATCTGAAAACTGTCGAGGAAGAATCCATTAGAGATAATTTTGTTATCATATATGAATTGCTGGACGAGATGATGGATTATGGTATACCTCAAATAACAGAAACCAAGATGTTGAAACAGTACATTACTCAGAAATCCTTTAAGTTGGTGAAAGCAGTCAAGAAAAAGAAAGCTTTAGCAAGACCACCTGGAGCTTTGACAAACTCTGTCAGCTGGAGAGCTGATGGCATCACTTACAAGAAGAATGAAGCCTTCTTGGATATCATCGAATCTATCAATATGGTCATGACACAGAAGGGACAGGTCCTGAGATCCGAAATCATCGGCCAGGTCAAGGTTAGATCCAGGTTGTCTGGTATGCCAGATTTGAAGCTCGGGATCAATGACAAGGGCATTTTCTCAAGAGATTCTGACTCCGGGGAAGAACAACCTAGGGCCCCCGGAACCAAAAAGAAATCGAGCTGCGAATTGGAGGATCTTAAGTTCCATCAGTGTGTGAGATTGAGTAAGTTCGAAAATGAGAAAATCATCACATTCATTCCTCCAGATGGAGAATTTGAACTGATGAGCTATAGATTAACCACACCAGTAAAGCCACTGATTTGGTGTGACATTAATGTTCAAGTTCACTCAAAATCAAGAATTGAAATCCATTGTAGAGTAAAAGCGCAAATCAAGAAAAAATCTATTGCGAATAACGTTGAGATTCTAATTCCTGTACCTGACGATGCTGATACCCCCTCGTTCAAATATTCTCATGGTGCCATCAAGTGGGTACCTGAGAAGAATGCCATCCTTTGGAAAATAAGGAGTTTCTATGGTGGGAAAGAATATTCGATGGCCGCTCAGATGGGACTACCCTCAATAGGTGACGTGGAAAAGCCAACCTTTAGAAGACCGGTACAGGTCAAGTTTCAAATTCCTTACTTCACAACTTCAGGTATTCAAGTACGTTACCTGAAAATTAACGAACCAAAATTGCAATATAAAAGCTATCCATGGGTGAGGTATATTACACAAAACGGTGATGACTACACTATAAGGCTGAATTAAAGGAGTAGGAGGCAACGAACTGTACATCTTCCACAGCTTTCTCCGTATCAGGAAAACCCGAGTCTGGTAAAGTAATGTGGAAGATACAGAGGCCTCGTACATCCCTCATCGACTTGATTACGTGTAATCTCATAGCCTCCTCTGTAGTACATAAAAGAACGCGAAATGACAACAGATAAGTGCCACCTTGGTCGCCTATATACGAATGGAAACAAATTAAATTCAGAGCTCAGCAGCTAATCCCAGCACTTCTTTCTTACCATCCTGTATACTGACTTCCGGCGAGACCTTCACTCTTTTGTATTTCAGTTTACCATCAAAGAAAACCCAATGAGACCTAATTGTACCTGACTGAGCGGTCTTTTTGGCGCCCAGATGACCGATCAGGACTCTTTTGGGATCGCTCAACAGGTCGAATGGAAGTTCTTGCTTATCTTGAAACTTCTTTTGGGCAGCTACTGAGTCACCACTCAAACCAAAAACTGCTGCATGCTTTTTCAATTCCTCATAGTTATCACGGAAACCACAGGCCTGACGAGTGCAGCCTGGAGTGCTAGCCTTAGGGTAAGCGAAAATGATTATAATCCTATTCTCCTTCGCAACTTCTCTCAGGGAAACGTCCTTGCCTTCTTGATTTTGCAAGGTAACGTCTGGAATCTCTCCACCAATATCTAGCTCGGTAGACTGCGCAGTGGCATCCGAATCATTGGCTGTATCGGTCGTTTCCTTACCCTTTTTCAACTTCCACAACTCTTCATCCTTACTTGAAGCTTCGTCTTCACCGGCTGGAGGCTTTGTGGATTCTGATGCTTTGTGACTGGATTTTGAGCCTCTTCTACCCTTCTTTGCAACAGCAGGCTGCTCTCTTGGAAGATTATGTAACTCTTCATCTTTGTGAGCCTCATCTTCCCCTGAAGGAGGCTTAGTCGAGTCGTCAGTGTGCTGCGATGTCTTTGATCCACGTCTGCCCTTCTTTTCACCGGCAGGAAGTTTCCAAAGTTCTTCTCCCTCGCCACTTGGAGACTCATCCTCACCTGCTGGAGGCTTTGTACTCTCAGATTTAATTGACTTCTTAGCTTTTTTCAGTGTTGGACCTGCCATTTCCTGCTCTCCAGTGCTTGGAATGTCTTTCTTACCTGCAGCGACCCTTGTAGAACGACGTAAATCAACCATTGCTGTTCAGCTGTACTTGAAAATCCTTCTTCAGGTCTCTAAAGTCGCCGAGTTGAGACAGACCCATCCTTCTAACTCTTCTTATATCACCACCCCTTGCCGGTTTGCCTTGGCACGTCCCCAGCAAAAGCGAAATTAACCAACTAACAATACGTAAAGCAAGACATACAGCGTCAAACTTTTGCTACACTCCCGATCGAAGTCAATTGGAGTGCTCAACACTTGGAAAATGGCAAGAGATTATTATCACCTTTGTTTGATAAAGTCTCCGATTCTCAGCAGCTGAATTGAGCTCTAATTCGCACTTAATGCAATTCATAAGTAGAACCTTACTGTGAGAGAATAAGATATACAGGAGCTGGCATAAATGATTCAGATAACTATATAGGAATTAAAACCAGTCCCAGGATCATCTTGGATGAAAAAACGTAGAATGATGATGAATATGAGCTGACCTTTAGGCTTCGTCGTCCACGTAGCTGTGTTCGCTCGCATCGTCATCTTCTTCGTCATCTTCATCCTCGTTGAAATACTGGTTGTGTACATCCAGGTATCTCGCCACCGGTTGATCTTCCCGGCTCGTGTCATTATCAGTCTCGCGATTACTCAAATCGTCTTGCTCAGCTTCGGACTGTTGTGCAGACTCGGTCTCAGCACGTTCTTGCGCTTCTATCTTCAGTTCGTGCATTATATCGAAACACTCGGCTAGGAGGGCGTTCAAAGTACCCTGACCTTCGGGTATGTTGCCGTCTGAGTCGTAGAACTTCCCGTCAGTACGTAGATTGTCGAGGGATGCAAGTTTCATCTGGTAGGGGTAAAGTTCCCTATCATTGTTGACACCGCCCATTCTTTTTAACTCTAGTAAACAACGGCGTACGGTGGATAGCTGATTGTGAATGGGTTGAAGAGACTCTGACACGGGCTCTGAGCTCTCTAGTAGTTTGTAAATGATGGCATAACACCTACGCAGCAGATAAAGAAGGATCGATTGGCCCTTAGAGTCGCTAGACTCTGTGGGGAATTTCCCATGTACTCTCAATCCATCAATTTCACCCAATTGCTTCTGGAAAGTGAATAGATCAGTCTCTCTTAGAGTCCATCTTCTGGTGACCAAAAGGTTCTCCAAACTAGTTTTGATATCGATCAATTGCTCGTAAATTGGTTGTAATTTGGCATCTAGCTCGATGCCACCGTTTTTCTGGTGTGATAGATCACTTATCAAATCGTGACAATCGTCTAATAGACCGTTAAGGACGTTTTGACCCTTTTCCTCCACTTCGTTTGTCTCCAAAGACTTGAATTTACCGTTCTCGTCACGATGAGATTCCATCTCCGTCAACTCTTTTTCCAACTGCTCTACTTTCTCCTGGACGTATTCCTGCGAAACTAGATGCTTACCACCCAGTTCCATCTCTCTCTCCAACGAGGGATTGGACTTCTTGGAAGACGCTGCCAGAGACAACAGGCCTCTCCTTATCTCGAACAGTTTTTCCATGATACTGGTCAGATGAGGATCGATTTCCTCCACTTTAGACGCTGTGTTGTGATACTCATCCAAGCAATGCTGCAACTTGGCACGCAGAAGTAAATCCTCCTCTATCTTATTCTTATTCCGCTCCTCGTAGTACTTACGGTCTGCTTCTGGCAATTTTTCGTCTATAACTTCCAATTTACCAGTAGCCCCGTCGTTCTTGTACGAACTGTCCTCCACAATCTTGGAGATCTCCTGCAATCTCTCGTTAATGGGCCTCAAATCGTGCTGTGTAAAGACGTTCGACTCATTAAGGTGCTCCAGCAGCCTCTGCACGGTCGACAAAGACGCATAGGTCGCAGGCGCCGAGTTCTTCAACCCAACAGTCAGGAAACACAAAGAAAGCAATTGGAACACATCGTCAAGCACCGAATCCACACGATTGTGCAACTCCGTGCTATGGATCAAAGTCGTCGCACTATTCGAAGGCGTGTCGTGACTGTTCTTCCGTATGTCGTCCAGCTCTCTCACTTTTGTCAAAACCTGCTGATAGATGGTCTGCACTTCCTTGGAGTTCAAGTACTGTCTCCTGTTCTGCTTCAACTGGCCCAACAGATTCCTTACCCCTAACAGGTAGTTTAAAATTCCTTCCTCCTCCTCAGGAACATCCTGCGGATGTTGAGTGTTAGAAGGCGCAACTGCAGCTGACATCGATAGTCTCACTTCTCTGTCCGTAATCCCACAGTCTTCAACAACAAAAGTGTCAAAAGGAGATCAGGAGGTCGAGTTCTAAGTTGTTATATGCCCACAACGATAATCTCTTACGAAGAAAACGAAAAGCTTCAATGGCTCTCTACCGGACCGATCTCCAGTGGCCAGTACAAGTTGTTCTGTGGCTCTCCAGATCCTGTATCTTGGTCCTTGGCCCTGTCGGTCTATCCGAACCTCAGGTCTCTGAGCGTGAAATTCCCTCTCTCTAAGGACCGAGTATGCTTCGGCAATGGGCCCATTTTTTATCACTCAAATGAAGGCAGCCCTAAGCTAGGGCACTGGGCGAGTCGATGGGTTCGAGTGGCAGGCTGCCCCGGCAGGCTGCCCGGTGCCAGGGCTGGATTGCTGGAAGAGTGCTGCGATTGCAATTGCTCGTTCCCTTGATAGTTACAGTTCGATCTATTTATTCATTTACTCCGGTGATCCTTTTGTGTGTGGTTCTAAATTTCAGCGTGATGGTTCTGGGACGGCGGTGTCAGTCCTCATCGGGGTTCACGACCGTCAGGACCTTTGTGTTGGCCGTGGTGGGGGCGTGTAGGATCGACCCGTTGCTGATTCGTCTCGAGTCGTCGAACGGGTTGGTGTGCGAGACTACCCTCGTGGCGTCTTCGAACGAGCCCGAGGATGGCAGGTTGTTGAGCGAGGCCGAGGAGCTGCCGTGGTGGTTCGATTTGTCGCCGTACTCGACGGGCTTGATGGCCTCCTGGTACTCCATCTCCATCCTCTCTTGCTCGCGCTTCTTGTTGACGTGTCTAAGTATCAGCAGCACCGCTGCGGCGACCAGTAGGGCGCCGCCTACGCCTCCGACGACGCCGCCGACGATGGCGCCGATGTTGGCCTTCTTCTTCTTGGAGCCGCTGGCGTTGCTGGAATCTGTGTCCGAGGTGGCAGTGGACATGCCCTGCTGGCTGGTGGTTATTGTGCTGGTGACGTAGACCGTGGAGCCACCGTCCGTGTTGACGTTTGTCACATAGACCACCGATTCTGTCGTGTGTGATGTGAGACTCGAAGAACTTGCAGGGGTAGACGTCGTTGACGTAGTTCGTTCGGTGGATGTGGATGATGTGGATGACGATGATGACGACGATGACGACGACGAAGATGCCGAAGATGTGCTGGTGGAACTCGAAGAGCTGCTCGACGAAGACGAACTAGAGCTGCTGGAAGCTGACGACGAAGACGATGCCGAACCCGAACTCGATCCGGAAACCTCCACAGCGGTTCCACCGTTCGCAGTAATCGCGTAAACGGAGTACGCATCGGTACCACCACACATCTCCGCAGGATACCCAACACACGCCCCGGTACATCCTGTAGAGGTAGATTCGGTCAACGCAGGGTTGTCGTTACCACAATAACAGTCGGTTCGGTTGGTCAATGCAAAATACTTGTAACCTTTGGCTGTGCACTGTTCGCTACAGTAACCACTCGTCTGATACTGGTAGGTATCGTCAAACGTAAAGGACGAAGGCAGCGATGCAAAACACTGGAACCCGTTCACCAATCGACTCAGGAACCATATGGCTAGGAAAACATAGTTGCTTCTCTTGATTGAAAGCATTATCACCAGGTAAAAAAAAGTTGACTGAGACGATTCCTTAAACCTTCCAACCTCTCATATAAATCTCTCCAAACCTCCAAATCTACAAAAAAACCACTTGCAATCTCACAAAGGGCCTCAGATGGTGTGCTTCTGGTCAAAACCGATGAATATATTTAATTTGGCACGAATCTCTACTGAAGTCTAAAGTCTTATCTTCTATTCTTCGTCTCAGGCGACGCTCGATGGGCTGAAACAAGAACTCTGCGCTGTCGTGCTGGATGATGCGACAAGACCACGATTAGCAGGGCCTGTTGGGTCTATTCAGCGGGCTGAATGGATTGTGACAGTTCAATGGTTCCGGTGATGTGCCAGATATGAGCTAACGCAGCTGCGAAGATGCGAGAATTATTCAGTTTATGGTTTGTTAGATTGCAGTTCTGGGCTTAAACTTTTTCAGTTCGATGCATCCCGCAAAAAAAACGCGAATTTTGCATCTTCTTTCGCGTCAACAGATGAGCGGTCAAGATGCACATTTGCGGCTCAATAGAGATCCCTAGGAGCTTGTTGGAGGCTTAAGTACGTACATGTTTTGAGACTGGATTTAATGGGAAGTTGCGGGGAGGTCACCTGACTGTATCAGTGTGATATGAAATTTAGTTACGCTTTTGTCGTTATCGAATTTCTCATCCGATGTAGTGTAACGGCTATCACACCACGCTTTCACCGTGGAGACCGGGGTTCGACTCCCCGCATCGGAGTACATTATTTTTTTTGCATTTCTCGTCATGCTCCTCGAGAACTAGTAGACTTAGCTATTGAACAGGAGCTGGACAGATCTGAGAGCTTATCAGGCACTCCAGAATGCCTGAAAAGATCTTCATCTCTTCTGATGGAGAGTTTTGCGATGGCAAAGGTAATGAGATTCAATTAAGAGGTGTTAATTTGGACCCTATCGTCAAGATACCGACTTCGCCCTATTCACCCACGCATACGGCACCTGAAGGCTCCAAATTGTTTGAAAATGCTGACATGGTGACCTTTGTGAACCATCCACTTCCATTGCAGGACGTTGAAGAGCATGTGAATAGACTGAAATCCTTGGGTCATAACTGTATAAGGTTCCCCTTTACTTGGGAGGCTTTGGAGCACAAGGGACCTGGCGAGTATGATATCGAGTACATCGATTACGTCGTAGAGGTACTAAGGAAGATCGGGTCCATTGGTGGTCTCTACGTGTATTTGGACCCGCATCAGGATGTGTGGTCAAGGTTCTGCGGTGGTTCAGGTGCTCCATTGTGGACATTGCATTGTGCAGGGTTCGATCCAAGACATTTCAAGGCTACCGAGGCTGCTGAGCTGCACAGTTTTTACACCGCAGATAAGAAAGAGTATCCTAAAATGTTATGGCCCACAAACTATTACAAACTTGCTTGTCAAACGATGTTTACATTGTTCTTTGCTGGAAAAGAGTTTGCCCCTAAGTGTGAGATCAATGGTGAAAACATCCAGGACTATTTGCAGGGCAAGTTCGTCGATGCTGTCATGTTTCTCTATTCTAGAATTCAGGAAAAAGCGCCAGAGCTGTTTGAGACCAACTGTATCATTGGTTTAGAGACAATGAACGAACCAAATTGTGGGTACTTTGGTGAGAAAAATTTGGAACAGATATCGAAGGACAGAAACTTGAAGCGCGGTTCAACTCCAACGGGATTTCAAAGTTTTATACTGGGTGAAGGTCATCATGCCCTAGTAGAACAGTATGACATCACCATCTTTGGACCCACCAAGGTCGGTATCAAAAAGATTGATCCCAAAGGTGTAAGTTGCTGGCTATCTGAGACTGAAAGGGATCAGATTGACTTAGGGTATAGTTGGAAGCGATCTGCAGCATGGTTGCCAGGGCAGTGCATTTGGAGGACTCATGGCGTTTGGACAGTAAGTGACGATGGACCAAAATTGGTGAAGAAGGACTACTTTGCTCGCGTGCCTGAGAGTCCTCTAGCTTTTGTTGACGAGTCCTATTTCAACAATCATCAATTTGTTGCTTTTTACAAACGAATCCATGCTGCATTTCGGAAAATTGACAAAGAATCGTTTCTGTTTATGCAGGGATTAGTTTTCAAACAGCCTCCTCAACTCAAGGGCTCAGGCTTGATAGATAGAAAAACCGTTTACGCATGTCATTTCTACGATGGTATGTCGTTGATGTTCAAAACATGGAATCGTCGATTTAATGTGGATACTTTTGGCATAGTACGTGGTCGATATTTCAACCCAGCTTTCAGCGTTGTTCTAGGTGAAACTAACATTCGAAAGTGCTTGAAAAGGCAACTGAAAGAGATGAAACAAGAAGTCAAAGACGCCCTAAATGTGCCGTGTTTTTTCACTGAGATAGGTATGCCATTTGACATGGATGATAAGAAAGCCTACTCCGATGGAGACTTCTCTTCACAGATTTCAGCTATAGATGCTTTACAAGTGGCTTTAGAGGGCGAAAACCTTTCTTATAGTCTCTGGTGTTATTGCTCAAAAAACAGTCACAAGTATGGAGATCAGTGGAACAACGAGGACTTTTCCATTTGGTCGGCACAAGACAAAAAGCAAAGTGAAAAGAACCACATACCTGACTCCGAGATTAACGACCTGATTCCATTTTCAGATAAGTTGGGTCTTGACACTCCACCATGCGCTAAGAGAGATACGCTTGATTTCAGTGGCATTCGTGTTCTCGATGCGGTGTTGAGGCCCTTTCCAATAAAGATTCATGGGAAATTTATCAACGCAGAATTTGACTTATCTTTGAAAACCTATAGTTTGGAAATAGCAGCCCACGCCGATGCCGGGATCTCACCTGAAGCGCATTCATTTATTTTTCTGCCTAGGCGTCATTTCCCATTGGAAAATTTGAGTTTCGACTGTTCTTCAGGTCGCTTCACGTTTTGTCGAGAGTACCAAGTTCTGAAATGGTTCCACAGTGCTGGAAGGCAAAAGTTAAAGATATCTTCGAAAGTTGATTCTAGGGATCCAAGCCCGGACTGCGTAATTGCTTGATGAGGAACAATCATTAATTATATATATACACATACGCATTTAAATACAGATTAAAAGTCAATGGACGTCTCGCCATCTTCAGCGCGCTCCCTCTTGACAGTGCCCATATCACGCTTCATAATCTTATTAACATGCTCTTGAAACATTTTAATGAAGGGTTGTAAACTGGTCTTTTCTACGGTACCACCGTTTTGCTCCATTTCTTGCTGCAGGTTGACCAGTTTAGGTGCTTGGTCGGGATAGAAATTAGCATCGATCGGCACACAAACATTACCCGTTGACGGATGTATACAGAATGGTGATTTCAACAAGTGAATCGTCTGCTTTGTGACTTCAACATCTAACTTGGGATATAGTGTAGCGATAACCAGGTCTGCCTTACACTCACGTAACCTTTGAACATAGTCGTTTTTTCTGTTAACTTTCGAATCCTTGGAAGCTATCAAATCGATGTCATTCCATTTCTCCCTACTAGATCTCCCCGGATTATCTGTCCAGTATTTCTTCAACGCTTCTATCAGGTTCTTGTCGTGAAGACCAGACAGTAAAGTTTCAAATGCACGTTTATCATCCTGCCAAGGGTTCTGTTCCTCCAAGATGATCTGACTAAAATGAGGCTTCAGCAACTCAAGTGACCGAACCAAGTGTGGATGGTACGGCCTCTTCAACGCAAGTCGCTTATCAGCGTTTCTATCCCGCACAACGTTCACGTAATCAAGAACGTTTCGTCTTTGCAAATCGTTAAGAATACGCGCTCGCTTATCACTAACCCAACAGTGCGCACCACGTCTACCTGAAAAGACCCAGATAAAGTCGGTATATCCAAAATCTTCCACCAAAGTGACGTTTACAACTGCCATAGCAAGCGTGATGAACTTCCAGCACTTTTCACAAACTTTTGCCCCAGAACAACATGTTCTGTAAGGATCGTAGTCATCCATATCAATATCGAAGACCAGTTCTTTCTCCAGAGGCTTCATCTCACTCTTAAGGAGCGAATCCCGCTCCCTAGGAGCTTTATTATAAGTTGCTCCAATTTCAAATCTATCTGGGTTGCCCTTCTCGATCGCTGCTTTAAACTCTAGCACAGAAGAATACGAATTGTACCTTTTGTAAGCTCCCGATCTAAAGGCCATGGCGAACTCCCTGTTGATAATGTCTCTACCTGGTTTGGGCGAATGATTCAGCCAGTTGAAGATGAGCTTGAACGGGAACATTTCCTGATAGTAATACTGCATATCCGACGCACTCGGCGTCTTGAATCGACTTTTCCCATCAGCGACCACATCATTCTGATTCATTGTGACTTCCAATACCGATCTCACCGGCCTTTGTCGCTTCTTGAAATGAACCCAGACCAGTTGATAGAGTTCAATCATCGCAGATCCACTTTACGCGTCTTCGCGTTTCCCGTCGACCGTGATGGGGCCCATCTAAATGCCTACAACACAAACTTCCCAGACGTCCAATGGCTCTTTAAAACCGCCTGAGAACTCCAGCAACCCTCAATCTATGCTAGGCGCTGTTTCCAGCTTCCTGTGGCCTGCCATCCCCTCCAGATCACGCAAAAAGGAGCCGGAAAGCGTGCCTAGAGTCGGAAGCTCGCCGCGGACCACCGAAAGACACTCTAGGGTCTCGAATGCTCCATTAGCTTGATAATTGGACCCTGTTCGCTCGAGAATAGTGAGTTTTAGAGCCGAATCTTCAAATACTAAAATTCCAAAAGGGTCACCCGCACTAAGAGCGCTATAAGGTGGCAAAAAGTGGTAGACCAAGGGAAATGGTTGATAAAAGGCATATTTGAAGCCATTGCAAGGGGCGTGAGCTTAGTTCGAGGTAGCTGTGACGAGTATGGATATTGTGTTGGGTATAAGGGTACAGGACTCGGTGATACTGGCCACTTCGAAGGCTGTGACCCGTGGGATATCGATTCTGAAGGACTCCGACGACAAGACGAGGGTTCTGTCGCCACACACATTGATGAGTTTCACTGGCGAGGCTGGTGACACTGTGCAGTTTGCAGAGTACATCCAGGCAAATATGCAGTTGTACTCTGTGCGGGAGAACATGGAGTTGTCGCCACACGCGACAGCCAGTTTTGTGAGGCAGGAGTTGGCCAAGTCAATCAGATCGAGAAAACCATATCAGGTGAACGTGCTGATTGGTGGGTACGATGCGAAGGCCGGCAGACCGGAGTTGTACCAGATCGACTATCTGGGGACGAATGTGGAGCTGCCCTACGCAGCCCATGGGTACGCCGGGTTCTACACTTTCTCGCTGCTAGATCGTCACTACCGTCCCGATATGACGGTCGAAGAGGGATTGGAGCTTCTGAAGAAGTGCGTAGAAGAGCTGGACAGGAGGATGCCCGTGGATTTCAAGGGAGTAATAGTGAAGGTGGTTGACAAGGATGGTGTGAGGAAAGTTGACGATATCAACTAGATGGCAGACAGCCGTGGGATAGACTGACAACACGGCCACAGCGTCCGCTCCAACTGACTGTATCCTATTAAGTAGCATTCAACATCACATATAACGACTCTTTACTAGCTGCAAGGCTAGATCATCGAACGTCAGAACGCCCACCTCAGTAGAGACTAATCGAATGAGAAGGGCCATCAATGTCCCAGAAATCTGTCCAGTTAGCTGAGATACTAGGTACTGAAGATGGGGTAGTTATCGATTTTGTTTTGAACATCAAAAGACAAGCCAAAAGTGTTCGCGACTTCCAGGAAAGGATAGATGCGTTAGATGTTGGGCTATCATCTGAGGCTATCAGCAGGGTATGGTCATTGCTGTCTGAAGAAGAGGCTGCTAGTAGTCCAAAAGTGGAGATTGCCAGGATCCTGCAGAGGGTCTTAGCGGTCGATGATCAAGTAGTGGTGGATTTTGTTGTCAACACCGCAGAGCAGTGTAAATCTTTGCAAGACTTTAAAAGACGCCTGAATGAGATGGAAAGTGGCATAGTAGATGACATTGCTTCAGAAATTTATCGCAGAGTAAAACCCGAATGTACTCCGCCTGTGGAAGACGGATTCGTTAAATTGAAGCAGGAGATACCAAGTGGCCCTGCTTCAAAGGGCTCAAGGTATAACACGACAGAAGTTTCAGATAAACCTAGACAAAACTCGGATGCTTTGCCCATTGTGGGTAAAGTTTATCCTGGGACTGTGAAGAATATCGCTACGTTTGGGTGCTTTGTACAAATTTTGGGTACCCAGAAAATCAACTGCGATGGTTTGGTTCATATCTCTGAGCTAAGCAGTTTCCGAGTACGAACCCCGGAGGAAGTTGTTCAAGTGGGTCAACAAGTTTACGTTAGGGTGCTTAGAATACAGTCTAATGGCAAGATCTCCCTTAGTATGAAAAACATAAATCAGGCTAGTGGAGAGTATATGTTGGAGGAAAAGTCTCATGAATCGTTGCCAACTCGTGGAAGAAAGCCTGCAAAACCTCTTCACAATCAGCAATCTGCTAAAGGAAGGACAGAAAGACGACCGCTCACGTCACCTGAGAGGTGGGAGATTAAACAGTTGATAGGTAGTGGGGCTGCCTCTATTGAAGACTATCCTGAGCTGAATCAAGACATTGCAAGTGGAGGTTTAGATGCATCGCAGACTGGAGGTAAAAGAGATGAAAACTTGGAAGAAATCGAAGTCGAATTGAATTCTGATGACGAGCCAACCTTTTTGAAAGAACAGTTGGAAAAAGGTGTAAAGAAGTTTGAGCCTCCAAAGACTGCCAAGGTACCGAAAGGGACCCTGAATCGAGTCGCAACCGGTGGCTCGCTACTCATGAAGTCTCATAGAGAAGAGAAGGCTAAACTGAAAAGAGACATAGAACAGCAGATAAGGCAGAAGCGTGCTGAGGACGATCCAACAAAGAATGCTAGAGATGATAAGAAAGAGGTGGAGGGTTTACGTCAGCAATTGGTGATTACCGAATGGGAAAGAAGCAGAATGCAAGAGAACATCAGCTATGGTAAGAGAGAAACCCAACCTATCAGTATTCAAAGACGGTCGCTGCCAGTTTTCAAAATGAAATCCGAGCTTATCCAGGCTGTTCAGGATAATCAATTTCTGGTTATTGTCGGGGAGACGGGATCCGGTAAAACGACTCAGATCACACAATACCTTAATGATGCAGGCTTTGGTGCTCGCGGTATCATTGGATGCACCCAACCGCGGAGAGTAGCTGCGGTATCTGTGGCCAAAAGAGTTGCGGAAGAATTTGGATGCAGGCTGGGTGCTGAAGTGGGATATACCATTCGATTCGAAGACAACTCATCCCCACAAACCCGCATCAAATACATGACGGATGGTATGTTGCAGAGAGAAGCACTTCTCGATCCAACTATGTCAAAGTACTCAGTCATTATGCTAGACGAGGCGCACGAGAGAACTGTTGCAACGGATGTTCTTTTTGGTTTACTCAAACAGGCAGCACAAAAGAGACCAGACTTGAAAGTTATCGTTACTTCTGCAACACTTGATTCTACCAAGTTTTCTGAGTACTTTTGCCAGTGTCCTGTCATAAAGATTCCTGGAAAAACATTCCCAGTGGAGGTGCTTTACTCTCAGAATCCTCAAATGGACTACATTGAATCTGCGCTGGAAGCTGTCATGGATATTCATATTAACGAGTCTCCAGGAGATATACTGGTGTTTTTGACTGGACAGGATGAAATTGATTCTTGCTGCGAAATTTTGTATCAGCGAGTAAAGACTCTAGGAGATAGCATCGGGGAGCTTTTGATACTGCCTGTCTATTCAGCACTTCCAAGTGAAGTACAATCAAAGATTTTTGAGCCTACCCCAGAGGGTACCCGTAAAGTCGTTTTCGGAACCAATATCGCTGAAACTTCAATCACGATTGATGGTATCTACTATGTTATCGATCCGGGCTTTGCAAAAATAAACACATTTAATCCTAGAATTGGTATGGAGCAGTTAGTTGTTTCACCAATCTCTCAAGCGCAGGCAAACCAGAGAAAGGGCCGAGCTGGTAGGACAGGTCCCGGCAAATGTTATCGACTCTACACTGAGTCTGCCTTTTATAACGAAATGCTTCCCAATACAATACCAGAGATTCAGCGACAAAATCTTGCGCATACGATTTTGATGCTTAAAGCGATGGGTATCAACGATTTACTCAACTTTGAGTTTATGGATCCTCCACCTAAGAATCTTATGGTACGTGCCTTGGAAGAACTTTTCAACCTGCAAGCGCTTGACGATGAGGGAAGGTTGACTGAGCTAGGTATGCGCATGTCTCAATTTCCCATGGAACCTGAGCTTTCAAGAGCGTTGTTATCCTCCGTTAATAGTAATTGCTCTGAGGATATAATCACAATCATTTCAATGTTGTCTGTGCAGAACGTTTTTTATCGACCAAAAGACAAGTATCAGGAGGCAGACAACAAGAAAGCACGATTCCATCATCCTTTGGGCGACCATCTAACCCTTTTGAATGTCTACAACCGCTGGAAACAGGCCAATTGCACAGAACAATTCTGCACAATAAATTACTTACACTATCGACATCTAAAGCGGGCCAGAGATGTAAGAAACCAGCTAATCACTCTTTTCAACCGGTTTCGCCTGCCAGTTTTGAGCAGTTATGGAGACTCCGAAGCGATAAGACGGACATTAGTTTCAGGATTCTTCATGAACGCTGCCAAGAGGGACTCACAAGTCGGTTACAAAACAATATACGGCGGTACTGCCGTGGGTATCCACCCGTCCAGCTCACTATTCGGCAAAGAGTATCAGTATGTCATCTATCACAGTTTGGTTTTGACCAGTAGAGAGTATATGTCTCAGGTTACTGCGATCGACCCTGACTGGCTAGTGGAGTCGGCTCCGCATTTTTACAAAGCTGCTGCGGAAGACAGCCAATCACGCAAGAAGGCCAAGATTGCGCCCTTGTATAGTAAGTTCGCGAAAGATCAGAACTCCTGGAAGTTGAGTTCCATAAGACAATCACGCGAAAGAGCATTGGGTATCAAAAGATGAATCGATCAGTATGTAGGCATTTTATAGTTAGCATGAATTTCCTTCTGAAGGTATGTTGCCTTATTCAATCGTTTAAGCGAAAAGTTGAGTTAAATCTACTCAAACGACTCGCACAAAATGGCATAGCATAAAGCCATCGAAGATAGACTGTCCTGGTCCAGTGTGAACTTATACATAGGGACTGAAGAAAGCCAGGATCAAGAATGCTGAGTCCCTTACCGAAGTTGCCAAGCAATGCCAAGATTGCTGTAGTTGGTACCGGTGTCTCGGGCCTTATGTTCAGCTACTTCTTAAGTAAGCTAAGGCCCGATGTCCATATCAGCCTTATAGAGTCTCAAAAGAGGACTGGTGGCTGGATCAAATCGTGGCATACCAATGACTTGAACGGCAAGCCTGTCATGCTGGAACAAGGGCCGCGTACATTGAGAGGTGTGTCTGATGGTACAGTCTTGATTATTGATACCTTGAGAGATCTCAACGAACAGTCAACCGTGCAATGCATCCACAGTGATGCTGAGGCAAACAGAAAATTTCTACTGGGTGTAGACGATAATCTGGTACAAGTGCCCAATTCGATGGGAAGCGCTGTTAAATTTCTGCTCAATCCTCTAGGCAAAGGGTTGATCACAGGAATACTAGGAGAACCATTTAGAAAACCACCAGCTCAGTTGGGCCAAGACGAAAGCGTCGGCTCATTCTTACTTCGGAGGTTTGGCAGTGACTACGTCGGCAAGAACATCTTGAGTGCCATGTATCACGGTATATACGGAGACAACATCAATCAGATGAGTGCCAAACGTACCATGCATAAACTTTGGGAATTGGAGCAGAAATATGGCTCTATTCTAAGAGGGTTTTCTCAAGAAAAGCCTCCCAAAGATCAAAGAGCTGCTCTTTCCCCACTACTAACAAAATATCAGCAAGCCTTTGATAAAACTGAGACCAGTTTGTTGGATTTATCCAGTAAATTGCGTAAGTACCCTATGCTCGGTCTAGAAGGTGGTTTAGAAACTTTCCCCAATGCCGTAAGAGAGAGTCTCACCAAGTTACCAAACGTTAGCATTCTCTGCGGCAAGAAAGTCATGAATATCAACCGTGATGAAGCTCAAGATAACTTAAGTATACAGCTCTCAGGCGGTGAAACAATTAGTGATTTGAACCACGTCAGACTAACGCAAACCCCGGCCAAGATTTCCACAATGATTGAAGCACAAAATCCCCAACTAGCTGAGAGTCTCGCAAAAATCAAGGCAAACAGTATTCTCTTAGTCAACTACTACCTACCTGGAGACAACGTGATCGCCAAGAAGTACCGTGGGTTTGGGTACCTATGCCCACAAGCGAATCACAACCCACACAACCTTCTCGGTGTCATATTCGACTCTGTCATCGAGAAAAGCTTCGAACCTCTATTTAAGGAGGCCGCCCCTGCTGCAACCTCCAAAACCACACAACCATATACCAAGCTCACTGCAATGCTGGGAGGTCATTATTTGAATCGTGAGGGCGACAGCCACCTACCGTCGAAGGAGCTCACCATCCGTTCAGTGAAAGACGCACTGAACTCACAGTTGGGAATATCACAGCAAGATCTGGACAGAGGTTTATGGGCTTTCACCGCAGCAGGAAGCTGCTTGCCTCGATTCACCCTCGGTTACGACGACTGGCAGTCCTCAGCCGAGCAAGAAGTGATCAATTCCTACGCTGGTGGCCTCTCCATCGGTGGAATGGGATTCTCCAAGGGACCAGGAGTCCCAGATGTCATATCAGATGGGCTTGAAGACGCTATAAAGCTAGCCTAGCTTTAAATGGCAGTATGATATCTACGTATATAGTGACTTTAATCGGTATAAACTTTTTAGCGCTGAAGTCCTTATTTACCAACTTGACACCACTTTGATGCCTGCAAAAGAGCTATCCGAGGAGACCTAGCCCACTGACAACGTCTCTGGAAGCTCCAGGAAGTTTTCTGATGGCTGGTCCCGCGAGAAAGAAGCGAAAAGTGTCTTCGAAATTGAAGGGAGGAAAAGCCGCCTTGCCCGCCCAGCAGACCTCGAACGAACCGAAACATACGCTCTACATCAACAATCTCGCTGACCACATCGGTGTGCAGCGGTTGAGAAGCAACCTGTACTTCCTGTTCTCGATCTACGGCGAAGTTCTCAAGATTACTATCAACACGAAGAGGCAGCGCGGCCAGGCCTTCATTACAATGAGATCGGTCGACGAAGCCAACCTGGCAGTCATATCACTCGATAACGAGCCTTTCTTTGGGAAGCCGCTCCGAGTGAGTTTCAGCTGTAGAGAGACTATTAGCCTGTGAGGCGCGTGCTTTGTCTGAGGGGGACCGATGTCGGCGAACATGTGCTAAATCCGGGAAAGCAGACTTGGGGTACAAGTGAAATGATTCTGTCGCATGGTATCTCGGAGAGACCAACGAAGTATATATATACCATAGGATTCATTCCGAGGATCTCTAGCTCACATCCGGCCTGCGATCAACAAGGAGTTAAAGCACCATGGATACGACGTGTTCCTTAACTGATTTAGTGGAGACTGATCCGCGGTACAGTGCCGTGAAGAGAAGGATTAGTCGGTACCAAAAGGGCTCTGATGAGTACATTTTAGCTTTGATGGAAGAGCTTCCCCTCACACTACATCCGAGCTATGAGAAATTTCTCAGTAAGCAGGCTGTCGCAGTTCCTGGGTCTATGGAAGATGGCTATAGTGCAATTTACAGAAGCTCGCTGTCACCAGAAAAGCTGCTTTCTTGCTTCGACGAGAAACTCTCTACGATCTATGAGCACTTTATGTTTTCCGTGAGGAGATGGCCCAAGAATGATTGTCTAGGATACAGGCCTTTCGACAAGGAACTGGGAAAATATCTCGAGTACTACCACTTTCTCTCCTTTGAAGAGGTCGAGAGGAAGAGTCGTCACATTGGCGGAGGCATAATGTCGCTGGTTAACGTGAAAAGGGGGAAACCGTTGAACACCAATGACTTCACGGTGGCCATTCTATCACACAATCGATACGAGTGGGTGCTCGTGGATCTGGGTTGCCAAGCCTATTCATTGACAGATACTGCGTTGTACGAGACTTTGGGAGTGGAGACGTCACACTATATCATGAATTTGACTGAATCGCCGGTTTTGGTATTTGCAAAAGTCAATATGAGTAAAGTTATCGGATTGCTTCCACGACTTGAGCATGTCAATACATTGATTTGCCTGGAGGATATTGATGACAGTGAGTTACGTTTATTCAACGAATCTTTACTGCCAGTTTCTAAAAACTCCAGGGGTGAGACGATCTCTTTGTTTTCATTGAAACAGGTTGAGAGGATTGGTATGCTTAACGAACTTCCCACCATCCCACCCACTCCTCAATCGGTTTATACTATATCCTTCACATCCGGGACCACTGGATTACCTAAGGGTGTTGAAATGACCCATAGAAACGGTGCTTCAGGTATAGCGTTCACTTTCACCACACTGCAACTGCCACCAAGAATGGACAACAGGCAACTACATAATATGTGTTTTTTACCATTGGCTCATATTTTCCAAAGAATGGTGGTCTCCTTTGGGCTGTCCATGGGGGTTGGCTTAGGGTTTCTCCACTCGCCTGACCCTGCTGTGTTAGTTGAAGACTTGAAGATCTTGAAACCGAATATAATTGGCCTTGTGCCGCGTGTTTTGACAAGAATGGAGGCCGGTATAAAGAACAGCCTCGAACAGTCCGTTGCCAAAAAGTTCATTGCCAAGAACATTTTGAAATCTAAAAAGGCAACATTGGCAGCTCATAGTGGACCAGATACCACTCTGATGAATACGTTGTTCTTCCATGGAATCTTGATTGACAAGATCAGGGAATCACTTGGTTTCAGCAATGGATCATTCATCATAACAGGTTCTGCCCCGATATCTCCCGCTACCTTGATCTTCTTGAGGAGTGCATTAGACATTGGTGTGAGGCAAGGTTACGGTTTGACAGAAACCTTCGCTGGTGTATGTATAAGTGAGGCCTACGAAAGGGATCCCGGAACGTGTGGTGCGGTGGGTTGCAGTGTGGAGTGCAGATTGAAATCTGTACCCCAGATGGGTTACGATGCAACTGAGTTGAAAGGTGAATTGCAGCTGCGTGGTCCACAGGTGTTCAGCAGCTATTACTTGCGCCCAGACGAGACTGCCGCCGCACTTGACGAAAATATGTGGTTTTCGACAGGAGATGTGGCGGCCATCGACAGGAAAGGTCGTTTGCGCGTCATCGACCGTGTCAAGAACTTCTTCAAGTTGTCCCAAGGTGAATACATTGCACCAGAAAAGATCGAAAACACCTATCTCTCCTCGTGCCCACTGATCTCACAAGCGTTTGTATACGGGGACTCCTTCAAATCTTACCTTGTTGGGGTAGTTGGCGTCGACGTCGAAGCCGCAAGAAAAGCACTAGCTGGCAAGTACCCAGTGCTGAAAGATCTTCCAGCTAGCAAAGTTATCGAAGCCTTAAACATCAACAAAGCGCTGAAAAAGTCTTTGTTACTGATCATCAACAGGTACGCCAAGAATCTACAGGGTTTTGAAAAACTTCACAACGTCTACGTGGGCATCGAGCCGCTCAAGCTCGATGATGATGTGATAACTCCAACGTTGAAGATCAAGCGCGCCAACGCTTCCAAACATTTCAAGTCCGTCCTCGACAGCTTGTACGACGAGGGCTCTCTGACCAAAGTCGAAAATCTTTGATTCCGCCCCGTCATGTACTGTCTATACTTATATAGTCGATATCTGTCATCTCTCAAAGAACGGGCTGCTGGCAAGCTCTTTCGAGTCTTTTCACTATTTGTCTTATATTTTGTTCACTGTTGCCAGTAATAACTGGTGCTGTCACTTAGCTGTCGCTTTTAACGCGTTGTTTGTTTGATGGATCAAGATTTGTGCTGGATGCCCACGGCTGTCGCGTGAAACAAGTATATCGTGTGAACCCTCTTTCATAGGTTCTCTGAAGACCTTTCCGAGCAAGTCTTGAAGCGGTCATGAGTGGTATTGGTGAGTCTCGTACAGAACTGTTGAATTGGCTGAATGATCTGCTTCAACTGAATTACAGGAAAATTGAAGAATGTGGCACAGGAGCTGCCTACTGTCAAATAATGGACTCGATATACGGAGACCTGCCAATGCACAGGGTGAAGTTCAATGCCACTGCAGAATACGAATTTCAAACAAATTATAAGGTTCTGCAGAGTTGCTTCACCAAGCATCATATCGAAAAGACCGTGTATGTGGAAAAACTGGTCAGATGTAGGTTCCAAGACAACTTGGAGTTCTTGCAATGGCTCAAGAAATACTGGATTCAGAACAAGGATGACAGCCCGTACGATGCCGAATCACGCAGGAAACACAGGGTGGTGTCGATGGGCTCAGTTGCTGGTGGCGCGATAAACGTGGCAAAGAGGAGGACTAGTGGGTATGCAAACTCTTCTGCCTCAGCTGGCAGCTCGAACAGTTCGACACTCAACGGCAATGGCAACACTAGGACAGCATACGGGGTAAATCGAAGAGTGTCGAATGAGCAAGTGCTTGGACTGCAGGCGGAGTTAGCACAGGCGCAGGGCAGAGTAGCGTCGTTGGATAAGGAGATCGGTACGTATAAGGATGCGATGAACATCATGGAGAGGGAGAGAGATTTTTATTTTGGCAAACTGAGAGATATTGAAATTCTAGTGCAATCCACACAGGATCTCATCAGCGAAGGCGTTTACAACAGTGGGAGCGACGATCTAGGCAAGATACTGAATAAAGTCCAGCAGATACTGTACGCTACCGAAGAAGGCTTCGAGGTCAATCGCGTTGGGACCGAGGCTGACATGGAGAACGGTCAACAGGCTGCGAACGAACTAACATCTCTGAAACTTTTGCAAGATGAAGCTCAACAAGATTTACCTGCTCATAATCTAATCATCGATGAGGAAACGTTCTGAAAAGTGGATCAAGCAAAGTGTTACATTGAATGTGCTGCCCTTGATTATGCATCTTTTCATTGCGTTATGTCATATATTATATCTACAGGGATGATCTATTGATATTGTCTGTTATTAGAATACTAATTCATTAGTTATTTGGACTCGCTTGTATTATCGTCCATTTTCTTATCGTTCTTGGGATCAAGGTACTTTTCAAAGGCTTCATTCCTCTCTGGGAATGGCCTTGGTCCAAGTAATCTTATCATATCCTCTCTAGTGATTGCCTCTTTGGCGAGTAACTCCTTGGCCACTTTATCCACCTTCTCTAGATTATCTGTCAGGAGCTTCTTACATTTTGTGTGTGCTTCAGTTACAATCTTCTTCACTTCTAAATCAATGGTTCTAGCGGTCTTATCACTGAATGGTTTGTTAACCTGAAACCCACCATCATTTTCGTCATACGAAACGTAACCAATCTTACGGGACATACCTAAAGCTGTTACCATAGAGTTCGCCATCTGAGTTACCTTCTTGAAGTCGTCATGAGCCCCACTTGTCACGGATGGGAAATGTAATTCTTCAGAGACACGTCCACCTAGCGCCATAATCATTCTATGTTGAAATTGTTCCTCGTTGATCAGGTACTGGTCTGGTGGTAAGTATTGAGCATATCCAAGAGCACCTTGGCCACGAGGAATGATACTGACTTTCAACAATGGATCAGCATATTGTAAAAACCAACCACAGACTGCATGCCCGGCTTCATGGTAAGCAACGGTCTTCTTTTCCTGTGGCGACAAAACTCTTGATTTTTTCTCTAGACCAGCAATGACTCTTTCAATGGCCTGTTCGAAATGATGTAACTCGATACAAGGGTCGTCATGTCTAGCGGCTATCAGAGCAGCTTCATTACAAGCATTTGCAATGTCGGCACCAGTGAAACCTGGAGTCAATGCGGCTAATTTCCCCGCCAATTCTTCGGAATCAGATTTTGTAGCGGTAAATCGCTTATCCAGGTTCAATTTTTTCAAATGAACCATATAAATGGCCTTTCTACCTTCCACATCGGGAGCATCGATTTGAATATGTCTGTCAAATCTACCAGGTCTCATCAATGCGGGATCCAAGACATCTGGTCTATTGGTACCAGCAAGAACAACAACTTGATCAGTGGTACTGAACCCATCCATTTCGACTAGCAATTGATTCAACGTAGCTTCCCTTTCATCGTTTGAGCCTCCCATGGCACCACCTTTACCTCTTTCTTTACCAATAGCATCAATCTCATCCACAAAGATAATCGATGGAGCCATTTTTCTACCTTGTTCGAACAAATCACGAACTCTTGAAGCACCAACACCAACAAACATCTCCACGAATTCTGAACCAGACACTGACAGAAATGGTACACCTGCTTCACCTGCGGTGGCCTTGGCTAGTAAAGTCTTACCGGTACCTGGTGGGCCAGAAAGAATGGCACCACGAGGGATCTTTGCGCCGAGAGCAGTATACTTGTCAGGGTTTTTCAAAAAATGTACAAATTCCATAATTTCTTGTTTTGCCTCATTACAACCTGCCACATCCTTGAATTGAACTTTAATATCGGTCTCTTTATTGAACAACTTGGCTCTTGATTTACCTACACCAAACATCCCGCCAAATGGACCACCACCGGCACCGCCGCCGCCTGCACTGCCTCCAACTTTCCTAGTTATGAAATAGAGACCGCCCAGTAAGATGACCGTGGGTAAAAATGGCAACAAATACTGGAAGATAGAAGCACGATCCACATAAGTTATTGGGATTCTATCATCCGGGGAGATCTTAAGGTCATCCTGTAGGGACTCCATTTGCTCTTCAAAAGTGTCCACGGACCCTATTGTAAATGCCACCATCGTGGGTCCCGCGAGAGACCCGAAAAGACCAGAGCCCCTAGCGCCGTTCTCCGGAACCGCCTGAGGTAGCAATTCTGCTTCGACCAAAAACTTGTTAACCACATAAAGTCTTTTCACCAAACCCTTTTCCAGATATCTAGTCTTGAACTCTTGGAACGTCAAAGGTTGCTGATCTGGGTTCTCAGAGTTACTTGAACTACTGATCAAATTTAGTAAAGCGATGGATCCAACCGTTAGATAGATGGTCTTTGCAAACTCCTTTGATTTGAAATATTCACCCAAATTTTTGTACTCTGGTGGATCCTGATCCTTCTTATCCTTATCCTCCTTATCCTTCTTCTCTTTGTTAAATCTGCTTGATGTATAATGGAAGGAACGAGTCAACGACAACGTCCCGATACCACTGACCCGACTCGGCCATCTCTGTACGAGTCTCCTGGACGGACGTGACCACACAGTGGTCACCAAACGACTCATAGCGGCTATTGACTCTTAATTTTCCAACTTCTGTGTGCTATCAACTGCCTCTGTATGTATCCTCACTATCCTTTCTAAGCATCAAAATTTCGCCACCACCAGATCACGTGACCGCCGGTTACAATGCGAACGTCTTTGCGCGGCTACCCCGAGCGACTTAGCCGCCGGCGGCGTGAAGCTCTTCAGATAGATCGGCGCCACTTCGTCGTCCTCGAAAAGCTTCAACGACGGCGGTCTCTTAACGGGCGCCCAGCTGTTGGTCCTGCGCGGCTCCACTTCATACTCCAACTGCAACTGAATCTGCGAATCCGTCGACAACGCAAACGCGCGCGGAACATCACCGCCATATGCGCTAGCACGCTTGCCCGTCTGCCACCTGTCCTTGACCTTGTCCACGTACCGCCTAACCCTTGCAGACACACGCCGTCCACGGTGTCCCGAACGCTTCATCGTTGCCACCAGTGTCACCGAAGAGGAACAGTAGACCACCAGATACCGCAAACCGCCCTCTTCTTATAGTCTCGACTAGTGACACAAAAACGGCACTCCCCTAACGCGCGCGTCGGCGGCTAACCCTGCTAACGCGGCGAACCGCCCTGCGGCACGTGGTTTAACCGCCGAGCGAGCGGGCGGGCGCCCGCTCCCTCGGGCCCGGCCGCACTAACTCCGAAATCTCGGAAAAGCGTTTCAAAGCCGGCCGCCCGGGGCGGCCGGCGTTAATATCCGCGGGCCGAGCGCAACCAGGCTGCCCGTTCCGCGCTTTCGGGGATAGCCAGCGATCGCCGAAGGCATCGTACGCTCTCAGCCTTGGCCGCCCGCACTTCTGACTGATTCAAACCGCTAACAAAGCTAAAATGGACACAATGCGGTGGCTCCCTACAATGCGCGCACTGAACGTTGTTTAAAATCCATTATTCAGCATCAGTCAACGATGAGAATTCTCGGTTCCCTGCGCGCTGTCTCATACATGCAGCCCACACTGCCTATTTTTTATCTTGGTATATAAGATCTGGAAACTTTGAATGGTTGTAATTCCAGGGCCCTGGTATGTGATTCCAAGTCGAGGATCAAGGGTCCATGAGCTCACAACAGGATTGCAATGTTAGACTACCTTCGATCAGGTTTCTTCTGTCAGCGTTAGAGGACGGCCCGGTGGGCCCACCGCCGGCGCTGCCGACGGTGAGCTTGACACCTGCTCTGGGGCGGGTGTCGCCTGCGGCGCCTGTGCAGGCCATGGGCAACACACTGGTGGCACGTCCGCGTTCGAAGAAGTGCGAGTGCAATTGCAAGAGCCATGCGCAGTACATCCCACGGCCCAAGAATGCGTTTATATTGTTTAGACAACATATGCATCAGTCTCTGTTCCCCAAGGACAAGGCGGTGCTGGACTCGCTCGGTTCTTTCAAGACCAACAGCCAGGTCTCGCGGGAGATCGGCAAGCGCTGGAGAGAGCTGTCCGCAGAGGACAAGAAGTACTGGCAGGACCTGGCCTGCAGCGAAAAGGAGCGGCATCGCGAGAAGTACCCAGACTACAAATACGTTCCGCGGAAAGTGAAGGGCTCGCGGGTCTCTGTGGCGCGTTGCGTGGGCGCCAAGGGCTGTATGGGCGTGTGCCAATTCTGCACCGAACAGGCGGCTCTCTCGTCGCTGAAACAAGATAGGTAGGTGATCCGTTTATAATTATTAGCATAATCGTATACAAGGAAGTACGTGTCACGTGATACATATTCATCAAAAGGTGTGAAATTTCAAGATTTTTCACTCTTAATGGACAGGTTGGAAGGACATTAGTGGGTCTTCGAGAGATCTGTGGGCCAACGGAGATGTTCAGGAGACAGTTCTCGACCGGCGTACGGTTTTTGCAACATTACGATGAGTCGCTGCTGTCGAAATACTACCCGAAGGAGCTTTTAAAGTCGATTAGACTGGCGCAGGAAGTGATTCCAACGACGACCGAGTTCAAAGTTTCGCACAATGTGGAGTTTGCTCCTTCGTATTTGGACGATTTCAGCAAAGTGGACTCGTACTGGGATTATAAGCCGGGAATGCCCAACGTTCACGCGCAGCCGGAGGATTTGATTCACAACGCAATCTACGATTGGAGCTCGCCACAGCAGCCGTTGCCCGGGTCCGGGCAGGTGATGCCTCCGGGCGTGTCTTTGCCAAGCGCCGGAGGTCGTTCTTCTAAGACGCTGGATGTAGCCCGTGGACTGCAGCGCCAGACCGGTGTCGATATTGACTATGTGTCCCGTAAGCTGATTATGAAGCCATTGGTCATGAAGCGGGTCTCAAACCAGACCGGGAAGGGTAAGATTCCGTCCTTCTATGCGCTGGTGGTCGTTGGAGATCGCAACGGTATGGTCGGACTGGGCGAGGGCAAATCACGGGACGAGATGTCCAAGGCTATCTCCAAGGCTCACTGGGATGCCATTCGTAATCTGAAAGAGATTCGCCGCTACGAAAACAGAACCATTTTCGCAGATATAGACTACAGATACCACGGTGTCAAACTGCATCTGAGGAGCGCCAAGCCCGGCTTCGGCCTGCGGGTCAACCACGTCATCTTCGAGATTTGCGAGTGTGCAGGGATCAAAGATCTCAGTGGGAAAGTGTACAAGTCTCGTAACGAGATGAACATTGCCAAAGGGACGCTAGAGGCACTTGTCGGAGCACAAAAGACTCTGGACGAGATTGCCCTGGGGAGAGGTAAGAAGATCGCCGACGTGAGGAAGGTCTACTACTCGGCTTGAAGTCGTGAATGTGTTTTTTGTAAATAGATCATCGTTAATATTATCATCACATCTCATCTGTCGCGTTTAATGGCCGAGTCGCGTGAAAAAACCTGCAGTTACGTAGACTCGCAATCACCAAAGACCACTGCAGAGAGAGTCTAAGATCCACTTTATCACCATGACTGAGCAGCAATTAAAACAGCAGAAATTGGGACAATCTTTGAAAGTTCAATTGAGGTCTCCAAACGCCAAAGCTCCAACAAAGGGCTCCAGCACCGCCGCCGGTTACGACATCTACGCTTCCCAGTACACAGTGATCCCAGCACAGGGCCAAGGCTTGGCTTCGACCGATATCTCGTTCACGGTTCCAGTGGGCACTTACGGCAGAATTGCACCAAGATCTGGTCTCGCGGTGAAGCACGGGATCCAGACCGGAGCCGGTGTAGTCGACAGAGACTACACTGGCGAAGTGAAAGTGGTGCTTTTCAACCACTCCAGCAAGGATTTTGAGATCAACAAGGGCGATCGTATCGCGCAATTGATCCTGGAGAAGATCGTCGACGACGCTGAAGTGGTCGTAGTGGAGAGTCTTGAAGAGACTGAAAGAGGTGTTGGTGGATTCGGTAGCACAGGTAAGTAGATACCCATAAGTAGCCTTGAAAGCTGGTTTCTCACAGATTCAGTGAATATCTTGATCTTTCACGTGATGTTGGCACGCTGGGCTTGAACCTTTTCAAGTGCAGATGAACGCTCTTGCACCAGAGAAGGCATATAAGGAAGGGTGGTAACGGGTCATCATGAGCAATCAAGCGCTGTACGAGAAATTGGACCAGACGTGTGAAGTTTTGTCGACCAAGCTGATCGAGTTAGTCAAGCTATCGTCGATTGACGGGCCTGACGGCGAGGTTTCCGAGGCGGGTCTCTCTGAGACGTCCGTGGCCACCACCGGTGTGATGGTCATTAACAGCCAGACTATGCAGCTGATCAAGAGAGTTCAGGACCTGCTAGTGCTCACGCGGAGCATCCGCGAGAAATGGCTGTTGAACCAGATCCCCGAACATGTTGACCGCGACGCTGGGAACACAAAGCCGGCAGAGTTGGCAGATCTGCTGGAGAAGTGTATGCAAGAGATCACAGGCGATGCCGACGTGGAACTGAGGTGATGGAGGGACCTAATAAACTCGCCTTGGTGATCTTCAGATGGCCTCAACGTTGTCGTGTTTGGTGATTTGATTTTCGAGATGCGAATACAAGAAGGTAAACAAAAAAATGCGTACTGATCAGTGACACTATCTGAATGAGCAGCGTTGTCAAGTCACTGGAGATGAGTTTGGAGAGCTCCAGGTCGCTGTCAAGAACGCCGCCGCCGCGGAAAAGATCTTACCCCTTGAAGATGGAGACTATCCCAATGTCTTCCTCGTACGAGGAACTCAAGGGAACGCATGTTCGTGATCAGAATGAAGCGCTGGGCAGTCGAAAGGAGGCTGAATATGGTGATATGAATCCAAGGACTTCAAGTTTCGAAGCAGACGATGATTTCAAGTTCAAAAGACACAAGAACAAGCAGAGTAACGGAGTGCCATCTCTGGGCGAAAGATTGGATAATTTACAAGACATAAAGAAAGCCAGATGGGTTGATAATTTCAATTCTTCCATGCCTAACGGTCGAGAGGCTCTTCTCAATGGTGGTTCTTCTCCGGGGCCACGCACTCAGGAACAGTCTCAGATGCATTCACAGGGAGGACAGGGTTCTGGCGCCATAGCGGGAGCGCCATATATGCCATATATGTACTATTACCCGATGCCCACGCAAGGTCCACCGATGATGCCGTATGTTGGGTCGCCTGTGCATCCGGCGCAAATGGAGAGTGGTCAATATATGAACTCTTCCATGGTGCCGAATACGTCGCTGCAACCTTTCTTCCCTCCGCTACTGCCACAGGCAAGGTACGAAAAAGGGTCATCTCAGCTGCTGCCGCCAGCTAATTTCTATCCTTACAGTGTGGTTCAATCGCAGCAGTATGCACAGAAATCAAAGGAGAGACGAAAATCGATCGCGCTTAATAGAGGTCGGCGTCTTTCGTTACTGGCGTCCCAGGATGACCAACATGGCATTGTCTCACCACACAAAGACGTTTCAGAACGAGACTTTCACAGGCATATTGGAGATACTTCCTTTGGGAAAGGACTGCAAATGAGACAACTGTTTAATTGGTGCATAATACGAGCACTTAGAAACTTGGAGAAGAAAGAAGCAAACGTACAACAGGTGTCTGGAACGTCTGAAGAGGACTATATCAACCCAAATAAGTTGGCCCTTAGCATTTTGAAGGAATTTGTCAATGATCTGCGAAAGGGGACGATCGACGTCGACTGGGAAGCTGAAGAAAGTGCCAGCGGTGACGAAGAGTTCGACGGCACGGGTGAAGACACAGAGCTGCGAGAATTATTCGATGAAGACAACGAATCTAATAGAGCCGGAACAGGTGATGACAAAAGCAGCGTACGACGAGCAAGATCGAAAGCCAATCGCAAGGAACATCCAAAGATTCCCAACAGTAAGAATGCGCAGAACGAAAAAAACCTAGAGGCACTGAAACTGCGAATCAAAAACATCAAAGAGGAGATCGAGTCGTGGGCACAGGTCTTGACCGCCCAACGACCAGAGGCCGAGTGGAAGGCGCTGGAGCAAGAAACCGCAGTACCGGAGGAATCTGTGGAGACAAATGCTATAGACTTTACTATCGACGATGCTTACGATGACTTGAGTCAGCGCCTTGACAGGCTGGAAATTCACTCACACTTACTCGGCTCTAGCTCTCAGGCTTTGTCACTCCTTATCAAGGACAGAAACGAAAAACTATCTCGAGACTTCGTCTCAACAGTTAGACACGACAAACAAGATTTAGACTCTAAAGCATTGTTAAAGGGCTTGAGTAAATCACTAGCTCTCTAATTGCTTATGTATTAGTTCAAAAAATATCAAACACTACCTCTGCATTACTTACTCAAATATTTCCTAGCCAAAGCCCGTACTCTTGAATCGAAAGCTGGGCTTGTGATCGGGTCGTTTATCTGATAGAATGGATTCATCAAAGTCTTTATATATAACTCATGTACTTCTTGGTAAAACGCCTTAACGGCGTTGTCATCTATCTGTACTTCTCCAGTATTAAAATTCCCATGTACCATAACGAGTTTCATCCCGCTGTAGGTCAGATATGCAGTGATCGCTAGTCCGTAGAAGTGATCTACCTTGCCCAGGTAGCAATTGTCGGTATTCACAACGTTTCTTGATCTAAGGAATACACCTGATGACCCCAGGTTTCCAGAGGACTGGCTGCTAGGATTCGTCTTCCATTGCAAATCCTCTATAATATCCAATGAGGCATGTAGGATGAATGGGTTGAGTTCTTTCAGATTTTGCGGGAAGCCTTGTTGTAACAGTCCCTGTTGACCTTGTTGTGTGGTGAACTCTGCTTCATAAACGGGGTTATCCTTGCTCCCAACGATCGCAAAATACTGAGGCATTGAACCATCAAAGTCTAGATCAAGCCTTGATTCCGCTGTCTTTGAGAGAGTCTATTCTCAGTATCTCTATCAAGTAATCTTTGTAGGCGAAACGGACCTTCGAAATTAAGCCAACTTTAAAGCAGTCAATAACCAATCATCAAGACCTTGCAGTTTAAGGCTGATCATCTGTATACCCATGAGATACAAACCAAATGAGCTCAAATGAGAAGACATCGGAAACTGAGGAAGACCAGGACGTGCTGGCCAAGCTACACGTAAAGCCAGATAGGATCAAAGTCATCACTAAGATGTTGATGGATCACAAGTATGGTCTGATGGACGATTTAAACTACATTAGAGGAGTTCCTGAATATAGTGATTTTTCAGCGAGCTCAGAGACCAAGGAGGATGGACTTGATGGGCAGCTTTCAGTAAAGTCAGACGATGGGATAAAAGTCCCGGTAATAAGCATTCCTCGTTCGACCAGGGTAGAGGCAGAGCGTGTTAGGATCTACATCGAATATTATTACAACTATATGGAGAGATCCTTTGGTCTTGATAACTCAACGCACCATCATGAGGGAGTGGAGGGCGTCTACAACCCTTTGCAAGTAATCAGAAACCGAAAGCTTAGAAAAAAGTACCATGAAATGCCTGCTCGACGGTTGTTCCTGCAGAAAGCGCCAGTCATCGCCGTGAGACAGTTCTCGAAGAAGCCTAACAAGAAAATGCCCTGGTTTGTGGAACTCGGAGAACGAGCTAGTGATTTGACCTGGAGAACTTCACACTGGGATGAGCTACTGGATCCAAACGGCAAGCCATGGTTTGGTGAGAGTCGGATGGTTTCTTCTAGCCCGAGGAAGGAGCTACATCGTTATCATCGGCCCCACATCAGACGTCGGACTTCTTCTCATCTGGAGTTACCTCTTAACTCGCCCTACTCGGCTGGTAGCGATAGTCCTAGCTCACCGGAGCTTCGAGGGCAACAGAGAGGTAGTGTTTCCGATCTGAGTGCCTACAGCCACACAGAAGTACCGGTATCTTGTTTGACTATTCCGGATGAAGCATCGTCGCTAGACGATGGCGAAAGGTCAAGACTGAATAGATTTGAGATGATGATAAATAAAAAATCCAAAAGATGGTCAAAGTCTCCGCATTTACGTCGTAAAAGCCAGGGATCGGTTGAGAAACTCTCGATGCCAAGCAGTCGAGGAGAAAACTACGTTGGTAGGACCCCCGCTCATAGCAGAGCGAGTAGTAGCAGCATTCTGGCGGTTGGTAGCACCTCTTACATGACGCCAGTGGATAACAGCAATCCGCGAACAACGTTACTCAGTGCATTGCCAGTTCTTCATGCCCGAAGATCTTCACAGGAAAAGGAGGTGGTGCAGATTGAACATGTTGAAGGTAGTACAACGGATTTGATGGCCGATGATAGGAATTTAGACTCATTGGATCCCCTGGAGCCTGCGGAGAAGAGGCTACAAACCGACGAACAGCTAGAGAAATTCTGGGCCGATACAAAGTACATATCTGCAACCCTTGGTATGTTGCAGCATCGGCGCATAACCCATTCCATCGTCAAAGCTAGAGGCATAAGAAGGCGGAATCAAATACAATGCGACGATAATATGAATTCTATTGCAGATGATACTGCAACAGTGTTGGAGACATATGACAGAGAGCTAGATAAAGCTCTCAAAAGAGGTAACAACCTGGCATCAAACATACTCAATGATTACTCTATGAGAGTTGAGACGTTGATTTCGACATCAGATAGAATCCTAAGTGACATCAACACCTCGCTGACGCTGAAATTAAAACTGTTCCAAGAGAATGCTGACAGGTTTGGCAGTCTCAAGATGATGAGGACGCAAAGGCTGACCAGACTTTTCTACAGAATACTCGAACTTGCTATCGTGCTGTTCCTGTGGAGTGTTTGGTTTGTCGTCAGCGTATTAAAGTGGATCAAATTTTTAACGATAACATCTTTCAAGGCTGTACTGTGGATGCTGTGGTGACGGCGATCTGTGCTACAGTAGTTCAAAATTTATGATCTTCACAATGTATTTCAAAAGTAATAAACATAGACTTGGCCTCAGTTAGGTCGCTGAAGAACCGTGCTTGAGGCAGCGGCTTCTTCTTCCAAAAAGATACCTCTCTCTGCGGCCTCGTCCAATATTCTGTTTCTTCTCTTTAGTTCAGTCTCATAGTATCTAGCTTGGAACTTCAATAGTTGCTTATCGGCTTGAAAGACGGCCCCCATTGATATCCAACTACAGTGGTAAAACACCCGCACCTGAGTCCTAACGTTTCGATATATCGTGGAAAATCTGCGCAATAGAAGCCCACTAACAATACTTATCACTGCACCTTGTGCTGCACCAGTCGCTGAGGCGATGGCAATCTAATCACTGCTGTTAGTGCCCGCGACCTTTGAAGATACCAAGTCCGAAATTTCACATACTTCCTTGGTCAATTGCTGAACCGTAGCGGGATCATAATGGATAGGCTGTACTTGACCACCCATGCCGCGATATCTCCTGTAGTTGTAGAGATCAAAACATTGTTCTAAGGTAGAGCAACAGCTGTAAGAAGGCTAACTTGAAGTATCAAGGAAACAAACCGAACGTGCCTAGTGACGAATCCCACCATTAAAACAGTACATGCTCTATTTAAGGTTTATAAGCTACCGTAGCATCGTTTGACAGCGCTTCCGAGCTTGTCGTTGTGTTCCCGACGCCATCTTCCACGCTGCTCAACGATTTGAAAAGTTGTAAAGGACGGCTCAACATTCCGTTTGCCAAGTCGTTGTAAACTTCCAGTTTCTGAACCCAATTGCACAGCAGGGCTTCGTCATTAAACGCTATTATCATATTCCTTGCGATGTGTTCGATCACCGAACACCACACGTACGAAAGTTGTTCCAAGCACTTGTCGTAGTAGTAATTGTTGCTGGCCAGTTGGAACCGTGGTAAGTGTGTGACCATATCGGTACATTCGTCGAGAAACTTCAACGAGTTGTGCAAATTCTCCACTCTTGGAGGTATCTGATCCAGAACGCAATCGATCAGGCAGTTCAAGAACTCCAAAATGTACGGCTTCATCCTGACAAAGGCGTAATCGTTAAGTCGGTCTGTCTCGTAGGACCTGCTATAAGGTATGCTTCCATAAAGTGCATCCAGTTTGTTTCTGAGCAACTCCGAACATTTCTCTATACTAAAATTGTAACCCATAATTCTACCGCTAACCGTCTGTTGCACCTGCGGGTGCTCCTTCATCACTTCCAGCAGCACATTCTGCAACTGCTCTTTACTCAGCAACTCCAAACCTCGATGTATAGGCAAGGGTTGTCCCTGGATCGATGATGTTAACTGTGATTTCCTTTTCAAGACCGCGTATTTCCTGCTCGAGCCCTGATGAGAGCCCAGATCAACGTTGTCTTCGTCATCAGGTATGAGTCTTCTCTTTGGCCTCTCTCTAATACTTGTGTTCCCTTGCACAACCTCTAGGACAGGCTCTGGTCTCTTCACAGGCACTTCGGACTTGAACCCCCACGAAAACCCGGCGCAGTTAGCTCCCATGTTGTTGCCCCCTGCCATCATACTCTCTGCAAAGCTTCGAATGTTGCC
This sequence comes from Torulaspora maleeae, assembly GCA_003708055.3. Taxonomy (NCBI): domain Eukaryota; kingdom Fungi; phylum Ascomycota; class Saccharomycetes; order Saccharomycetales; family Saccharomycetaceae; genus Torulaspora; species Torulaspora maleeae. Next base: position 276,007 of record PPNA03000010.1, on the reverse strand, counting down.
ACAGAGATCTCTTACGGTATCGCGGTGCTGATTAACTGCTGAAGTTGCTTCAAGGTATCAAACTTTTCGCCTCTAATTGAACAGGAAAGGCCAGTAGGGATCACGTGAAAGAGTGAAACTTATCAATTGGCGGTAAAAGGTCAATTTAATGATTTCAAATCGATTCCTGAGGCTGAATGAGTCCTGGAAACTGCTCTAGAAGTGGCTCTTTGGGTGTGTCTGTGAATAGCTTTGTAATCAAGGTCAGATCGGCTGTAAAATTTTCAAGATGAGCTTACGAAAATGCAATATAAACAGGTTGAATTGGCAGAAAGAGGCACGATTTGACTCTTTTCAAGCTGGTTTAGCGGTGCTGGAGGTTATTAAAGATGTCTGAAAGGGTAGAGGGCGATCAGCTGGGCTTTGAAGGGGCTCCGGACGATGAATTCATCGATAATAACGAGGTCGAACAGGAACTAGTCGCTGATGATGATGGTGATGCTCCCATGGATGAGGATGATGACGTGGAGGATGTAGCTGGGGGTGAGATGGCCGAGGATGAGACTATTGAAATTGATATGAGCAACAATTCCGTCACATATTTCGATAAACATACAGATTCCGTGTTCACGGTTTTCCACCATCCTACGTTGCCATTGGTTTGTTCCGGTGGTGGTGATGACTTGGCACACTTGTGGACTTCGCACTCTCAGCCACCAAAGTTTGCTGGGACCCTGACGGGACACACAGAGTCCGTCATTTCGGGTGCCTTCACTAGCGATGGAAAATACTTGGTGACTGCGGATATGACCGGTAAAGTATTGGTACATGCTTCCCGCAAGGGTGGCTCCCAGTGGGAAAGGGTCTCTGAGCTTCAGGAAGTGGACGAGATTGTCTGGTTGAAATGTCACCCAACCATTGCCGGGGTTTTCGCCTTTGGAGCTGTCGATGGATCTGTGTGGTGCTATCAGATCAGCGGGTCTAACGGGTCCTTGGAGCAGCTGATGTCGGGTTTTGCGCATCAGCAGGATTGTTGTGCGGGAGAGTTCATAAATGTGGACCAGGGTGAGGATGTCTTGCAATTGGTCACTTGCTCCCTTGACTCGACCATTGTTGCCTGGAATTGTTACACCGCACAACCTTTATTCAAGATAACTCAAGATGACATCCGTGGTTTCGAAGCGCCATGGGTTTCCCTGTCAGTGGCACCTGCCAGTTTGACCAACGGTAACGCCGCAGTGGTTGCGTGCGGCTCCAACAACGGTATCCTTGCTATTATCAACTGTAATAGTGACGGTTCCGTTCTGCATCTATCTCAAGTCATTGAACTGAAACCAGAACAAGATGAATTGGACGCATCTATCGAGTCGATAGCGTGGTCCCACGATTTCCCAATGATGGCGCTGGGATTGGTGTCCGGTGACGTTTTGCTGTATGAGACAAAGACTTGGAAAGTCAGACGTAAGTTTTTGCTTCCGGACTCCGTTACTAAGCTTTTGTTTGACAAGGATGATCTATTCGTCTCATGTATCGATGGTAAGGTTTACCAATTTGATTCCAGGTTGGGAAAAGAGAAATTCGTTTGCACCGGTCATAACATGGGTGTTCTTGACATTGTGCTAACGAGGAAGGACGAAGCATCACCAAGAAGAATCATTACCGCCGGTGACGAAGGTGTTTCTCTAGTCTTTGAAGTGCCAAACTAACCGGGACCTTGATATAATTTGTACACTATATAATCTTATTTACTGCCTTTCAAAATCTTCTCAACTTTATCCTCGATGATTTTGGTGATCATCAGGTTTAGAGGACTTTTCTCGTTTTTGAACTGAGTGTCCAACGCAAGTAGGACTTGCTTCTCGATAACTTTACCGGTCAAGTCCACTTCAATGTTAACCTCGGCGCCAACATCCTTCAATGGCATCACGACATTATCTTGAGTGTGTTTGATCATACTAATGTAAAAGGTCTCGTCGGGATCAAGATTAGTAACGGTCAAAGACGTTCCATCTATGCAGATAAAACCTTTCTCAACGATATATTTGTTGAATTGAGGATCCCTCAACTTGAAACCAAAGACTATCGAGTTGCCTTCAGGTTTCTTGGAGACAATCGTGGCCACAGTGTCAACATGGCCCTGTACATAATGACCGCCAAATCTGATATCTTGACCTACTGCCCTCTCGAGGTTAACCTTCGAACCTGGAGTCCAGGAGGCAACATTGGTCCTTTCGATAGTCTCAGGTGAGATCCCGATCTTGAAGGTTTTCTGGTCGAACTCTGTCACAGTAAGGCAAATACCATTAACGGCTATCGAGTCACCCAAGTGGCAATCTGTCAAAATCGGTTCCGCATCTGTTATCCTCACAGACACACCTTTCCCACCACTCTCACTCTGATCATAGCTATTATACTCTAGAACCGTACCAATGTGTTCCACAATACCAGTGAACATGTTTGTCAGTTTGGATTTTAATGTTAATCATCCTTTTGAAGATGCACTTTCAAGCACTAAACCTAAATATAAAAATTATAACTTCACACTCCATACATAGGAATAGCTAAGGAGTCAAACACTGTACAGCGTGTCAACATTGTGTTCAGAATGAGAGAACTCTAAGAATGCAGTTGAACAACTGACTTGTTGGACTACTCGTTTACACTACATTTGAAATTGCTAAGTTGTGAACACGGTGGATGTTTAGTGAGACTAATCCAAACATAAAGAGTTACAATTCCGGGAATGACTTTTAAATTCATGGACGAACATCCGGGATGGAGATTGCCGCTTGTATAGGCTCTCAACATGATATGCAAAATGGTGAGATTGATTCGCGTGCGGTCAGTCAATGGCGGCAACGAAATTACATCCCACGCTCGAAATGACTCTTTCAGTGGTCGTCACTGTTACATAATGTGGCGAGTGGTCTAAGGAGGTCTTTGTGATAGACTCTTGAGCATCGGCCGCAGCACTGGTTAGACCCGAATTGCGTGATGACTCAGGTGCTTTATCGACTTGCAAAGTGGGAGTCACGTTCCCCAGAGTTGTTGGCAATTCAGTGTTCATGGACTCACTTGAAGACTCTGAGTATGTCATTGGTGTGCTGGCGTTCAAATTTCCCGCCGAACTGAAAACTGTCAGACTGTTAGAACTATTACACAGTTTCGGATCTCCATCAAAGATATCATAATTGACCGCAATCGGTTCGTCTGTTTCCCAGGCAACGGCAGTCGCCTTCGTCGCACCAGGTATACTACCATCTTTGCGTATTGGTGCAAGCTTGCCTCCCGATGGACCACTATCGTGCCTTGCCTGTGCCAGCGAGATTTGATAGTTATCCAAGTCGTAAACCACATAGGCTGACGAGAGGAAAGCGCTACCGAGTGTCATGGAATAAGGAGCTGGTAAAACTCCGAAGCCACAATAACCATCAGAGGGTGGAAGCAGAATCAGGTTGCTCAGAGGGACAGTGATCTTGACGTCGCCGAAGTCGAATACAAACTCTGTGTCATCATCTTCCGATGGACATGCAAAGACATAAATACCTTCATCTTCGCTGAAAATAGCCCCGACAAATGAGGCCATCTCGTCAGCTATTTCTGGAGGTGCACTCATCAATGTGGTACCAGAATCAAGGAGTACGGGAAGTTTTGTGGTGGAAAAGGTCTTACTCTCGCATTTTCTATCACTCTTGGCGCCGATACCCTGCAATGTCATCGCCAAGGTAGCTGGTTTATCAACAACCTGAGGATACTCATTGATCATGGGAAAAGTGTACAGAGAGCCTGTATACTTGCTTGAGTCCATCGCACCGAAAAGGATAGAGCCGGACTCGCCATCTCTTTCATTGAGGTAGAGTGAATACGCAACAACATCGATAACACCCTCCTTCTTTAGCACTTGAGGGAAGTTTGGGTAGAATTCGCCTGGGGCGTCATCGTATCCTCGAACAGATTCTCTCCTTGGGAAGCCAATGCCCAAGACGCCTCCAACGGGCGCTGTAGCATAATCGGCAATGGCGAATTGCAAACCCGAGACATCAATTCCACTAATTGACATCTTTTCACGAGCCCAAAACCCATCTGCCAGAGATGCATCACTGTAATTGATGAAGAAGCGACCGATATCCAACTTGCTCATAGACGAGGATTTTTCATAGTCAAACGTTCCGGACACGGCACAGTCTACTGAAGGTTCAACTGGATTACCATCATAGGTCTGATTCGAATATGAGCTACCGCCATCACTGTTCAGGCAAAATGGATTGGAAGAACTCGCAACCCACAAATCCGCAGAACCTGTATCCAGTACTACTGGAACTTCCTGACTGGGTGTTCCTATCCTCAGCACGGCCGAGTAGTATACATCCGACTCGTGTAAAAGCCCAATCTCTTTGAATGAACGCTTGCGCAGGCTACTTCCTCGAATGCTATTACTTCTGTGGATGGGAACATGCAACAAACCCAATCCTCCAGTCGGGGTGCAATGCACTAAGCAGATAAGAATACAGGATATGAGTACAACTTTAGTCAGCTTCGGAAAGCTCATTTGACCGAAAGATCTTGGAATACTCGTCGCCAGGCCCAAATGACAGCAAATAGAGGGCAGACGTCATTGATCTTTATACAGCAGGTATCCATTTTCCCTCGGGCCAAGAGCTTGAATTGGTCAACGTTTCAGGTCGATCGAGCCTCCCATCTGAGTACGAAATGCTCGTCCATTCTTCATCAAGAGCACATTACTCGACCTTAAAGCGGAAATCGCCCTTCGAGACATCTAAAACAAAGACGCTTTATTCAATGGACATTACCTGAAGCATGCTAAATACCGTTACGTAACACTAACTAAGCCAGCTTGTCCAGCGACTTTAAGTGCGATTGGATATCCTTGATGACCGTTTTGCGTTGTTCTTTCAGTGACGCTTTTTTTTCACCTTCCATATTGGCAAGATCGATGCCGTCTAGCTCGATCAACAGTTTCAAGAGCATCTCATTATAATAGTTCCGTTGGTACACTTGGTCCTTGTCGCTCGAGTCGTAGCCATTCAGTAGTCCCAGCACGCCTTGCTCGTAGTCGTCACGGAATCTCAGACGCACATTCTCGATTCTTCTCTCTGGGGTCAATGGAACGGGCTTGTCGTCCTCTTTTTTGACAGCAGTCTGGGCAGGTTTCTTCCTGCGTTTCTGGGTCTTCTTGGCTCCCCTGGAGCTGCTCAATCTTAGATTCCTCCATAGGATGGCCGTCACAATGATCGCTGCAGCACCTGTCACATAGACAGCGCTCGACGTCGTGGAGTCCTCGGAGACATACTGGTTCACCAGAGGCTTCAGGTTCGTCCTGTAGAATTCGGCTAAACAGTCCATAGCGTCAGACAGGCTCTACGATATCTTGTCTGCAAGAGCTTGCCCAATTGGCACTTGTTCATTTTTACTAGAGTAGTCTTGAAATTTCAGCTGTGATGAGACTATACAGCATGGAAGCACTCGCAAAGAGCAGCAACTTAGGCTGACCTGAAATCAATGGCAATTGACCAGCGCAAGGAATAACCATTGATCCAAAGCTGATCGAATAGCTGAAATCTTCACTTCTACCAAGACTTAGAACTCATCAATGGTGACTCGTACCCTATGACGGTCAGAGTAAGAGGACCTTTCTAAGGCCTTCAAGGGATAATCCAAGATGATCACTACTCGATCGGAAGCGATCGCTGGTCAAGTTACCACAGTCTGCAAAGACATTGCTAGCTAGTACCAGTTCATTCAGCGAGCATGCCTCTTTCCGAAGCAGAGCTTAGGAGACTTTGTAGTTCGCTGATCGGCGACCAGGCGGCCAAAGTTGAGCTGTTAATGTCTTCAGATGCTGGTCTTCTGAATGATTTGTTTGATTTTGGTTTTGAAGCTTCAAACCGAGACTTGAAGATGGATGTAGTGTTTACCGCTTTGCATTTGGATGAGTACATCAGAGATGAGTTGGGTGAGCTATACATTGACATGGTTAAGCGAGTTTATCGAAAGAGCAACACACTCACTTTCGAGGTGTTTGAACCTTCCTCGACTAAGTACAAGTATGTGAGGTTGATCAATCTATGTGTGGAATTCTGTTCGTCTTGCGCTTATCCCCATGTTTCTTCATTGCAAGTTGCATTGGGAGCGTTGCTCCAAAGCAGACTATACTGTGAAGGGGAAAAAGAATCCGACAAATACTCTCGTTCAGGCGAATTGGCAACCACCGTTGAGTTGTTAACTTTCTTCCTACGTGAGAACAAAGTCCGAGATTTGAGCCCTTCTTTGGCTCTCGGTTTTGAGCACTTGCTCCGAGATTTCATTGAGAAATTCTCCTCTAGACTGCAATTGAAGTACGCAATCCGTGTGAAGATCTCCAAATCGCCCTCTGCCTCTGCAAAGTGTTGTCCATTCAGTAACAAGGGCCTGGAACTCAACGCTACTATCCCAAATGCCGTGAACATAGAAAACCCGCTAGAACGAAACTTACTCGCCTTGAGTTTAGCACTCTGCTCCAGCATATACAAAACACCAGGGCCTGAGATGGCTGGCCAGCCACTTATCTTGTGCGAGGATACTCATTTTTGCATATTCGCTGCTAGTTTATTGAAAAGTGGTGATATTAATCTAAGATGTGCCGCATTGATGTTCTTGACCCTTCCTTATTTTACAGATGAGACGGCGTGGAGTCAGAAGCAAAGACTGAATCAAATTTTACCATACTTAGTCGATTGCCTCAATTTCAAGCCGTTGCCCTCGTGGTTTGACCCTTTTAGCACTCTAAATTCACTAATTGAGCTATATCATAGGCACGAACCGTCTAACAATCCGGTCATTATATTTCTGTCAAAAACAAATGTGATGTATGGCCTACTAACCCTTTTCGCAGACTGTCTCTCTTTGAAATACCAAAATAAACACTCGCTGCGATCGACTACTAGGTTTATCAACTTATGTGCGTCATTCGCAGCTTATGATGAAGTCTATAGGTTATTACTGCTTGAACAGAAACCTTTACTCAATCATTTGGAATCCGGTTTGGAGAGGCATCTAAGTATTCTTGAGGATTTTTTGGCTCACAAAGATAACATGTTTGAACCCAAAGATATATCTCCAATGAATTTACCTCCATTCTATGATAACGAGCTCACGATGGCTTGGCTAACTTTACTAAAATCATGTTCGAGAAGTGTTTCTGCCTTGAGGACCTCGCTAAAACGAAACAAACTAGCTGAACTTTTGCTAGATCTTCTAAAGAACTCTTATCAGGTTATAAAGGAGTGCAAGTTTGCCGGCGAAGATTTTTTGAAAGCTGAAATTGACATCATGGGAGTCACATTGGGCTGTCTGTGCAACTTTGTGGTAGAGTTTTCCAACTTGCAATCGCTCATTTCAAGCAACGGAATCGTAGCCTTAACTGGAGAGATCTTAAATGACCCATTATTCAATTGGAAGCCAATCGGTGAGGCGCATGGTCAGGCTCTTCAAGCAACTGCTGACAAAGTGAAAACGCATGCTCTTTGGGTACTCAGACATCTGATGTATAATTGTCGCAACCCCGAAAAACTAGACATGCTATCTCAGATACCAATGTCCACCATTCTGGAGTTCATCAATGACCCCAGCTGGCCTGTACAGGAACAATGCTTCGAGCTTCTCAGAAACTTGACCTGCAATTCAAGAAAAGTGGTCAATATACTCTTGGAAAACTTCAAAGATATAACATATGAGACTAGCACCAAGACTTCAACTAGGATCGCTAGAGGTACAACATACCTGTTCCAGTTTCTGGCCAGAAAGATAAAACTCATCGATCCAACCGACAGTATTCAAAAGCGCACTTTGATTGGTGTTCTCTACATCATCGTTAATCTAGTGGCTGTTAATGAGAATAAGAAAGAATTGGTTATTCAGCAAGATGAAATTCTCACCATACTGCATGACATTCTGTGTGAATCCCAACGAAATGTGGGTCGCTACGGTAACGACAGTAAGCTAAAGCTTGCAACCTTGTGGGTGTTGAATAATCTGCTCTGGAACTCCGCCATCTCGCACTACACTCACTACGCGTTAGAAGGATATGCGTCGTCACCGAGGGAGGATGAAGGCACTCGTAGAATTGGGGAACCGCCTTTCTCAGCCGAGTACGGTATGACAGGCGATGAGGAAGTCGACGACGATGACAACGATGATGGGGATGACGATGATGATGACGACGACGGCATGGATGAAGACGTAGAACACGCTGATGATGACGACGACGAAGATGAGTTCGTTCACGACACATCCGGCACCGCAAAGTCAAGGACAAGAGCCAATGATGCAGCCATAAGGAGATGCAAGAGGCTTGTAGAGATGGGAATTTACGACCTTGTGAAGCAAAACGAATTCGACGAATCTCTCTCAGTTAGAGAGAAGGCTCGCACTTTGCGTTACCACATGGATCTGCTGCTCAAAGACTCAACAAGACCCTGAATATACGATCCGAATCGATGCCTGGCGAGGGCCTCCACCTTCAATATGACCTTCATTATTGGCCTCAGTTCTCGTGATATTCGGATTATCAAACCCAATCACGTGACATCACACACAGTTGTGGCTACGGCTGGTCTTCGAGAGTCGTTGATGATTGGAAGATCAAGAGTAATATAAGACTAGCAATGGGCTGTTGAGGATGAATCCTAAGCGTAATCCTGGCATCAGTAAGGTAAGGTAAGATGGCTTCTTCGTTTTCCTCCAATCCTTTCGACGATCCAAGCGATCCTAGAAAACTGCCTGCTTATGGGAGTCCTTCCGCTGCCATTAATTCTGTGTTGTATAACAACTTGAAGACAATCTTTAGCTACAAGACCTTCTCTGAGTCAGATTTATTGGATAACAGTCTGAAGAAATGGGTCCAAAGGGACAGCAATGAAGTATTTTATCAGGAATTGGATATCAGAACTGGGGCCGGTCTTGCACCATTGGGATACGCTCGTACTTTACCTCAAGTTGCTGGTACTACTCAGGTAGTAGGAATTGTAGCACCGGGCTACGCTTTCCCCTATTTTGTTGGTACATTCCAAAAATCTGAGAGATCAGATGTTGGTTTCTTGTTCAATGTCGGTGCTTTGAGCTACGATGATAAAGCCTGTGCAGTTGGAAACGATTATGTGACGGCTTTGGATGGTGCTGCTAAATTAGGGCTTCCAGTTGTGACCCCAGTTTCATCTCATGAAGTTCAGGCTGTGTCGTTGTTGGCTCTGGCTTTGGCAAAGTTTGGTGAGAAAAGAGGGGCCGTCAACTTATTTGATGGTGCTCACTACGCCAGATCGATCGGCGAGTTTAAAGAAAAAAGCGTCGAAGACGACTTACTGCTCAAGTTGGATAAGCTATCTCCCCCAGGGGCCACCTTTGAAACTATCCTGCAGAATTTCAATGAGATTACAGGCCTAGGTTTGCACAATTTTGAGTATGACGGAAGTGAGGAAGCAGAAACAGTGTTTGTTGTTCACGGTTCCGTCGAAAGTGAATTATTCAGACATGCACTAAGGAACAATGGTAAGAGTTCTAATGCGGCCGTCATTTCGGTCCGTGTGCCATTGCCATTTGACGCTGAGAAATTTGTTGCCAGAATTCCTAAGACTGCAAAGAAGATCGTTGTCGTCGGCCAGTCTTTGAACTGCACTTCGTCAACTCTCTTGAAGAGACAGGTCTCGGCAGCCCTATTTTACCATGGCCACAGATCTGTAAGCGTATCAGAGTACATTTATGAGCCAACCTTTGTCTGGTCACCATCTGCCGTGACACAAATTGTGGCTCCATTCTTACCAAATTTCAGCTTCCCTAACAATACGTCTAAGAAAAGCTTCATCTATTGGGCATCTGACAAGAGTCCAAATGTCGATCTATCTTCAAGATTGGTACATGCGCTGTCTTTGGCAGACGGACAAACTGTCACTTTGAGAACCAAGTACGATAACATCGCTAACGCAGGTACATTCCAGGCTCAGTTTAGTACTCTCCCAACGATTGAAGCGCCCTTTGTGTCTAACATTGATGAGGCCGATGTGACGATCGTTGAAAACATCGCCTTGCTTGATTCTCTTCAAGTTGCTGCAACCGTGAAAGAGCACGGAACCGTCTTGTTAATTTCTCAAAAGTCTTTGAAAGACCAAGACTTGAAGTCATTAGAGACCTACGTGAAAACTTTGGGCATCAACGAGTCTTTCTTCAGAGCAGCTCAAGAAAAACATATCAAGGTTATCATTATCGATGCTGAAACAATCGGTGATAGGGAAGAAACGAAGGGCCGTACCCTCTCGTTTGTCACTCAAGCTGCCTTTTGGAACTATGCTTATGGTTATGATGTCGCTGAAAGTGTCCGCCGTATTTGGAGTTCTGCAGGTTCAGATTTGGAGCTACTTGCGGCCGTTTTGTCAGACATTATTTCAACTGCGTTAGAGCAAGGAATTGTCGAGGTTCCAACCGAGGCTTACAGCGGTCTCGTTAATGCCTCAAAGGAAGAGGATGATGCTGACGCAGGTGCAGAATTGCCTATCTTTTTGACCGAGAACTCTTTCAAATCAAACGGTAGCTCGATCCCTGAGACAATTGGCGCCCAGTCATCTTCCATCAGTGAAATTTCGAAGAAGCTTGTCTTTGAGGAAGCTTTTGGTGTCAAGAAGGAATTGAGACCAGATTTGTCTGTCCAGAATTACATCGTCCGCGTGAAGGAAAACAGAAGAGTCACTCCTTCAGACTATGACAGAAACATTTTCCATATCGAATTTGACATCGGTGACTCTGGTATGAAGTATGAGATCGGTGAAGCGCTTGGTGTCCATGCCAGAAACAACGAGGCTCAAGTCAAAGAGTTTTTGGCGCTTTATGGTTTGGAAGAGAATAATATTGTTCAAGTTCCAAATAAGGACCATCCTGAGATCCTGGAGTCAAGGACTGTTTTGCAAGCTTTTACTGAAAACTTGGATATCTTTGGTAAGCCACCTAAGAAATTCTACGAGTCTTTGATCGAGTTTGCAGCTGATGAGGACGAAAAGAAGAAGCTGGAGGAGCTTGTGTCAGAGGTCGGTTCAGTGCGTTTGAAGAGATATCAGGATGTCGAGTTTTACACTTACGCTGATATTTTCGAGCTTTATCCTTCTGTCAGACCCCAAATTGAGGATTTGGTTGCCATTATTGCTCCTCTAAAGAGAAGAGAATATTCCATTGCTTCTTCTCAAAAAATTCACAAAACCGAGGTTCACTTGTTGATCGTTGTTGTCGACTGGATTGATAACAAGGGTAGAAAGAGATTTGGACAAGCTTCGAAGTATCTTTCCGATCTTTCTGTTGGTTCGGAGATTGTGGTGAGCGTCAAGCCATCAGTGATGAAGTTGCCACCTAACACTGAGCAGCCAGTCATTATGAGTGGTCTGGGTACTGGTTTGGCCCCATTCAAGGCCATCGTGGAAGAGAAATTGTGGCAGAAGCAGCAAGGGTACAAAATTGGAGACATTTTCTTGTATCTTGGTTCGAGACACAAGAGGGAAGAATATTTATATGGTGAACTATGGGAAGCTTACAAAGATGCGGGAATTATTACTCATATTGGAGCTGCGTTCTCTAGAGATCAACCTCAGAAGATCTATATTCAGGATAGAATCAAGGAAAATCTGAAGGAGCTGAAGGTTGCAATGATTGATCAAGTTGGTTCATTCTATTTGTGTGGTCCAACTTGGCCTGTCCCTGATATTACTCAGGCACTTCAACAAATTTTGGCTGCAGATGCCGAAGAGAGAGGTGTTAAGATTGACTTGAACGCCGAGATTGAAGAATTGAAAGAATCCTCAAGGTACATTTTGGAAGTCTATTAAGCAGTATCCACTTACTACTTGATCTCCGGTAGGAGTCAGGCCTTATTTTTTTGCCGAGGTAATACCTTTATGTTTCAACTGAATATCCGCCTGATGATCTAGTTATGTAGCTGTTTAGTTGAACCATTTTCTTTCAAGCTAACCTAACTTTGTCTCTTACAGGTCGAGGCATCTTCAAGGAAAGAGACTGCTGATAGAATTATGAATATCTAGGTATATCAGGAGATCATCTTGAATGAAATGTGAGTCGGCTAATTACACAGGTTCTGATCAATTGCTAAAAAGACATAATTACTCTACATAATATTCACTACCGAAGTCCCATCCTGAAACCTGGTCCTGAAGACTCTATTGGCATTCGTAAACATACCCTCTTTGAGTGAAACCACAATAAATTGTGAGCCCTTGAATCTAGTCTTGATGAGGTGGCCTATATTCTGCGTGTGACTTAAGTCGAGAGCTGCATCAACTTCATCCAGGATATACATGGGCGCTGGTCTGAACTGTAGAAGAGCCATGATCAGTGACAGTGCTACCAGAGAGCGCTGACCACCAGATAATTCTACTAGACTTTCTTTCCAAATCTTACCTAGTTTAACTTTCACCTCCAAACCGTCCGTCACTTCCTTTCCCTCAAGTGGCACCAATTTAGCGAAAGAGTTGGGCAAAAGATCCGCGAAGACATTGCCGAAATCTACAGTGACTTTTTCCCAGGTCTTGATCAATGTGTCTTTCTTGTACTGATTAAGCTTTTCTATGGTTTCCTGAATCTTTACCTTGTCCTTTTCGATTGTGCTTATCATTGCCTGTAGTGAACTTTCCTTCTTCTCCACGTTCTCAATCATACTCATTATATTTGGATTTACTTTCCTCTTCAACTGCTGAAACGTTTCACGCAAATGCATAACCCTCTCTCTCTTCTCTTCAACGTCCATGCCAGTATGTTGATGAACGATACTCGCCACAAGTCCTCCATCAGTCAACCAGTCATGATCCTTACTTAGACTGGACAACTTTTCATCAATTGAACTTGAGTTGTTTTTATACTTGCTGAGATCATTCTTCAGACTTTGAAGCTCCAGTTCAAATTTACTTTTCGCTTCCATTTTACTCTTTATCATGATATCCAATTCCTTGATTTCTTCGTTAATATGCAAAAGCCTGCTCTGCTCTTCCTTCAACTCAACTCGAACACTATCAAGGTTTTCTTGCACCGCATGCATCTGAGTTTCAATCGATTTTTTTTCTGCAACCAGTTTTCCTAGAACCTCAGACAGTTCTTTGACGGAATCGTGGCCTGTCGAGATCTCACTTGAGATTTGTTCGGTATCCAGTTGTAAAGTTTGATAAGTGTCATATTTGGTTTCTACCTCGTTGGTCAGGTATTCAATTCTTCCCTTAAGCGACTTCAATTCTTTCTTCAACTGCTCTAATTTGGATCCCTTGTCGTGACTGAATTCTTTCATATCATTCTGAATTACTTCAACCTCATTTTCACACTCTTTGAGCAAGGAACATTTTGAGTGGATTTCAGTGGAACATTCCTCAATCTCTTTACTTAGTTCTTTATTCCTCTTGATAATTTGAGCCGCATCATTACGTTCTAGGCTCTTCAGTATTATTTGGAGCTTATGGTTTGCTACGTTCAGATCGTTCTGTAGAGTTCTGGTCTCTTGAAAGGTTTGTTTTTGCTCTTCCATTCTTTTGGTACAGGATCTTACTTTGGATTCCAACTCTTGCATTTGATGCATTGCCGTGTTGTATTTTTGAAGATCAATAAGCAGAGATGAAGTGTTATTTCGACTGCCACCAGAGAGGGTACCCTCAGGGTCGTAAACGTCGCCCTGTAGGGTTATGCTTCTGGTACGTATTTGGGGATGAAACGTCACTGTTTTCGCCGTTTCGGCGTCCTTGCATATCAAACTGGTCCCAAAGATGAACTCCATAGCTTTTGAAATCTCTTCTTCGTACCCAACCAGGTTTAAAGCTAGTTCTACCTTTCCTGGGGTAAGATTTCGAGCTAATTCAAGCTTTCGGTCGTCCAGTCTCCTTGCTGCTATCTTATTCAATGGAATTATTGTGACACGTTTGCGCAGCCTTCCTTTTTCAAGCAGTTGTGATGCTGTTCTCTCATTATCGACAACAACATTGTAGAGTCTACCACCCGCACAGACTTGCAAAGCGGTGGCGCTGTCGTAGTTCTGCTCTGTCAGTGTAAATAGTTGCGCAACAATCCCTTTGACAGATTTTGGATTGAAATTGCGGTCTGGCTGTGAGTAGGTGAAGTCTAAGTTAGCCACTTTTCGTTTGAGGTAGGAGCTTTCAGTACCAAGCTTCGAGATTTGTTGTCTCAAGTCGTTTTGCTGCATCTTCAATTTTTCAACTAGGGCAGGATCGTAACCAAATTTCGCTATTTGTTTTTGGAGACCTTCGCATATCTTTTGAGACCTTTCTGCATCTTTAAGGCCATCTGCTTGTTCCCTCTCAGCCTGCTGTAATCTAGGAATGTCATTCGAGTGCTCCTTTTTCAGGTGATCCATCTTTAGTCTTAGCTTCTTGATTGATAATTCGCAATCATTAAGCCGCTGTTTCGCAGCGCTCAATTGCTCGTTATAACCTCCATCGGCTACACCAGTGGACGAAATACCAGTTTGCAACACGGAGAGCAATTCCTCTTTCCCTTTATGTACCCTTCGCAGCTCTTCCAAATTGTTATTGAGCTTCCGATATTCTTTCTCGGTTTTTTGATATTTTGAGAACTTACTTTGATACTCTGATTCATTTTTCTCGATAGTTGACTTAGTTTGCTGGAGCTTCTTTTCGACATCATCATGATTATCCCCACAGATGTCCAATTGTGCTTTAACTCTAGAGATCTCATTGAGTAGCTCACTTTCTCGCCTCTCGAGATGAGCTAATTTGCCCTCTTCATCTATTTCCCTTTGCTTGTTCTTCTTTGTCTCTTCCAGATCCTCATTCAAACTAGCGATCTCATCAGAAGTCTTCGCAATGCATTCTGCCAGTTCCTCAGCACGTCTGTTACTTTTTTCTAGGTGTTGATTGAGGTGTGCTTTCTTGTTTAGCATCTCATTATAACCAAACGCAAGAACGACCCTTTCAGTCTTCTCCAATTCCGATTGCGTTTCTTGGAACTCCACAAATATCCTCTTTTCGTTTCGCAGCTTCTCTAACTTAGGTTCTATCTCCTCTTTCAGCAGGGATCGGTTCTCCTGCAACCTAGTTTCCTTCTTCGCCATTGTACGTTCTGCCTTGTCCTTTCTGTCTTCGAACATCTTTGTGCCAGCAGCTTCCTCGATGAGAGAAAGTATTTCTTTAGGTTTCATATTCAGGACCTTGGTTATTTTACCTTGCATAATAAGGAAGTTTGGATTATTGATGTTCAGTTGTACAGACTGGAATAACTGCAGAACCGACTGCTGTGGGGCCCTATGACCATTGATCAAGTACTTCGAAGTGCCGCCAAGAGCGACCTGTCTCGTCACCGATATCTTGGAAGAGTTGGTAAACCCAATTGGCGAGTTAGACTTATCAGAGTTGTCGAACACCACAGTGACACTTGCCTTTGTCACACCTGCCTGACCCCTTTTATAGATGAGATCTTGCAGCGACGATGCTCTCACTGTGGTCATCGAAGCGATACCCAACACAAAACATATAGCATCCAGTATATTTGATTTACCTGAACCGTTTAACCCAGTAATCGCATTAAACTGCGGGTCCCAATCGGAGATCACAGTTCTCGTCGCGTAGGACTTAAACCCATCTATGATCAACTCTTCTATCTTCATCGCCACGGCGGCAACAGCCCATTGGATCAGACTTCAATGCTTTTATTCCTTAAGATGAGTCTGGTATAAGTGATGGTAAACAAGGCGGCTCCATTCAGATCGCCAAAGGACGGGTAACTGTATTTATAAGGACATCAAGATTTACAAGTCAATCTTCAATTAATAGAGATGAATAGAATGAAATGAAGACAGATATTGTTAAGTGCGTTGATTTGATTAATTAATGTAAAAAAACCATTTAGATACAAAATGACTATATGAGGGAAACCATACCTTTTATATAATCTAGTCTTGGGTCTTTTGAGAACCACGTAGCAAACCAGTTCTTCTGGCAGCGATCAAACCAGCCTTTTGACCAGAAACAGCACCTCTGGAGATGGTAGAAGCCTTACCAATATGTTGATGGTTACCACCACCGTGAGGGTGATCAACAGGGTTCATGGCAACACCACGGGTCTTTGGCCAAGAGTTTCTCTTAACCTTGTACTTGTGGAAAGCACGACCAGCCTTCAACAATGGCTTGTCAACTCTACCACCACCGGCAACGACACCGACGACACCTCTAGCGTCAGAGGAGATGACCTTCTTGGAACCAGAAGGTAATCTGACTCTGGTCTTGTTCTCATCTGGGTTGTGACCGATAATGATAACGTAGTTACCAGAAGCTCTGGCAATAGCACCTCTGTCACCTGGCTTTTCTTCAACGTTGGAGACGATGGTACCTTCTGGTAGAGAACCCAATGGCAAGACGTTACCGACGTTCAAAGAAGCCTTCTTACCGGCGTAGATGAATTGACCAGTGTGGACACCTTCGTTGGCAATGAAGATTTCTTCACGCAACTTGTACTTGTATGGGTCACGGAAGACAACCTTAGCCAATGGGGCACCTCTACCGGCATCGTGAACAATTTGCTTCACAACACCACGGATGTAACCATGACGTTCGGCGAAGTCCAAAGTTCTCAACTTGGCAGCACCTTGTCTCAATCTGGTGTGGGAGGTGAAGATGGAACCAGCACCCTTTCTTTGGTTACGAATAACTCTACCTATTCAAAATTCGCAAATCATTGTTAGTAAACAGGTCCCAAAGGTTCGATCCATTTAAGTTTGAGTGATTGAGAAATCTCATATCAGCCATTAATTTTGCAAACTGTTCAATTGACACAACGTTCTTCAATAATGGTCCGTTTCAAGGTTCTAATCTATCACTCTCGCAACTTATTCATTTTACCACATACCCATTGCTACTTGATCTTCTGGTTTCTTGTCGACTTAACCAACAGAACCCAATTTTCAATTAATTGTAGCTATAATATGAAATATCAGAATTGATGCCTATGCTTACACGAGTCGTTACACTGAGAGCGGTCTGCCCGCTGGAGAGAGTCCTCAGTGGGAGCGATGGTAGAACAGAATCCGGTACTGCTACCTGTGGAAGGAGGCTCCGCCTAGCAGCCAGTAGGAGTCCAGCCTAGCTCGCAGAGGGAACTTCGGCCTGCTGTCCCGGGCGAGCCTCGCTCAGTGTGGCCGCGCGTAAAAAACAGAGGGCACCAAAACGAGCAAGCGCGGGTGTACTGATGCACAAAGACATGTATGGGTGCTGATCAGTCACACAGAACACAGGATGTCAGAGGTCAAGTTTGTGTCGCTCTCAAATCAATGAAAAAGGTTTGATTTATATCTAGCGTATATGAGATTAAAAAGCGTCGGTTTATCACGGTTACTCGCCTATGTTGTTGTCACAGTCACCCTGTTGCAAAGGTCTCTCAACAATCTCTTGTTCAGTGACTACTTTCTCCTTGGAGAGTTGCTTTAATTCATCGATCTTGGCCTGGTAAGCGGGTTTGATAATGATTTTCTTGCCTAATAGTCTCTTAGTCTGTAGCGCCTCAGAAATCTCGTTGCTGTCGATGCCAGTCTCGAAAGAAACCAATGCAGCGGTCAAGTGACGATGAATTTGGAAATGCCTACTTCTTGTGAGCTTAGTTCTAAAGATCCAGATCTCTTGCGGGTTGAAGTCCTGGAAAAACTCACGAAGATCAGTATCGGTGACACCTTTGGGCAAATAGCCACAGTAGACTGTATCTTTGCTAAACTCAGACTCCTCGATGATGTTTGCAACATCCTTATAATCGTCCTGTTGCACAATTTGTACTTCTTCCTTCTGGTGCGATATCGACACCAAAGAGACAAGGTCAGTAGAAGGTGGTAAATCATTTTCTTGAACTGGCTTGGAGCGTCTAAATCTTGACAAATGACTGCCTTTTTTCATCTTCTTGTTCATAGTGGTGGGGGAATAGGGAACATATGGTTTTAACCTCAATTCTCTACCTTTGAAAGGTTTCCCATTTAACTCATCTACCGCTCTCTTTAAATTCTCAACATTATCGAACTCAGCGTATGCAATCCCCAAGGGACGGATCTGATTGTTTCTAAATCCTCGAACCGTTTGACTTGGAATCAACACAGAAACTACTCCGTAGTCTTTGAAATAATCAAAGAGCTCGCCCTCGTCGGATGAGAAATTCAAATTGGAGATATAAAGTCTGGTACTACCGCTAGAAGACATCTTAAGGTCTGGTTTACCAGGTACCCACCGGCAAACGTCCCCGAAGGCACCTGTAGTACAATATTAAATACCCTCTATTTGCTGACGCTGACAGAGCCAGGCGCGCTGACACAAAATTGAACTAACGCATACGAGGGAAGACCGGGGCAAACGCCAAGTTTTAAGAGTATTATAGATATTTATGAAACTAGTAAACTATGACAGTGCTTATTTCTTAGCGGCACGTTCAGCAGCCAAGACTCTAGCGGTACCGTGCAAAGCGTGCTTGTGGTTTCTTCTGAACTTTGGATCAACACCCTTCAAAGATGGGTACTTGAAGGTCTTTGGCTTCTTGATACCGTTTCTGTGAGCCTTTCTGGTTTGGTTGTGAGCGGTATGGTTCTTGGATTTAGCCATTTCCTGTAACAGGTTAGTAACAAGTCCTTGCGATTGCGTGTGTGTGTAATGCGACTGGATTGATTCAATCCACCACTCTGGTACGTACGATTTATCCTATCTGGGTGTCTTCGAGATCCTCTCTTAACAGCTGCTGCTAGTACAAATTGACATACTGTAACAGTTATAACCTATGGTGCTTGCGAGCGAAGCGACGCAGAGTGTGATGGCCAGCGTGTGTCCCATTGCACGAACGCGCAACCGCCCGATGGAAATTGGCGGTTCACGATTCGAGAACTTGCAAAAGTTCGAGTTGCGTCGGTCGCATTTTTCCAGATTTGTTGAAATTTTCCAGTATTTTTAAGAAGAAAAACTTGAGCTGAAAAATTCATGGGTTTACGGGTGCTGGGACTGCTTGGGCAATTGGGTCACCCGGCCTCGGGACAAGATATGTCTGTAGATCGTTTAAACACAATGGTCAAGATTCGTGCTGTATGAATATGCTTTAATAAATAGGGAAATTTACATATGGTCTGTGGCTATTCTTTTCTCTGGGGGCCGTGCCGCAGCTCACGTTGCCTCGCCGCGGTCCCGATGTTGTACATTACCGTGGATTCGTCTCTTACTTCAACTTGTTGAACAGTCTTGGAGCAGCGCAACCGTCCAAGTAGTGTTGCAGGTGGAAAAACTCTTCGACACAGTCCTCCTTGTACTCCAGATCTTCGTAACCGGGTTGTTCCTGCTGTTTCTGCACTCTCTCGGCACACTCCATGTAGTGGTGGACAGCCTCCTTACCCTCTGGTTTCTGTTTGCACTCTTCTCTCAACTCATCCAATTGATCGACGGCTTCCTCTTCGTCCTCGTCCTCGTCATCCTCATCCTCATCCTCATCGTCCTCGTCCTCTTCCTCGTTGGTCTACAACCGTTAGTAACCCGTCCTCGCTTGTCAAAGCTCTTGCCATGCACATACTTCCTCCACGTCGTCTTCGGCCTTGGCCACGGTGGGGACGAAAGCGTCCTTTATCTCTTCCAAGAAATCAGTTATGGTGCCAATCATCGTTAACCCTGGTGATACTGATCCGTGCTCGACTGACCTAGTCCAGTGGTTCAATATATACACTGTGACTTGTAGCTGGCATATATCGGCATGGCCCACGGGAGACCTGTGAAAAAATGATGCAATCTAATTGGCCCCATCGGATGTCTGTCACGTGACACATACCGTTACAAAGGTTGGCGATTATTTGATTAAGATGTATGTAGCTACGCCTTATTGGATGCATTTTGCGTGGCCAGCAGCTGTCGGATGTACGCGCACGCCAGCTCGACTGTGGTGGCCTTGCTCGGGATGGGTATTGACTCCTTCAGCTCTGGGGGCAGCAGAGAGCTCAGGTCTGTGAGCGCCGTGTTCAGGCGGTTTCTACGGCCCTGCTCGGCCACCTTGTGCACTTCCTTCTTGGACAGCTCGCCGTCGTCGCTGGAGCCGTTTCCTGCGGCGAACGACGACGACGATACGCTCTTGTGCGCTGCGGGCCGCGTTTTGCTCTCATCTATCTCGGGGATTTTGGGCGAGAAGCTCGGTCTCGCGCTTGGTTTCCACAGCTCCTGGTGCTGGTGCATCTTGGGTTTTATCACGGGCGACTCTGTCGCCCGAAGCACTTTGTCGCCGGCGGCGCTGCCGCCGCCGAGCTCCTTCGGGCTCGTGCTCGACGTGGAAGGCAGAATCACTTTCGGGTAGTTCATCAGCGCCACCGGTGTCATGCGCGACTCCGGCGATGAAGTCGCCGACTTGGGTGTGGGCTCCTCGTGGTGCCACTTGCCGCCCGCGCGCTCGCTCATGCTGCTCTCGGGCAGCCGGAACATCACGTCGTCCCAGCCGCCTGCCTCGCCCACCATCACGGGCGACCCGCTCTTGAACTGTTCCACCGTGTACTGTCGCCTAGAGCTGTTGGAACCGCCTGCAGACGCCGCCGCGGGCTTCATCCGCGGGCTGCACTTGCTGATCTTGGCGCTGGTCGCCGACGAGCTATAGGGCTTCTTCTTGCCGCGCGCGCCGCCGCCCTTCTTGATCAGCGGCGCGACCGACGACTCCGGCAGCGCAAAGTTCACGATCTGCGCCTGGTCGATCGCAGCCAGCGCGGGCGAGCTCAGCGGCGAGAACTGGCTCATCCCGCCCTGCTTCGCCTGCTTCTTGCCGGTGCGCAGGCTCGACAGCGACGTTGACGAGTTGCTCGTCATCGAAGCATTGAGAAATGGCGTGGTCGTCGTGGTGTTCGGGCCCGAGGTTGTTGTCGGCTGCGGCAGCATAAACGGTGTGTCATACGTACCGAGCGAGGTCGACCTCGTCGGCATCACCAGCGGCGACGAAATCGGTGAAAACACCATATCCGGTCGCACCAGCCCGGGCTCGTCGCCACCCCTGGACTCGGCCTTGTCTCGAAACAGCGAGTGCGACAGCTGGTCCAGGTCTTCCATCGCTTCGTGCCCCCACCGCGCCGACGAGTCAGCTGACTTCTGCGACCGGCCACTTTCGTCTCGCTGCGAGTCCTCGTGTAGATACTCGTCCACCTGGTCCAGCACGCTTCTCGAAGCGCTTGGGACGTCCATCATCTCGTCCCGCATACAGCTCTTCGCCTTTGCAGCGCAAATTCTCTCTGCCTTGTCCAGTGTGAAAAACTGCTCGTCTCTTACACCACTGGCCTGCACATGTTAAATTGCACGCCCAGGGCCTGCCGCGGCCAAGAACTGGAGGCGAAGACCAATCGCCTGAACGCCGCGGGCCGTCCACAGCAACATTGTCCGGCCGCGTCGCGCACCGCTGCCACCGCAACGCGCACGTGGGCGCCAATTAAGCGACGAGAGGTGCAAGAGCCGCCGTGCATCGCGAGCGCCGTGCGCCGCGACCAAAGCTTCCATTACCCGGCGGCTAGCGCGCGCGCTTGCCGCCGAGCCGTGCGGCGTCGGCCGCAGAGATGCGCAGCCCGTGGCGCGTGGACTTGCCGATGGTCTGCACGCGCAGTCCGCGCTGGCGCCGCTGGGCGGCCTGGGCAGCCTTCTTGCGCGGCCCGGAGCCGATCCGGCGCTCGATGTCGCTACGGAACGTGCGGTCGATACGCCGGAACTCGCCGCGGCGCACCGCGGGTAGCACGACGCCCGCTTCGCGCGCGTCGTGCTCGTGCTGCGCGATGCGGCGTACGTGTTTGTCGACCATGCCCTTGCGCACCTGCATGGGCACGCTCTCGAGCCGCTGCTGCGCGCGGCCGTTAGCCGCCGAGAGCGTTCTGAGCCGCGTCTCGAGCGTACGCACGCCCGCCTTGCCCTGTGGCGCGGAGTCGAGGTCCCCGGCGCCGAGCGCGCTCAGCAGGTGCGACTCCTGCAGCAGCCGCTGCAACGCCAGGTCGTTTTCGAGGTGGTCGTCGTCGTCGTCGGGCATGGCGGCAACGCTCTGCGGCGTGCGCAGCGAGCGCCCGCTGCGCAGCCGCTGCTGCTCCTTCCGCGAGAGCGGCACGTACTCGTCGCTCGGTCCGCGGAACTTGATCACTCGCGGCTGTCTTGCCTCGAGATCGCGCTCGCCCTCACTCGCGCTGTCATCGTTGCTGGCATCGGAGCTGTCATCGGAACTGTCTTCCTCGTTTTCATTTGGGCCCTCGCTCTCGCCATCGCTATCGCTCTGGCTGTCGCTGTCGCTGTCGCTCGAGCTCGCCTGCTTGGTCTTGTCCTCAAACCCCATACTTTCCAATGTGCCAAATTGCGCTTCGAACGCCCTGCGCTGGATCTCCATCATCTGGGCCTCGCTCATCCTCGTTCTTCCTTGCTCTTGCTGGTCCTGTGCGTGCTCATCGCATGTTGAATTTTTCACTCTTATACACCAGCGTCACAAGAGACGACCGCGCCGCAGCCTTACTGAACCTCCAGCACCACTCCACCGCACAATGACCAGGTTTGTCGGCTGTATCGACCTCCACAACGGCCAGGTCAAGCAGATTGTCGGCGGAACGCTCACCGACAGCGAAGCTGACGCTCCTCGCACGAATTTCGTCAGCAAGCATCCCTCTGCTCATTACGCCCAGCTCTACAGAGACGGTGCCGTCACCGGCTGCCACGTAATCAAGCTTGGTCCCAACAACGACAATGCTGCTCTCGAAGCCTTGAAGCAGGCGCCCGGATTTCTCCAGGTTGGCGGCGGAATCAACGATTCCAACTGTCTCGAGTGGCTCCAGTACGCCAGTAAAGTCATCGTCACCAGCTGGCTCTTCGACCAGGAAGGCCGCTTCCAGCTCGAGAAACTGGTCAAGCTGGCTCAAATGTGCGGTAAGGACCGTCTGGTCGTCGATCTCAGCTGTCGCAAGCGTGTCGACAACGGCCAACAGCGCTGGATCGTCGCCATGAACAAGTGGCAAAAACTGACAGACCTCGAACTCAACGAGCAGACCTTCCGGTCGCTCTGCCAGTACACGAGCGAGTTTCTCATCCACGCCGCGGACGTCGAGGGTCTCTGTCGCGGTATCGACGAAACCCTGGTCACCAAGCTCTACGAGTGGACAAAGGACCTTCCAGCAGATGTCAAGATCGTCTACGCCGGCGGCGCCAAGAGCTTGGCAGACCTCGCGCTCGTCGAGAAACTCAGCCACGGCAAAGTCGACCTCACTTACGGAAGCTCGCTCGATATCTTCGGCGGCAACCTGGTCTCGTTCGACGAGTGCTGCCAATGGAATGAATCTCATTAGAATTATATATCGCTTTTGTACAAATTACCAGGCTTCGTCGTATACACCGGCGCCGTTACCGTATGGGTTCTGGTCCGGCATCCCGTCCATGGGGACGTCTGCGGCGCCCGGTTCGTGCATCCCAGAAACACCTGCGTTGTTGGCCGTGGCAAAATTGACTCTGTCCTGGTCCATTTGGTTCAGAGCTAACAGTATCGAGGCCACTTTCTTCTGTAGCGTGTCAATGCCTCTGAGCACAACTTGGTCAACGCTGATCGATCCAACCGTCTCCACGTTCATGTAAAAAGTGTTGGCCTTGGCCGTGTAATCGAACAGATCATCCTTGTTTGGTGGATCTTCGTATTCGCTGTTTTTCGAAGGTGGCCACTCCTTCGAGATGTCTTGCTCATACCAGTAATCTGTGTGTTTTAGTTTGTTCCATGGATCGTACTCGAATTCAATGGCAGCGGCAGGTCCCCATTTCGCATGCTCTTTCGATATCCCTTTCTTTGCAACACATTTCATCGACAGTTCCTGACCTTTCCTTAGTTTACAAATCAACACACCGTTTCCCTCCTTGTCCTGTATGATTGGGTGCCCTATATTACGTCCCATAAGATTTGACACAATCACCAAATCCTTGGCGTATACGTTGGTCGTGCTTTCACTCTCGCCGATGGCATGCAGCGTGAGCACCACAGAACATTTGTCACAGTGGTCCTCGCAGAAACAGTCCCTACAGTATTCTAGCTGCTCGATGTCTGTGCTTTGCAAGGGAATCAACCCCAGTCTATGGGCTATGAACTCGTCCGCCAGCACGGTAGTGTTGGTCTCAATCTCCACGGAATCTATGGCTAGCGTTGGAATCTCTGCGATCATTATCCTACGCAGCGAGTTGGCCAACGCTAAGTCGACATCCGACAGAATAAAATCCACGTTATCTCTGGTGGCCTCTCTGATCTTTACCTGCGGTCCCGATTCGCTCATCGTGGCAATTGAAATGACCTCCGGAGTTCACTATTTGCAACTACTTTGTCAATATTTCAACTGTTCACCATTATTAAACCGTATACACTTAGAGTGAAAAAAATGGAGGAACAAGGCATCGTCGCTTTAAACGTTCAATGAATTATACCATTATCAGGACTAAGATACCGAGATACCGTGTATATAAGGCCAATTAGAAGCCCAGAATGAGTGTTAACTATGTGGTTCCAGATACCAGGTTCGAACAGACGTTTATGAGAGCTTTGATGAAGGAAGCAGAAAAACAGCGAGCTTCACAATGGAAAAAGATGGGGATCGTGGATCCCCTGGTGATCAGTCAGCTTCAGAAGGTACAGCCTCCATCGATAAGCAAAATGGTGGTCTGTAAAGTTGTTGTACGTGACGTGATTGTCATGCCTCTCATGCAGGGTTTGATATGGACTGGGATACTGATCGCCATGAAACCGTGGCTGAAATATATGGTTTATCAGGGACGTAAGCTGGGGTCCTCGATATACAGGATGGTGTTGGGTACCGATCTCGTGAAAGCCAAGAAACGTATATGACTCATTAATATATTATACAGGTTTTTATACCACAGCTGATCATCTAATGCATTCGACCCATACCTCAACTATTTACAAAATGCGGTGAAGGATGGACATCTCTGTGAGTTAACTAGGTGAATTGTCTGGATCCACCGCGAACGAATTCCAAGATCTTCCAACCCTCAGTCTCTTCGTCATCGACCTGTTCCGGGTCTCTGGTGAAAACCATGGCGTACGAACTCATCATGATATTGGACTCATGGCCGGCTGCCACTTCTCCGGTCTTTGCCTTTCTGTATAGATGGATTTCCTGCGCCCTGCAGCCAACGACTAGGACGGGGATGTCCTGTGGGGGCAACATTTTAGCGCTAACGATTTCAACACCTCTGATGTCCAGGATACGACCGTCTGCAAATAATTGTTGCTCTCTGAAAGCCTTTTGTTGAGCTGCATAGACGTTGTATGGAGCTTCACTAAACCATTTCTTTAGCACTTTTTCATCACCTTTAACATACGCCTCCAGGATCTCGGGGATCACGTACTCTCTCAAATGTCTGGTGAACGATTCGTTCGTGAAAGTTGGATCCATCATCTTGAATTGGCCGAGGACACGGGCTGCCTCGGTCTCGGCAAAAAACCCGCCAATCTTACCAAACACTCTTCTGAGAAACACGATCAACGGGTTACCACTCTCGTCCCACAGTTTGCTCTTTATACGATGCAATGCACGTCCGAGTATGGTCTTCTCTCTGAAATCCTCCACTTTCTTACCGAAAGACTCCTTTGCCTCGATGTTGGTAGCCACCAAAGCAGTACCTGCTTCCTCGTTTCCCTTCACCGCTCTAGGTCTCTTCCCGGACAACAGATCTTGTTCACGCTTCAATCTTCTCTGCTCCTTGGTGATAAACCCACCGTATCTGGAGCTATTTCCATCATCCATAACCTCAGACACATCTTTATAAATCTTGGTCTGTCTCACAGGCTCAAAACTCTCGTCGATCTTCTTTGCCGTCTTGGAGGCCGCTTCTCTCGTATTTCTGGCAATCTCTGAATCCCACGCTCTCGTCGCAATCTCTTCCATCGTTTCTCCGGTCTTCTTCAGCGTCTTCCCGACAATGGTAGACCCTTTCTGTGCTCTCACGTACGCTTCACGAGCCTTCTTGTACGCTTCAGACTCTCCAAGTCTGCCAGAGGCATCCTGCAAAGTCTTGATATTGTCCTGCAGCTCTTGCGACTTCTGCCACTCCTTCTTGAACGTATCCCGGAAGATCTGCACCGGCGACCGTGGATTCTGCAGCTGGCGACCA
Organism: Torulaspora maleeae; assembly: GCA_003708055.3. Taxonomy (NCBI): domain Eukaryota; kingdom Fungi; phylum Ascomycota; class Saccharomycetes; order Saccharomycetales; family Saccharomycetaceae; genus Torulaspora; species Torulaspora maleeae. The sequence goes on along the minus strand of PPNA03000010.1, from coordinate 249,869 downwards.
CTGCTGCTGAACAGAGCTCTTCCGCCCTGCACAAAGACACCGTTCCGCACCGCCAGCACTGGGCTCCTCGAAGCTATTCCTCCTCCTAGCATTGATAACCGCACTGACCAATTTCAACTGCCCGGATCTGCCAATTTAATGACCATTATTCAAGAACCTCGCCAACTTACCCATTAAACCTGGAAAATTTTCTGTCCGGCCGGGCGCCACCTTCCGGACAGTTTCCCGGAGAACGAACAGCCGCCATCAGAGACATAGGAAGACGGGCCTCAAAGTTTATCGGCGGCTGCACGAGACCAGCACTCGATAAAGCCTACAGAACTACTTGAAATGGCCCTGATGAGACGCTTTCGAAGCAATTGGCGATTTTGAAGGTGATTCAAGATCTGTCGTATGTAGTGACTGTGATTTTCTATGTGCTATGCGATGAGACGTACACGAAGTCTTGGAATAATGGACCGAACAGCGGCACCAGGGTCCGTTGGCGCAGCCAGATGGGCAATCTGGACCTGGGTGGTGGTAGCAAAGGGTATACGGGACCATCAATGTCGAACAAGAAGCTGAAACGAGCGGGTCCTATGCCGCTCGACTTGATCGGGAACGACAGTCGTGCAGAGACGAGAAGAACAAGGGGAGGACATGATTCGAGACCTTCTGGTGGTCCTAGGAAGTATAGACTACGGCAGGATGCCAGTATTTTGGAAAAGGTGAATCTGGGTTTGAGGGAAGGTGGAATATGGTCTAGTTCTAAGGGATCTAGCGCGAAGGACGAGCGTGTCAGGCGCGATGGCGGGCTGAATAGCGCTAATGGGAGTACCAATGCAAAGATATCGCTTCCAGGGCAGCTGAAGGTTTATGGTGTGGAAGGCTGTGCCAGTGACAAATACCAGTCTGTGATTACTCTTATTAGTGACTCTACGGGACCAAGAGTTAATTTCATGTTGGATAGAATGGTAAACAAGGAGGCACAAATCGATATTGGCGAAGACTGCGCAAGAATTTTGTTTGACGAGAAGAGCACTTCTGTTGGGTTCGTGCTGCGAAAACCCAGACTCATACGATTAAACTCAAGAGCTAAAAGCAGTTCGGAGGGATTGGCAGAGCTAGCTCGAAGTACAGGATTACTTTTTGTCTGCAATGACGCAACTGCGATCAAAGGCATTTTGAAAGCGTGCAAAGTATGCAAGATACTTGAATTACCAACCGAGAAACTTTTGGTGGAGAAATTGCGTGAATCGGCGACCCTTGACCAAGATATTGACCAGGAGCAGTCTCACGTAGTGACGGCAGACGATGCAAAGTCAATTTTCCCACACAAGTCGAGTTTTCAATCAATCGACTTTCGAAAAAAATCACGCTCGTCTTCCGAATCAGCACAGCCAATTGGGCTCCCATCGTCGCCTGGAAGGTCAAACAACAACACACCTGTACCGAGGGTCTCCACAGACAACTTTTACCGCGGAAGTGGCGGCCTTCAGAAACATGCATTTTCCAATGTGGAGACTATGAGACAGACAAGAAGTCAGACACCAAACCTGGTTCAAAGGAAACTGTGGGATGTAGACGAGGAAGCCGAACATGAAATACCTGAGAAGTTCGAACCTCAACTTTGCTACAAGTTCGATGATGGAGCGTCCTACACAATCACAAACCAAGATTTCAAGTGTCTTTACAACCACGATTGGATCAACGACACTATTCTGGATTTTTTCACGAAGTTTTATGCCGAGAAAGCTGTAAGGAATTCAATCATTACACATGAAGAGGTTTACATAATGTCCTCTTTCTTTTACACAAAGCTGATAAGCGACCCCACCGATTATTACGGAAATGTTAAAAAATGGGTCAGCAACAGCAACCTTTTTCGAAAAAAGTATGTGGTGGTGCCGATCAATATGAATTTCCATTGGTTTGGCTGTGTCATAACGAATCTTGATTCGTTGTTCAGATTCTTCGAAGAGCTAAGTGAAGCTGAGAAAGCTAAGCTTACTTCTAAGACTGTCCCTAGAGAGATACCTAACAGGTTGACGAGGTCGCGGGAGGAGTCTCACCTAAACGATATTGTTAGCCGGCTTTCTAGCCGAAACAACACACCCTCAACTACTGAAGATGATGATGATGAAATTAGCATCAGTGTTCCTGTTGTTAAAATTCTGACTTTTGACTCATTGAGACAGACTCACTCGCGAGAGATTGATCCTTTGAAAGATTTCCTTATAGCATACGCAAAGGATAAGTACTCTCTGAACCTGGAGAAAAGCCTGATCAAGATGAGAACTTGTGCTGTCCCTCAACAGCCTAACCTCAGTGATTGCGGTGTACACGTTATCCTGAATACCATGAAATTTTTCGAGAATCCACCACAGACCATTGAAGTTTGGAGATCGGCCAAATCGAAGAGTAAAAGTAACACCAAGGTTATAAATGAGTATTTCGAAAAGAATAAGAGAAGTTCGGCAAGACGAGACCTACGAGATACTCTGTGGAGTCTACAAAAGGATCAAATAAAGCAGACGGATGAAAACAAAGACTCTATTAAAGACAAAGCCAGTATTAATGCTGGCGAAGAAGAGGATGGTGATATTGAGATTATTGAAGAGCTCACTAAAAATTCAACTATCTTGCCCCAAGTACAGACCCCACCAGAGGATCAACAAGGTACTGCTGAACAGTCACGGCCTTCAGATGCACAGGCGATTCTAGTTGAGAGCTTTACACAAAGTACAAATTCACAATGCTCTCCTGAGGCACACACTAAAGTGGATGAAGAGAAAACTCTGAATAAGTCACACTCGAGTGGTCAAGATGATAGTGTGTCTGTGTGCACTGTGACAGGTACCTCTGTAACACCACTACCAGCACGGCGATTCCTGCAAAGCTCACCAGCGAAGTCCTCTGATGAAGGAGTTCTACCGGGTATAACATCGCCTTATTTCAGTGTCACTCCTTCAAAAGGCAGACGAATTGCACTAGATGACAACGTGGCGACTCACTTGATCCCATCACGAATCTCGGACAATCGTGGCGACAACACATCAAAGAGACAAAGGCGAATTTCGCCTTCTCCCCAATTGTACGATGGATCCATCTCCGAGAGGGGCATGTCAAGCTCGTCTGTGGCGGTTGATATGAGAGAAAGATATGTAGCGACTTCTGTGTCTCCAGCCACGCATAGCGACACGATAAATCTATCTGACCACTCGCAGTATGATGATGTCAATTTGGTAGGAAACGAGGAAACTGATGATGCTGATCGGTTGGAGCAAGTGAGAAGAGGTGTTGAATCAGAACTAGCCAGTGGTGATGGCGATTTGTTCAGTGAGAGAGCTGGATCGGATAAACATCAGTTGACGTTTATGCCTTCAGCGAGAACCATAATTAGACGTAAGCCATCGCCCAATGAATCAGACAGCGACCTTGTTGATACGCTTCGATCGGAATTTTGAATCGAAATTATTGCATTTAACTAGCGATTGTCTGACTATCAATGGCAAGCAGGCCGAGAGGACATTACTGATTTGCCATTTCAAATTTTGCATTACGGGTGGAAACCCAGATATCCAGCATATAATAATATACACAATAACCTTCGATGACTGCAGTTAGCCTATTGGATGATGAAATGAAGGGGTATGTATACACATTATGCAATAAACTTATGTACGGAGATCTCAGTCATCACTTCCAGAGAAGTTTTGTAAGGACCTACCTTTCGCATAAACCTCATCCTTAACATTTTGCATGGCTACACCAAACCATTTCTTCGCCGCAGAAGCCCCCTGCCATGCAATGTAACTGCTCATAATAACGTAAAGAGATAAGAAACACATATGTTGTGGGATAGTCCATGGAATGTCATTTGATTGTGGTAGTAATCTGTAGCGCCACAAGAATCTCATTGGGGCGCCAAATGATGTGTAGCGTTCTGAATGCAACAGGTATTCCAAAGAGGTGAAAAAAGTCCACGAAACGACAAGGGGAATAGTCGTATACAGAATGAATGAAAGCTGACCTAGCAAATCTTCGGAAACAATCTTAAACCACGCGAAAAATGGACGATGTCTATTGCTGGCGGACTTCTTTCCAATGTATAACGTGGTCAAGTTTTCCAGGATCAGAATTGCTAGCTCTTCGAAATTCCCATTTAGGATGTGAGTAGGTGAATAAGTCACATCAAAAACTTTAAAATGTTTTCTGGAGATATAGCCCAGTCCCAATGACCTTAATGAACGCAAATTGAAGGACAGTGCGACATGGCGAATGGACATAACCGTCAACATGCAAACGATGTAAACGAAAAACTTCGTTTCGCCATGATTCAAGATATTCAACATTGTTGCACGGATACCTTGTGCTGGCAGAGGTTGAACTCGCTCGACAACATTATTAGCGACTGGTTCAATTTCGTCGGCTCCATCGTTTGCCACAGGGATGATGTGGTCCCGCAGGTTGATTCTCGACATCATGTATGCGTGATACTTCTCAAGTAATATGGAGAGGATGACCGCACCACCACAAACAAAAAATATGTCAAGCTGTTTCACTTTGTTCTTGATAAAAAGCTTAGCAGCCTCGTAACCGAAATGAGTATCAGGTAACAATGAAGTAACGGGAAGCATGATAGCAGCGGCAATGAAGACGACAATGTATTGGCAGACAAGAGTAGTCAATAATACCAAAAGCGAAGCGAACAACCAAACGAAAACTATCAATGACAGGTATCTCATTCGGAAATTAGGAGGAGTGTAAACTATGGAATAAGCATCGAATTCTGTGTTCTGCTCGTCAAGGTAGCCGAAATCACCGGCGTTACGTCTATTACGCGCCTTAATAACCTCCAAATCTAGAGGCCTCAAAAGTTTGTCATCCTTCGTAACTGGGACGAATAGTGTTTGGACGTAGTTTCTAGAAACAATATCGGAGGAAGGAACACGCATTAGGATACCATCTGGAATGAAGTAAGCATGGACGCTAGGATCATCTTTGAAAAGCTGTCTGGCTTGATTCAAAGTCTTTGGTGAAGTGAAAAGTTGAGGATTAGACCACTCAGCCTTTTTCTTGAGAAAATACTTGTAAAATAGATTCCTGTAATGAATGTGTCCCCGTTCGGTTGGAATATCGTGACCAAGGATGAAGGATGATAAGCGCAGCTTTCTAGCAGAGACGTCAAAAGCACGTTCCCAGTACTTTCTGATGTATAACTTGACGCTCGGTTTTGATTCAACAATTTGTTTCGTGATGTAAAAGGGTATCACGTATATGGCTGGGGCCCAGAAACGGATGGAGTTATTAGTCGTTAGTAACTTGGAGTTCAATAACACTGGGAAAAGGAATCTTGTATGGAATCCGAATCCTACGATGATGAAAACGGCGTAGATGAACATCGAAAGGCATAATCTTGAGATTTGAATGCTCATTGGATGAATCAAACTATCATGCAATATCTTGATATTGGGGTCATCGGGAGACCTGATGAAGAATAGAACACCAGGCCTTATGATATGCTGTCTGATCATGCCAATATATTTGGCGAACCAGTACATGTACAAAGTTCCAATGGTCCAATAAATGAAAAAAATCAACGGTGGCCAAGCTGTGCAAATCTGAGGAGCCCATATCATCTTGCCTGGGCTCAACAATGGAGCAAAGATGGAAAAGTCCAGCATCAATCCAGCCAAAACCGGAAATCCTGCCAGTTCGATAAAAAACAGCGTGAAAACTTTGAAAGTACACTTGATGGCAAATAAAATTTGAAAAATGAACCTTCTGGTACGGTTCTTCATACCGTTTTCACGGCCAAAACCTTTGCAGATCACTTCGGAGGCGATGCTTATAAGCATGATGGTAGCAGCGTATGAAACCAATGCTGGAATACTTCTCATAATGATTGATGATTTCAAACTGTTGTTGATATAACCATTATAGTAGTAAACCCAGGTTCCGACGATGTTGCGTGAAATCCACAAATCAATTTGCTGAAAGTGCGGAACATTTGTCAAAGCATAATTGTATGGTCTTTGTAGCTGAAGAATGTAATACAATCGAACCAAGCCTTGCTCAAAAATTTTCCCGCCAAATATCAAAACTTTTAAAAGTCCGAATCCAACAACCGTTGGTAAAAGGTAGGCAACCGCTAAATATGCAGCTATCACCACTTCTGCAACAATATAGTAAGCAAGTACATTGGTTAGTTTCAATTTCAGGTTTATCACTATTGGAGGTGGAACTTGCTGATTCATCTCATCTTCAACTTCTTCGTTCATTAAACGATCATCTGCGGCATCCTCATCATTCCGATTATTGACGTTAATTGGCTGTCCCCTGGCCAGTTCGTTTTGTTGATCGATCAAGTTATCGAATTCGTTCTGAGCCTGGCGATTTCTAAAAGCATCAAGGGGCCGTTGGATTGGTATATCAACGTCTTCTTCATCCATAGCATTATCGAGTAACTCATCCTCGTGCTCCGCATCTTCTATCTCTTCTTCCCCGTTAGAGTCGGATTCAGCCATTACTTCGTCCTGCGTGTTCTCCAGCGATGCATTCGTCGTTTCACCATCTTCTTCTTCTTCTTCTTCGTCTCTTTCTTCATTGTCACCATCACCAAAAGTATCATCGGCTTCATTTGCATGAGCGCCTTCTTGGGAGTCGGCCTCTTGCCTCACTTCATCTCTCGTCTTCATCAATCTTGCAACATGTTCAATGGTCTGATCATCCATCATAGGAAATCTTTCCTTCAACTGTATTTTGATTAATTCTTCCTTCGTAAACTGGGGACCTATCTTATGCAAAATCATCTTCCCCATGACACTCTCTCTCACGATCATATCGTACTGGAAATAGAGACTGATATGAAGAATAACCACCATTACTATCTGTAATATGGAAAATCTGTAGTTCAGCGTGTATTGTAGAAGTAAACTCGTTCCGCTAGAGATATCGTCTCGATACCCGTAGGCAATACTCTTGTGGAAATCACCCTTGTAAGGCAACTCTCCATCCAAAATGATCGTGTACAGCTTCCCAAAGAAATTCCAAGTCAACGGAATACCAATCAAGAACAGTACAGCCGCCAAGTTCAAAGTCAACCCATCCTTCACGAAATGGAAGCAGGAAATCATACTTCGTCTCAGCAGTAACGATATGGGTATCCTGTCGGGCATATTCTCCGCATAGGTAGTGCTAAAATTTATCGAATGGTGACAAATATCACACGTCGCCGTTGTGCCAGGCTTGCTAATGTCTATATTTTTTGAAGAGATCCATTCCATCAGACATGATTCATGAATATACTTAATTGATCCCTTACACTTGCACGGATGGAACAAAGGATTTTCATCACTTCCCTCACCTCGGCAAATTCGACAGGTACCTCCAATGGGCGTATCTGCGTCATAACCACTTTTCACCGTCTCTCGATCCACATCAATGTCCATGGCTGATTTCTTGCGGACAAAGAGTCTGAGCAACTAGGAGAGTTCTGCAAAAAGCTGCAACAAGTTCAGGAGTTGTCTCAACTGTAAGAGTCCTATCTCACGCTGGAGTCGATCTCAAGGATGCTGTAGCACTCGTTCCGCTTGCTAATCGCCACCCATCGCATTATCCCTTCGGTAACAGATGGGACACAAAAACATCTTAAACGATGAAGAGGCCCAAAGACTAAAAATTAAAAATTAAGCCCTGTAGGGGGCTCGAACCCCTAACCTTGTGATTAAGAGTCACACGCGCTACCGATTGCGCCAACAAGGCTCTTGAACTTGATGTATTGGGGTCTGTAATTGTTTGCTATCAAGCCTATTGCAGGTCAGCTTTTCAATCTAATAAGAGCTTTGAGCTATGTTCTCTTGATAAGGACCGATAGTGAGAACCTTTGCAGTGCTGAAGTGTGCTTCCTAGTGTCATACTTGTGCATTAGCATATGTTTCACGTGTTGTGGTTTTGTGAAGTTCAAAACGGTGCGGCTGGAGCTTACAACAAGAACGACTCTAACGAACCCAGCAAGCGTGCAAGATATGCTGAGGAGACCACCAACCACGTTGCAATTATCGCAGGACGATGTTGCAGAGCTGATAGCCGAGTTGGAAGAAGAAAAATTGCAGCTGCGGATCAAATCACAGCGGAAGAACCTGACACGGTCCTCGACTAGACTGGAACCTGGGATCGCTGAAGAGAGGAATTTGGCGGAACCGGCGAATATAGATTCTTCTTTCCAAATAAGCCCGCTGGATGGTAAAAGATTGCAACTAGATCCGGCTGATGGACCGCCCTCAGCTTCCTTGAACTGGTCGAACCGGCAAAATGTGGGGGTAAATAGCAGTGGAAATGGCACAAATGTCGAGGGGAACCCATTTTACAATAGTCAGGGTAGAACGTGATAGATGAGCTTATTGAGAGTTGTATATGCGAGTCTTTATACAGATTTAAATGTCCTTTTTGGCTTCCCATTCTTTTATTTGCGACCTCTTGGCCATGATGTCGACAAAATTTGGCGTGTAATTGACAGCACCAGCGGGATCCCCTCCGATCAGGTTGTCAACATTCGTAGCCTTACTCATTTCGATATCCTCTAGATATTGACCCTGAGTGAGTAATCTCTTGGGGCCGAGCAATGGGAAGTAGCTTAGCTTCTCGAATGATAGAAATGAGCTTAGTATGAATACGGCCAAACCCACTATTGCTTCGTAAACGATATCCTTTGGAATATGAACTGGAAGCTCCGATGTGGTATCAGTGGTGGGCTTTTTCAAGAGCTTATGAAACTCATAACTAGAGAACCCTGAATGTCCAATAAGGACTACTGAGAGCACAAATAATAGCTGCGATTTGAGTCCCATTTTCTGGCCTTGACCCTTTGGTTACTTCAAGTTTTCGATGCAATATTACTTACTGGCTTTAATACAGGAACGCCGCGGCAGAAAAATGCAAACAAATTAAACATAGTTATGAATTGATGGACGTACAGAAAACTTGCAAAGGCTTCTAGCAGCTCTTGATCGTTATATTTCGGAGTCCTCAATGGGATCATCCTGCAGCATATCAATGTCTTCAGGTTCTTCTGGTGTAGGCTCCCGAACAGGCTGCGCTTTATGTAGGGTTTTCTTCTCTTGTTCGAATATGCTGTCGTCAATAACTTGTGCGAATAACGGTGGTAGTTTATCTTTGTTCAGAGCAATTCTATCTGCTGTTTCCTTGTCTAAGAAACCAAGCTTCATTAGGCCCTTTAATTTGATCGAGAATATCAGAAGCGTCCTCTCGCAAGCTTTGGAAACATGTTCATCATCGATGTCGTTGAGGTTGGCATCTTCCTCGGGAAATCTATCGAGGTGAACTTTGAGCTGCTGAGCACACAGGCCTTCGAGGTAGAGGAAAATGCTCAAGAGATCGGAATTCATTTGTGGAGATAAAAGCCCGGGAACTAACTCCCTTACGGACTGTTTTAAGGAGCGATGTGTATCACTTAGATTCAATTCGAATACTTTGATGGAGATGATGAGGTCAATCAACGGGTTTGCTAACGCCAGCTTGATCATGAATCTTTCGGAAGCATGATCGATGCTGTTACCGCTGTCATTTGACATCATTCTCAATGCTTTCTTGAGTGCTTCTAGTATCTTGAAAAGGTATCGCATATCAAGTCGAGGCGATTGCTGTTCAGAATCTTCCGAGGTACGCATGTTTAATATGTCGGTCCACTTCTGTAATTCCCAGGTTCCAATCTGAGCCAAAATATTGAAACTAATCTCTTTGATGAAAGACTCATCGATATGCATGAATTGATATGGTAGTTGCAGTAAGAATTTGTCGAGAATTTTGTCAAGCAACGACTCAGGTATATCCAGCGGGTAGAATTTACCAAGCAAAGATAATTTGCTGATAAACATCGAGTTCAGTGATTCAAATTTCTCGCCCAAATCACATTCATCAGTGGTCAATCTTTCATCCAAAAACTTTTCAAGGAATATTTTCAGGTGCACGATCTGATTTTGCCAGCATTGATCAAGCTCGTCCAATTTTAGATCCTTGATATGCTGAACCGTATCTGAAAATGCCTTGTGCTTTACATCGCTGACCGAGCAGCTTAAGTGTGTCTCCGAAAAGGCTTTGACAATCTTGTTAAGGGTGGTGCGTAAATCTTTCTCATAGCCTGTATGAATCCAATCCTCGAAGGAAAACAAGTTGAAAATTCCGGTTAGAGAGCAAAGCATGGTGCTTGATTGAAGCGACAGCTGTGTTGCAAGTTTCTCCAAGTGTGGTAGAGCAGCTTCTGCGACATCGAATTTGGGCTGTGATTTGATGGTAGCGCCACCGTAGCACAGACCATGGAGTACGGTGATATACAGCTCAGAACTGCTGGTATCGTTCGGGAGCATTAATTCATTTGCTTTTTGGGTATCGACATCCTCTCCATCCAGAAGCTCATCATCGTTCAAGGCGGGATGTGTCAATTCTCCGTCGTAGATTAGAATTTGGCATATCTCATTTATCAAGGAACCAAAAGATGGATATAGAAACTCAGCTGCCTGTAATAAAATATTTGATGTTTTTGAAGCTACAGTTTTATCTTTCAGATGGTAGTCAAAGGAATCTTTCAAAAGCCTTGTGAAAATTCCTATCTTGACGACTGATTGCGTTTTAATCTCGAAGAGACTACCTGGAAGCGAATGGTTATTGAAAAAGTCTTTGATTTTCTCAGCTGTAACCTGAGCAAAAAACTTGGCAACGGCCATGAGGAACCTCGAACTCTTACCGCGGGAGGAGACTTTAACTTCTTTCTCATCAAAAATGAGACTGGAAATGGCCAAAATCTCGGAGTTCTCAAAGTACCCCAACGCTGCAACCTCGATCAAAACATTTACAGCGTGCGTTCTCACGTCTAAATTTTCATCCTTCAAGGCCATCTCCAAGATTCTCTCCTTAAACCGTTCAAAAAACTGACGAACCGCTGAGCTATCAATGACTTTATCATGCTGTTTAGCAATCAGATCGGGTAAAATCTTGAGTACTTGGGACCTCACTTCATAGGAAGAATCGCTCAGAAGCCAGCCGTAGTACTTCAAAAATGTAACTTTCATAAAATATTCGGGGTAGTTTTGAATCCAAATAGCTAAATGCATCATAGAAAGAGATCTGATACGACTATCCACGTCTTTGAACCTATGAACGAAGGACAGCTTAATAATTTGGTCGATAATGTCACGAACAACCATCTTATTGCTCTGAACTTCCTCGATAGTCGATTCTAATTTTTCCAAAGTCTTCGTGTTGGGTCTCTTCTTTCGTTGCTCCATTTTCAACTGTTTGGATAGCTTTGACAAGTACTTTCTTTCCAGATTCACCACATGTTCTGTCATGTAGTCCTGGAACAAATATAGGGTATGGGTCGCAATGTATCTCAAACATCTTATCTTGCAAACGGATAGCGTTGAAAGCCATGTGAGCAAATCGAGTATGAAGGGACCTGTAGTTATTTGACCGTCATCTTCAGCAGAGTCCGTGCAAATCAATTGCGCTTCATCCGACAGATCCATCAGCCTAGACATGAGTTCCACGAAATTGTTATAGAGATGAGGGTATTTGGCTTTCCTCTTGGAATGCATGCTGACAAGCAGATAGAACTCGTGAATCTTCTGCCTTTGGAATGCCAGTTGTACTTCTTCGATCGTTTCGTTGGAAGATTCATTGCTGCGAACATCGTGGGCCTCTACATGAGCTACAGCACCACAGCAGCACAACAGCAGGTTGATAAAGTCCTTCAAGAATTCATCTCTCTCACTCTTGTACGTCTCGAGCCAATTCCTCGCCAACTCATCAATGGATATATCTTCCGAAGTGGCCAAGATCTGGAACAACTCTGTAGGCTGAAAATCTCTCATCGTCTCAAAAAATTGTTCTTGGTCCTCCCGAGTGCTTGCCGACAGCACTGTTTTACTTCTTCTGGAAGAAGAAGGTCTTGAACCCTGACCCGCAGTCGATTTTCCTCGCTTACTAACCGATCTTCCCTGCTGCCTGGATGCTTTCCGCTTCTTGTCCCTTGTCAATTCCTCGTAGTCTTCATCCTGATCATCTTCGTCCTCATCCGAGCTCTCCTCCTCGTCGCCAAAGGCATCTTCCACAGCGGTTTTGTTATCAATTTGAACCTCGTCCGAACTGCCATCTCCCTGAGTCTCCACAGAAGACTTGGTCCTTATCCTAGCAGATCTCCGCACGTCAGACATCCCAGTCTGCTAACACTCGTCTCTAGTCGCTGTCGATCTACCAGGTGCTGATGATCTTGATCATCTCAAAGGCGACGCGTTTCAACTTGACGCGTCCCATGCGCACAAGAATCATACACAACGATTGACTCCATACAGAAGCCCGTAATTACACATCTGTTTCGACATATTCCTGGGCACCACATCGGCCACCCAAATCTTCACACTCTCACTCGTAACCTGATCTATAAAAATGTGAGAGGCATGGAGCCTCCACCATTGAAACCAAACAAACAATTCCTGCAAATACCGTGAGCTGGGGATAGAAAAACGACAGATTAAGCGAAAAAAAGCTTTAGCAAGACCCCAGCCCACTTGTTCCGCCCGCTCCTGTCAGCGGATACCTAGGCGTGCCAGTACGTTCTGGCCTTCTTGACGATCGACACGAGACCCTCCAGCGGTCTCTGGTTCCCACCAAACGACACGTTCGCATCGTACTGTATCGTTTCCTCCATGTCTGGATCCGAATCGCACGGCTCAAACTCGAGGTCTTCCGTGCTGCTCAACTCGCCATACGACGAAATATTGACGTAGTCGGTCATCCCAGCCTGCGGAGCAGACGCTGGGGAGCATATCTCCGGCGACAGCAGCCGGCCCTCGGCCACCTCGGCAGCATAGCTAAGCAGCTGTCTCTGCTGCTCGTTCTCCTGTCTCAGGCTGCTTATGGTCACGTCATCCAGCGATCCCTCCATCTCGTAGTTGTGGTAGTTCAGCACGTTGTTAGTATGACCAGAAGCATCCACAGCGGTCTCGAAATACGACAGTGTGATCCACTCCCGGTCATTGATCACCAACTTGAACATCGCCTTCTCTTTCCCACCCATCCTAGGAATTTCCACCTTGTAACCCTCCTCCTCGTAGTATCTAAGCACGTAATCCGAGTGCTGCCAATCATCAAACTCACCGGTAACCACGATCTTGTCCTTGGGCGAGAAGTGCATCTGCACTACCTCTCTGGGAATCACAAACAGAATGTTCGACATCGGCCTGCTACAAGCAATTGAATCTACACAAACCCTCCAAGGATCCAGGTCCTATGACTACTTTCAAGCACTTAGATCGAAGCAACAGAGTTGCTAGCGATCTCAATTTATCTACAACGATCCTGATCCTCAACAACCCTTGTTTTCGCATCCCAATTAGAGTTTACACGCGGGGGTAAGTAAGAGACGATAAAGTGAAAAATGGCGGGTTGGACGATCTATATAGAGATGTCTACTCGATGAGTCCCAGCGCAGCCATCATGGCGAAACCGGAGATGATGGAGATCAGCTGTAGAACCCAGGTTCTGATCTCGCATGTCTTGTTCTTGGAGCCGGATTGTAGCACTTGCGGAGCGACGCCGACGGTCGCTATGTAGAGGAAGCCGCCGCAGCTGATGGGCAGCAGCAGGCCGGAGTGGGAGGTCCAGCTCGTTGCGGTACCGAGCTCGTTGAGAAGACATCCGACCGCGGTGCCGGCGAGGGCGCCGAGCGAGGTGATCAACTGCGATTGGACCGCCTGTGCGAAGGTGAAGCCGCTGGAGAGCAGGATCACGAAGTCTCCGAGCTCGTGCGGGACTTCATGGAAAATGACCGCTATTGTGGTGGTGGCGCCGATGTGTTTGGAGTTGTAGAAGCTTGACGCTAGCGCGATGCCGTCGGTGACGTTGTGGACACAGGCGGTGATGATGCTGAGGTACGCTGCGGCGCGAGGTTTCGAGGCTGCTACAGGGGTGATCTCGGTGGTGCGATCCTGTTTCTCTGACTTCCTCTTTGAGAGCCCGGAGGTGTCCTTGGGGATATCGACTGCGGTGCTCTTGGAGGATTCCTCGGGCTGTAGAATGTGCGAATGCGAGTGTGATGACATCGACTTGTTGTTGTCGGAGCCCGTGGACATGATCCTCAGGGTCTTGTCGACCATTAAAAACAACATGAACCCTGCGAATATCGCAGAGCCGACACGGGCTGACGAGGTATCTGACTCGGCAGCAGACTCGAAGATCTCTGGTATCAGATGCAAAAAGACATCACCTAGCAGAGTCCCAAACGCGAACGATACCAGGACGTGCAGCAGTGCGCTGTCCTGGGTCGTTGTGCCGCTTTTCCTCAGGCCTGGAATGGAGAATATGACGAAACCTGGCGCCAGTTGGATGGCCAGAGTGGCCAGGATGGAGTTGTAACGTGGCGAAAAGGGGAAAACGATGTCCTGGAGTTGCTGTACTATGTTCGCAATCGCGTCGGAATCTTGATTCGGTACCGGGTCCGAGGAGATCTTATGAGCAGAGCCTATTTTGCTCAACAATGCCAATGGGAGCACTTTCCAGCTTAAATGATCCATTCTAGAAGACGTATATTGTCAATCTGGCCGTAGTCTTACTTCGGTCTTTCAGTTAAATAAGCTTGCTTTACGCCTTGTCTTTAGTTCTTGACAGCGAGAATGTGCTACCGATGAGACAAAAAAAAGATTCTACTTAAAATACAGCTGGATTATATTACAAGGACCAGGGTTTATAGACCTGTGGTTCTGCATGGGACAGCGCTTCCACTTGTTGATCGGATATTGTCTGTAACTGATCCTTTTCGGCTTCTGTGCCATCTTCTTCTTCTTCTACAAGTTTGATACCGGAGTCGACTTGGTCCGAGTTGAGGACCAATTTCTTGGAGATATTCAGGTTGGCCAGTTCGGCGTTGAGTTCGGTGATCTGCTTGCTTAGTGATATCCTGTCGTTCAGTATCTTTTCCGATTCTTCTACGTATTTGGATTTTTCCTGTTGTAAAGCGACCTCCAACTTGTCCAGTTTCTCGAACTTCAGGTCTAGTTTCTTTGTCTTCAAACTGACCAGCTCTTGTGCGACTGCCTGTGTTTCTTGCAGATACTTTGCCGAGATCTGCTTTGCCGACTCGGGGATTGTCTCTTCTAGTGTCTTTTTATGAAGTCCCTCCAACAAAGCCTTTATCGTTGTGTCGACTGCCTCTACTGTGTTTGAAACCCTGTATTGCTCGTTGTGCGCCTCGCTCACCTTGGGCTTGGCCTCTCCTACGATGTCGTCGATGTATTTGTCCTCAATCGGTAAAGTCAGGAACTTCTCCACACATTCTTCTATCGACTTGGTGTTACCGACGTGATCTGCGATCTTCTCCCATTGATCCTCGTACATCTCGATGGCTTCCAGTAATAGAAGCAGTTCCTGGTCTGACCACTGTCTCTTTCCCGTTCTCATGTCGTCCTCCATCTTGATGAAGTCAGAAGACTGGAAATTGGCTCCGAAATGACCCTCTTGAAAACATCTCGAACACAGATTGGCATCTCTGGCACGCAGGTTATGGTAGTGGACCATGACCGCATCGTTCCCACACGTGTGGCACACAAAAGTCTTGTGGATCTGTCTAGAGGTCTTGTCTCTCGATTGTAAAGCATTAAAATCCTGCGTCGTGTCGTAGACACTCTTTCTCAGTGATAAGTTCACAGGAAATGGTTCGCGTTCGACAAACTTCAACTCCGCAGGCGTAGACTCCTGGGGCTTGGCCTCTGTCCCCTCCGTAGGCTCCTCCGTGAGTTCGTCCTTGACAAGTTCAGATGGTACAAATGGCTTCAAGCCCTGTGGTGTGTCGAGGATGACCTGGAAATGACCCGTAAACGCTGGTCCGATCAACGAAGGCTTCGAACGTGGATCAATCTGGTAGTTGATCAACCCCCATTTCTCCAAGAAGGCGTGAATCTTGACAATAGATGCCACATCCATGGCGATATTCCTTCTGACCGCGGTCATCGTCAAATATTCGTACGGCGACAGCCTGTAAGTGTTGATCATAAAATTTCTCGCATCCTTGTAGGCCTTGGGAGTCTTGAACCTTGAAGAATCGTCAAAGAAGTCCGGGATCGATCTCTTTTCAATCTCGTGAACCTCGGAGAACTCAAACCACGACGCAAAAGAAGGGATAATGACCGGATGAGCCTGTTTGGCAAGAAACCTCAACGCCTTGTCTTCCAATTTCTGTGCTTCTTGCTCATAGTTGACCTCTGCCGCCTCCTGTTGTTGCAATTGTTGTTGTTGCAGATGCGGTAGTAGCGGAGGAGCGCTGCCACTAGGGACCGGCTCCGCGGTGCCTCCAACTTCAGCGTTCGACGGATGTTCTTCAACGCCACTCATAGTCTAGCAATCGACTCGTCAAGCCTAGATATCACTCTCAACTTACACCTTTTCGTGGTGAACTTTTCAAAAGTTAGAGGTTTACTTAGATGGAAAAACAGAGCCCAGCCCGTGTAAGCTAGCAGTGAAGTCACGTGGAAAGGTGTAAGATCGAAGTAAGCTGGATATCTAGGGCTTTCTGACTCCTTGGCAGGTGCTGAAGCACTGATTGCGGTCGAAAGTGACGGTTAGCCTTGCTGAGTCCTTTGGTGTATATAAGGTGCTCGGTGGGGACGCGAAACGGTTAGATGAGTCGCTGAAAAATTGACTCCAGAAGGTGTTTAGGGACTGGGTTCCATGGCGGCTGGTCGGGGCAGTACCATGACGAGGTCATTGAGGAATGCAAGAGGTCAGAGGCGCCGTAACTATAAGGAGAGGGAAGAGTCCGATCTTACGGCAGACGTGGGTCTCTCTGGGAGCGATTCTGAAGAAGTGACCGTGGATGGAGCGGAAGAGGAACGTATCTGGCTCAAGGATGACGTACAAGGTGGTGGTGATGTTGAGCTGGACTCTGGCGATGAGTTTGACGAGCAGCAGTTGAATGATCTGTTGCAAGAAGCACGGTTGAAACAGCAGCAGAGGAATGCGGCCGATGAGGAGTCTGATGAGGAGGTCGATGAGATGGATAAGGCTACTGTGTCTTTGAAATTGAAGAGGCTAGACGAATTCGTGAAGCAGAGTCAGGTTTATTCCAGTGTCATCGCAGACACACTTCTCGAACGTTCGATGGAGAAGCAAGGGCAGAGTGAACCGCCTGCTAAGAAACAGAAGACTAAGAGGTCGATCACGGACTTTTTCAGGTCTAGGAAGCAGGAAAAGGGCTCTGGCAAGCCCTCTGTGTCGCTAGATGAGCAGACAATTCGTGAGCAACAGCCCAGTCTCTTGAAAAACTGTCTTTTGAAACCCTATCAGTTGGAAGGTCTTAATTGGTTGATTACATTGTATGAGAACGGGCTGAACGGTATTCTGGCGGATGATATGGGGTTGGGTAAGACCATCCAGAGCATTGCGCTGTTGGCGTTTATCTATGAGATGGATACTAAAGGTCCGTTTTTGATTGCGGCTCCACTCAGCACAGTCGATAACTGGATTAGCGAATTTGCCAGGTTTGCTCCAGATATCCCAGTGCTCAAGTACTACCATCAGGAAGGTGTCAAGGAGAGGACCAAGCTATTAAGGAAGTTTTTCAGGGAAACTGGCGGGACTGGGGTCGTTGTGACGTCCTATGAGATAATCATACGTGATGCTACTCAGATAATGTCCAGACAGTGGAAGTTTTTAATTGTGGACGAGGGGCATCGTCTGAAGAATATCAACTGCAAGTTGATACAGGAGTTGAAGAGAATCAATACAAGCAATAGATTACTTTTGACCGGAACCCCGCTTCAGAATAACCTGGGGGAACTTTGGTCGTTGTTGAACTTTATACTCCCGGATATATTCGCTGATTTCGAAATATTCAATAAGTGGTTCAACTTTGAAGACTTGGACCTGCAGAGCGACTCATCGAAACTGAACAGGGTGATCAATGACGAACTAGAGAAGAATCTGATTTCGAATCTCCATACGATCTTGAAGCCGTTCCTGCTGAGGAGATTGAAAAAGACTGTACTGGCAGATATCTTGCCCCCCAAGAGGGAGTATATCATCAATTGCCCGTTGACCCCGATGCAAAGTAAACTTTACAGAATGGGCCTAAGCGGGAAACTTAAAAGAACCGTTTTCAAAGAATTAGTAAAGCTGTTTTTCACTTTGAACCCAACTCACATTGGTAAAGTGTCTAATAAATCGATCAGAGATTTCATCACCTATAAGTTGGCAGATCAAGAAGCAGAGCGTGAGCCTCCAAATGAGATCATTCAGAAGATGGATGCGTTGTATGAGAAGCATTTGCGCCAGGAGTTTTCCGGTATCAAGGTGCAGAATATGATGATGCAGTTGAGACAAGTGGTGGATTCCTCCTTCCTCTTCTTCTTTCCGTATTTGGAACCCTCTGATATGACACTTGAGGTGCTGCTAGACACATCCGGTAAACTTCAGGTCCTAAATCAACTTCTGCCGCTCATACTCGGTGAGGGTCGTAAAGTCTTGATTTTCTCACAGTTTGTCAAAATGCTTGATCTGCTCGAGGATTGGTGTGAACTGAACTTCTTTACAGTGCTGAGAATCGATGGATCGATAGATAATGAGACGAGAAACTCACATATATCGCAGTTCAACGACCCAAAGGACATGACTAATGTTTTCTTACTGTCGACCAGAGCCGCAGGCCTTGGGATCAACCTGACAGCCGCCGACACAGTCGTGCTTTTCGACAGCGATTGGAACCCACAAGTCGACCTCCAGGCAATGGATCGCTGCCACCGTATAGGCCAAAAGAACCCCGTCATAGTCTACCGATTATGTTGCGATAATACTGTGGAACACATCATCCTCACCAGAGCAGCTGGCAAGAGACGTCTGGAGAAACTGGTCATCCAAATGGGTCAATTCAACACTCTACGGAAGCTGGCGCTCAACGAAAAGTCGTTTCTACAGCAAGCAGGCGCTGCTCCTCACAACACTAAGGCTACAAACAAGGAACTAGTCCAAGAATTATCCCAACTGCTTGTCAGCGACGAGTCCAGTATAGGATTCGACAAGAACTCCGCCGATGGGGGCAGATTGACCCAGGAAGAACTCCGCGAGCTCACAGATCGCTCCGCCAAGGCCTACCAACCGGGCAGAGACATCCAAGGGCCACACTTCAGACTCTTCGAGACTTCAACAAGCCAGTTATAGAGACACAGCTAGTCATATAGTAATAATATCGGTCACTCTTGACGGGTGGTCTTATTTAATCCCCCCGCCCCCTTTGGGCACCATTATAGAATGTTCACTATCGATCGATCAGTAAGAGATTGACTAGTCTTTAATCAGCGGCAGCCCCCGATTCATTATCTTTACCGGTTGGTTATAGCTGGACTGGGGCCTGTGGTTTGTGCTTTGGAGCCATTTGATTTGCATAGGATCGCTGTACGGAAGCCAGTTACGATAAACCAGGATGCCATTGAGCGAGGGGCAAAAGTTGGAATACGACTTGTATCAGAAGGAGGTGGAGAGGCAGAGTCCTAGCGACTTGTTGCAGTTTTCTGCCAACTACTTCAACAAGAGGTTGGAGCAACAGAGGTTGTTTATGAAGAACCAGGAGGCGTTTGCCCTGTCGAAGGGGATAACGCTGTTCGATAAGCCTTCTAGGAGTGAATCAGTTGTGGCAGCGTCCTCTAGTCTTGGCGGTAAAAATGGCGAGGAGAAGGACGTTCTTTTCAAGTCACCATTTGCCAATCAGGATCCTCATTCGACACACGACGATGATAACTTGAGCTCGAATTCGCGTTCTCAATCGGGCTCTGCAGTTGGGCTGTTCAAGGGAGACTTCAACGTTGGAATGGAGAGTAGTAAACGGGTCAGATCTCCTCTGGATCCACACAGCGGCGATTCGAGTGACTCAAGGAGGAAGGCCAACGTCAACCATCAGCCATTACCTTTGAATTTCAACGCTGAAAGACGTACATCTGTCAGTGGTGAAACGTTTCAACCCAACAAGTTTGATGACTGGACACCTACCCATTATTCAGAGAAGAGTGAGGAGCAGTTGAAGAGACTGGCCAAATCTATCGGTAGGAATTTCTTGTTTAACAAATTGGATGATGACAATAAGAGGCTTGTGATCAATTCTTTGGAGGAAAAATCTGTCAAGAAGGGCGCGGAGATCATCAAGCAAGGTGATGAGGGTGATTACTTCTACGTTGTGGAAGAGGGTACGGTTGATTATTTGGTGGATAATAAGAAAGTCAATTCATCCGGTGCGGGTTCGAGCTTCGGTGAATTGGCTCTAATGTACAACAGTCCAAGAGTGGCCACTGTGCTGGCAGACACAGACTGTATTTTGTGGGCTCTCGATAGGCTGACCTTCAGAAAGATTCTTTTGGGTAGTTCTTTCAAGAAGAGACTGATGTATGATGAACTATTGAAGAGCATTCCGATTCTCAAATCTTTGACCACATACGATCGTGCCAAGCTGGCAGATGCCCTTGATACAGAATTTTACGAACCTGGACAGGTTATCGTGCACGAGGGTGATGTGGGTGAGAATTTCTACTTGATCGAATACGGTGATTGTGAAGTCTCTAAGAAGGATCAAGGAGTCGTGGCCCAATTGAAGTCCCACGACTATTTTGGTGAAGTGGCTCTATTGAATGATCTACCTCGTCAAGCCACCGTCACAGCCAAGACAAAGACTAAAGTGGCAACTTTGGGCAAGAGTGGTTTCCAAAGATTGTTGGGTCCGGTTGTAGATGTCTTGAAATTGAATGATCCAACTCGAAAGGAACATGATACAAAGTAAATAAGTCACCATAAACTCATTCTTCAATGCTATATTTTCTTTAATATACGCCAATATACTGTAAATTTGTTACCATGAAGATCCAGTGTAGTACTCCTTTTGGTTGTACATCCAGATCAAAGAGGTGGAGGCCACAACTAATGGTCCCATGAAACCCTTGCCCAATTTGCAGGTACGGAAGATCAATAATTCGGTTCCAAAATGACCAAGGGCAATCAAGTATGAGATGAAAGTCAATTGGAAGACGTGTTCTTCGTTCAAATAAAGGGCACCATATAGTCTAATGACACAAGAGACAAAAGTCCAAGTACCAAATGTTCTGGCACTCAACGCAGTCGTCTCAGCTGGCTTGTTCGCGTAAACTCTGCGGGTCAATTCCAAGCCAGAAATATATGTTTGAAGTGAGTTGAACACGGAAACTACTGAGATGAACAATAACCATTTGGGCAAATACCCTGGTGGCATAGAAGCGACCTTGTTTTGAGTGAAACGAATAACGTCTTGGAAGGACAACATTGTATATACTTTAGTCACTTCCCAAAGAGACTGGAAGCGCCAAATCCAAGAATGCTTCTCATTGAAGAAGGACCAGCTTCTTAAAAGCGATTTACCTGTCGTATAGCAGCCAAATTGCAACAAGTTCCGTGGACAATGACGCTTAGAGCTATTAAAGCTCGAAGCGACCATCAATTCACGCCTTGTGGGTACCATTAGAGCACCAATGAAGGCTAATCTAGTGCTCTTTTCGCTACGTCACTCTGAGATCCGACACCCAACTTCAAGAGTACAATTCCAGCTCATTAAAGCTGGATTGGGCTTAATGCTAGGACCGTAGTATACACATTATTCAATTAATCTTGCAAGGGGATCGTATGCTATCTACAGCGCTTACTTTACTTACTGAGCTGGTATTCTTTGTAGTATTCATGATTGTAGCATATACCTTAAAGAACGCTCTGAAAAAACCATGTTGATCACTCCTTTATTATAGGAAAACCAAGGTAGTAACGATCGAATAGTTTCAAAATGAGCTCTGATAATGCCTATGATGCTTCACTAGATTTACTGCGTAGATTGGATCCCACTCGTTTGCAAGAGCACTTACACAACTTGATTCAATTGGATCCCTCCCTAGCAGAAGACCTTTTATCGTCAGTGGACACACCTTTGACCATCAAACGCGATCCCAAGGCCTCCCAAAGGGAGTATTTGTGTTGTGATTACAACAGAGACATCGACTCACACAGATCCCCCTGGTCCAACGAGTATTTCCCTGAATTGCCAGCAGAAGATCTGCAGGAAAGCCCATTTCCTTCTGAGAAACTAAGACAGTTGGAGATCCTGGCCAATGACTCCTTCGACATATACAGAGATCTCTACTATGAAGGAGGTGTGTCGAGCGCCTACCTGTGGGAGTTGGATGAAGACAACTCGGACGATTTCGCCGGAGTCGTTCTGTTTAAGAATGGCAAGCAAAGTTCTAGTTGCTGGGACAGCATCCACGTTCTGGAAGCCATTCGCAGCGGTAGCGAGTTCACGTATCGTTTGACTACAACTGTGATTCTTCATCTAGACAAGAGCAAGCAAATGACGCTATCGGGGAACCTGACGAGACAAACAGAAAAGACAGTCGTGGTGTCGGCAGCACAATCTTCGAGCGAAGATCAATTGAACGTCGCCCACATCACGAATCTAGGATCCATGGTGGAGGACGTAGAGTCGCAGATGAGATCAATGTTAGAAGCGGTTTACTTCGAGAAAACGAGGGACATTTTCCACCAAACAAAGAACAGTGTTCTCAGTACAGAGGAAGTCAATAAAGAAGCTCATGAAGAGATCATAAAAGGTTTACAAGGCTTGTAAGGAATTTCTAAATAGACATCAATAGTGGTGCAACCATTAGCGATCATCGTCGACGATTTGAAACTTTTGACTAGCTTCGTTCAATTCTTGAAAAAAAAAACACCAAAGATGTCAAATCTTTGACAAATTATTATGTTCATCTGCCTTATTTTGGGTCTTTGGATAGTTTGATTCTCTACTTATTTTCGAAAGCTGGCTAGCACCTTCTCTTTGCATATTATTGGTCATTTTACTGAGATCCGGCGCAGTAACACTGAGAATCCAGCGTTGCCATTGTTGTCACCAAGAAAACTTAGAGGACGATTGTACCATACTTTCTGATCTGTTATTAAATAAGAGTCTAGGCCTCGGAGTTTGAAATGAAGTGTAAGAAGTGGTCGGAATCCAGGGTGTATACTAATGCTAATCAGCTCAGAACTCAAGAATATTGGGACTACGAGAACACTACGATAGAATGGTCGACGAATAACAAGCAATATGAGATCGAAAATAAGGTGGGACGGGGTAAATATTCTGAAGTCTTTGAAGGTGTTCAATTGAGTACGAGGGACACAATCGTGATCAAGATGTTGAAACCGGTGAAGAAGAAGAAGATTAAACGTGAGATTAAGATTCTGACAAATTTATCAAATGAAACAGAACCGCCAACTTCAAAACCGTTTGATAAAGAAGCCTACTATACCAATAAAAAGCAAGAAGTTGGACAATATATGAGATCATACTTGTATGCGCTACCACACAACGGTCACGAAAACATCGTTCAATTGTTAGATGTTGTGAGAGATCCAATCTCCAGGACACCCGCACTAGTTTTCGAGAATGTAAACAACGTCGATTTCCGCATATTGTATCCCAAGTTCACTGATCAAGACATGAGGTTCTATATGTTTGAGCTTTTGAAGGCGCTAGACTACTGTCATTCTATGGGTATCATGCATAGAGATGTCAAGCCACACAATGTCATGATTGATCACAAGCAGAAAAAACTGAGATTAATCGATTGGGGTTTGGCAGAATTTTATCACACAAACATGGAGTACAATGTTCGTGTCGCTTCCAGGTTCTTCAAGGGACCAGAGTTGTTGGTTGACTATAGAATGTATGATTATTCGTTGGATTTGTGGTCCTTTGGTACCATGCTTGCATCCATGGTATTCCAAAAGGAACCATTCTTTCACGGTACTAGCAACACCGATCAACTGGTCAAGATAGTCAGAATACTGGGGAGTGAAGATTTCGAAAAGTATCTGTTGAAATATGAGATAACTTTGCCTCGTGAATTCCACGATATGGATCAGTATATTAGAAGGCCATGGCGTAGGTTCATCAACGATTCTAACAAGCACTTATGTGACAACGAAGATGTTATAGATTTGATCGATAATCTGTTGAGGTATGACCATCAGGAAAGACTCACTGCCAGGGAGGCTATGGGTCACCCATGGTTCAGTCCGATCAGAGACTAATTGGATAGAGTGGAGTTTTTGGAGTGAAAACGACGAACTCTCACCTAGGAGTCCTTTGCCCAGTTCGGCCAACGAATTAATCTGAATTCGGAGATCAAGTCAAGGTCTCTTGCAATTAGCAATGTTGATTGTAAGTGCATCCTTTGTTTTGTCATTCTAATGGCATGGGCGACATGTTGCTGCACGTAGTCGTCGAGTAGAGACCACAACACGGCGTCCAGGACGCCCAGCAACTGTTTGATAATCATTTTCAGAGTGTTTGATCTCTCTCGAGGACTAGTGTCATTCTTACCCATCACCAAGACGATGTCCTTCACATGTCTATCAGGAAAGCTCTTCATCCTGGTCGAGTAGTGTTGGTTGAAAGCCGCACCTCTCTCATGCACAGTTGAACTCTTGCACGAGATCTGAGCTATGAATGCATGTAATAGGCTTTCCACATACATGCAAAAGTCAGTTATCATCTGGAAAAGCTGCCTCACATTATCAGATTTCTTGTCGGCGCTGAACGAGAAGGCAGTCTTCAACTTAAGATTCAAAATCAATACAAGAAGCTTGCAATGTAATTTGAGCACTTCTGGTTTTTTTATAGACAAACTCTCTTTGGAGGAAAACCTTTGTATAATCTTTGAATTTTTTGTTTTGTTTACCAGAATGTCATTCCTGATAAACTTGACCAACAGACAATCAAACACAAATCTACATGGATCCTGTAGCTTGCAACAACAATAGGATGCCACTAAGAGCTGCATACAACTGGCCAAGCGACTGAGAGCGTTCCGATGACTGACTCTGTTCTCCAGACTTAAAATTGTTATTATCCCTTTGTAATTCGGTAAAACCCATTTATTAATTTCCTGGACAGTGATATCCTCACTTAGAGATCTAACGATATCCAGGTTACCGCTTATCTTCTTGAAGCTCTGAATATACTGGTAAACAACATCTAATTGCATGAGAAGAGGCTTGTTAGCCTTCAAATAGGCCAACCCATCTGGTATGAGGGAGTAGATGTCATGGGTCCTCTGGCTGTCGCGATTTACACTCGTCTGGACTTTCTTTGTAGCTAACAGCCTTGGATTCCTTTGTTTTATGATGGCAAAACACTGAAGTTCTGCAAGTTAGTATTTGAAGAGAACATTTGCTTCTCACAGTACAAGCACATACGATGATCCAATCCACCGACGAGTAGTTATCCTGACTGCAAGTTTCAGTATGCGATATGCTCATCTTTTCTATAGACCTTTTCTATTCTTCTGCTATTGTGTGTGTTAAAGGTGAAGATTAGCCGCGGAGGTTCAGTCCGCTTTCTTTATTGTATGGGAAGGTCATGTTTTATTAACGCCTGTTAAATAGATACAAAAATCATAAAGTTTTTATCAATTCTCCTCTATTTTGACTACCAGGCCATGGTTATCGACTTCCTGAACGTCAGAATCTATCATTAACATCTCTTCGATAATATCGAACGACTGACTGTCGCCTGCTGCACATTTTTTGAAATGGGATTCCGAAAACTTCTTGAACTTTGATACCAATTTTTCGTAGTAATCTAGCTTCTTCTTTATCACTTTGTTCTCCTTGATCAAGAGGTCGTAATCCTTTTGCAGTTGTAGTTGGGCGACTTTCTTCCTCTGCCGACATTTGGAAGCTGCTATTCTATTTCTTTCCAGGAGCCTAGCTCTTTTCCAGGCATTGGTACCCGGTACTGGGTCCTGCGAACGATGACTTTTGGAATGGTAACTATTTGGTAACCCGAAGAAAGATGTGGAAGTTGAAGATGACGACGAGGGAGTCCTGCTCATGTGGCCGTTTGCCGATGCTGGGGCAGAGGGTGCTGTGGAAGAGTTGTCGTTTCGACTCCCCAGATCATCTGTCAGAGGAATGTTTGCAACTTTTTCCTCCTTGACCGCTGGTTGTGAATCCCAAGCGGGTGCTTTAAACACAGGTGGCGCTTGAGCTTGCGGGACGTTCCCGCCATCCGGTATGTGAATGAGACCGTTTTTCGCCGCGCTGACATCCAACGCTGCAGGCTGCTCATAATAATGCTGTTTTATTTGCTGATTCTCGAACCTCTGCGGTAGCGGAGGCGGTTGTGTGTTGTAAAGATTCTCCACAGTCTCAAGATCTGCGCCCAGTTGACTAATCTGACCGTTGGAGATGGAGATCCTCCTTCTTCTCCCGGGCTCATCATACGTGGTCAACGAACTTTGGAAAATCGGCGGATTTGTCATCGGCAGATGCGATACGTCGACACCAAACGGCTGGAAAAAAGGTGACAATGTCTCCTGTATCGACGGGTCCGTCAACATATGCTGGTTGTAAGAATGATTCATGGACATCGCAGACAGCATATTTCGAGTCTCTCCCTCGGTCCACTTGTGCCCAGGCGCATGGCCATGCGCGCCATCCACATGCCCATTGTCTGCAGCAGGTAGAAACCCTGTGTTCATCATTACTTCTCCAAATGCAGCCTGCTGCTCAATCGGAGCGTGTGGCAACGGCTGAAGCCCCACAGAATCAATCACAGGCCTGTAGACCATCGGAGTGGGACCATTACTCATACGCACGTGACTTTCATCTTCATCTAACATCTTCCGTAATCGTAAATTCGCTGCTCTCGAAAGCCTTCCAGAGCACCCTATTACCCCAAAGCTGATGACTCGGTACCTCTCTCCAAACTAACGCAAGGTTTAGAACACACCGCGGTGATGTATGTCGTCAGAATGATGAAGTAACGATGATCAAATGACATTTCATCCTTCTGCCGAGGCATGGAATTTCCAGCTTTTTCAGACTCCTGTAAGCTGAAAAAGGAAAGTGAAGAGGGGCGGGTCCCTCGTGAGAAGCGACACCCAGCTAGGCAACGGAAGGTCTGCCTATTTAGGAAAGTGAATCTGCTACCTCGAGTAACAATTTCCGCCTTCGTACGCCGAAAGGCACATGACTGGTGGGGCTCGCATATCGGTGTCCGTTTTTGGAAATTAGACGCACAATCGCTCAGCACCCAGCTCTTTGTGCCTACTCATGGTGGCCTGCTCGAACTGGTTGCTCGATGGCTTCAACCACAGATAGTGGGCGGGAGGACCGTTGCGTGGCAACTGTTGTGTTTGTCGTGGAGACCAGAATGGCCGGAGAGAGGCGGTTTTTCAAAAGTCTTGATGACTTGCCGGATGATATATTTGTAGAGAACGAGAGGGGGTTTACCTTTCTTGGGTATCCGATCTTTTCAGCCAAGTTGCTGATACCAAGGGTAGATCCTACCAACTTCCAGCTGGTGAACTCGGAAGATGGACTCTTGAAGAACATTTCGAACGCTTCCGTGCACACGATCGCTGGACTATATCCCTTGGCGAAGAATGAATCGAAGAAACGGGCTCAGGAGGGCTGGTATGTTCTGATGGAGTACGAGGACAAAGTGGATATGGACGATCAGGGCTGGGTTTACAGTTGGCATTTTGACACAGATAGGTGGAAATCGAAACATGGGTTTGTGCGGAGGAGGGTTTGGGTGAAAGAGCCCGAAGAGTCTCGCATTGATTCGCAGAAGAGGCCTCCAAAAGTGATCCAATCGGCCACAAACGCCAGTTTTGTAACTGCAACCGACGATCAGGGATGGCTGATAGGGGTCTTGAAGACTTCGTCAATCGATAGGCAAAGGTTTGAACTGTTGGACGAATTTTGCGACAGAGGGGACTTGAAAATGAGCCACCTGCAGGACGAACAGTTATGCCAGAGAATAAGGGACAGTTTCCAATACGAATCTTCTGCAGACAAATTCAGTCAGGTTTGGCTGCCGAGTAAGGTAAATAAATTGAGTAGTAATTCTTTTTGACATGATGTTTTTATCTGAAACCCATCTGGAACAAAAATGCGACACATAGCGGATCAAGATTGATCACTGTTTTAATTGAGCTTATTTAGATTGATCAAGTACCAGCTTCCATGATGTCTGCAAAAAGGAGCAATGATGCCTTACCTGTTATCCGCACCCTCGCTGCCAAAGCGACTGCTTCGTTGCCCTTTCGAGCCCGTCACTCTGACTCTGACGCTGGCGACATTGTTATCAATATGGACTTCCTACATACTTCTAAGTGCAAATTCGAAGGTGGAGACAGAGGTGAATCCGCCTCAAATCTCTACTCCCGCTGCGACTGTCACTAGTAGGACAGTTGTTAGTGCAACATACACATCAACATCCACGCCAACGACGACATTTCAGGGCTCGATTAAGGTGAATGACAGTCGCATTAAAGAGGTCATAGAAACTTACAGCCTGCAGAAAATCGATAGTTTGATAGACCTGATGCAGTCTCAAGTCTTGGATCCGCTGTGCTCGGAGTGGATCCAAAGTTTAAAAAGCTGGAACAACTCCTTGAACGGGATGATGGAAATCAAGAGGAGTGACTACAATTCATTTCAGGCCTTCAAGAACGACGTAAGCAGTCAATTCGAGCAGGAATCCTCGAGAATCAATGAAACCGTGGACCTTTTGTCTCGAACGGCGCTAACAGTCGGTCAATTAAACGGTCAAGAACTGACTAAAAATTTATCCCTAAGCTACTGGATCATTGATAATCTTTTCTCTGATTTCACTTCAAGTATCGATGAATTGGATACTTTGTATCGAAATGCACACATCCCCGCAATCACATGCCCGGAATTCTCTCTGACACTGGCAAACGTTACCGAATCACTGGACAATGCTACAACAAACCTTCTTGACGCTCTGCATAGTATTGAAAGATCAGAAAACTACACGGTATTGATCAATGAGAGGAGATTCATTTCTAAGGCTTTGACGCGGTCGAGTGGGAAATCTCAAACTTTACTGAAGCGTTGCCGCTTACTGACCCTAATAACGTGTATTGTCTACCTGGTGATGGTACTCATCGTAAGCCTCTACGAAGTGCTCGTATTTTCATCTGAAAAGTCCATTTTTAATTTACACATGGCTGATATTCTTGATCGATGCCCAAATAATGATGAGGACCACAGTAAGATCAAATTGCAACAAGATATCCGTTCGACAACGCAGAAGCTAACTTTCTCTATCAGGGAAGCGATATCGAACAAAATCGCGAGCCACATATATGCACGAGGTAGTTCGATGCTAACGTGGCCAAGGCTGTCATTTGCATGCTGGTGGATTTTCTCCAGCGGTAAAATACTCTGGATTCTCATATTCTACACAATAGTCCACTTTCAAATTGTCTCCTCAATAGCACAATCACACCAAGCACCAACAACCACGGACAACCAAGCGATACCAACAAATAAAGCCTCCAATCCCGCTTTTCAAGCAGCTTCTGACCCATCATCCATATATCTAGAGACACAGGAAGCCTTCGAAACCTTTGAGACAACTCTTGAAAAAATACTAACAACTTCAGCTGAGACAAATCTCGTTGATTTAATCCGGTCGCGAATCGACAACGTCAATTCTGATATGACAGTGCTTGGTGGTCAATTCGACGCAGTTCCATGGGCAAATATTACATCTATCGAGTCCCTCGCATGTCCAACACCAAGAGAAGCAGCTAATGGTACCTCATTGACTTACATTTTGATGAACCAAGTGGTAGAGTCCGGTGTCAGTGTCAGTGTCAGTGGCGCGACGCAGACCAATAAATCAAGAATTTTTAAAAGAACCGACAAGACGCCGCAAAGCAGCAGCAGCAGCAACCACATAACAGCACCATGGCACTCGGCCAATAAGTGGGCCCTGATCGCCCTCACACTGACAGCCTGTATTCATCACCTTTTAGGATTTATTATATCGACCTGATGGAAAGATCGCTGTCATCGGGAACGACCTGGCAATTTCGCCAGATGATCTTCACTTTGCAAAAAATTTCATCACATTAACTGTGCGTGGGTTTGACTTCTCAGGTAGGACAAGAGATGGAATAGGCATTCTTCAGCTTATTCGGAAGAAATTTGGCTCAAATCGTATCGAAACCAGTGGGATTGGTCGGTAAATATAATTTGGCCTTCAATCCACTAAAATTGAAGTATTGCATTGGATCCTGGAGGATAGGAGAGAAAAAGGTAACCGTTAAGTACTCGAGTGTTAACCAAAAACGATAATGGCGCACCGTAAATTACAGCAGGAGATCGATAGGGTATTTAAAAAGATCAACGAAGGTCTGGAAATTTTCGATACTTATTACGAGAGACATGAGAATTGTACGAACAACCCCTCACAGAAGGACAAGCTTGAATCCGATCTTAAGAGAGAGGTGAAGAAATTGCAAAGGCTCCGAGAGCAGATTAAATCGTGGCAAAGCTCACCGGAAATTAAGGATAAGGATGCTCTACTGGATTACAGGAGGTCAGTGGAGATTGCCATGGAGAAATACAAAGCTGTGGAGAAGGCTTCGAAAGAGAAGGCGTACTCTAACATTAGTCTGAAGAAATCAGACATGTTAGATCCGCAAGAGCGAGAACGAAGATGTGTTTCTGAGTTTCTGTCTTCTATGATTGACGAATTGGAGAGGCAGTATGACG
The DNA here is from genome assembly GCA_003708055.3 of Torulaspora maleeae. Classification (NCBI taxonomy): domain Eukaryota; kingdom Fungi; phylum Ascomycota; class Saccharomycetes; order Saccharomycetales; family Saccharomycetaceae; genus Torulaspora; species Torulaspora maleeae. The sequence continues at coordinate 219,221 of PPNA03000010.1, read as the reverse complement.
GGCTACAAGTAGAGATTGACCGTCTGATACTGCTGAACAAGAAGAAGAAGACAGCGTCAACCGCAAACGAGGAACAGAAGGAGCAATTCAAAACGCTACAGGCCAGGTACAGGTGGCATCAACAACAGATGGAATTAGCGCTGCGACTTCTTGCCAATGAGGAGCTGGATCCCGATAGCGTTAAGGAAGTGCAGGACGATATCAACTATTTCGTGGAGTCAAATCAGGAGCCTGATTTCGTGGAAGATGAAACGATATATGATGCACTGAACCTGCAGGCGAACGAAGCCATTGCTCATGAAGTAGCCCAGTATTTCGCTTCGCAACTGGCAGATGACAATGCAGACGAGGATGAACTGAAAGATAGTTCGAAGCTGTCAAAGAAGGAGCAGAGAAAACTGGAAAGAGAGGCCAAGAAAGCTGCCAAAGTGGCCGCCAAAACGAAACCGGATGAGGAGCTGGCCACTAAAGAGCCGGAATCTGAAGACCTTGGGAGGCCGACGTCACCAGTATCGGAAGTAGCTGAACCGGTCAAGAGTGTGATACCACCGACACTGAGAGCGCCAATTGCTGCAGAAAGCCCGAAGCCCTCAACTACAACGACGTCGAGGCCCATATCTTCATCACCATCCTTCACCAATAATAATCAAGATTCGCATACCGGACATACGCATATTCATCAAAGCCTCAATGGTGTTACTACAGCAAGTACTTTGAAGCCAGCAACCATACCTGCAAGGCCTGCAGGTGAACTTAAATGGGCGGTAGCGGCTTCGCAAGGTGTGGAGAAAGATAAGAAAGTATCTGCGGCCGCATCTACGATAAACAACTCGAGTTTAATGAATGGAAACGTACAAAACATATCACCTAGCACATCCGCTTCATCTACGATAAGTAGCAGAGTGACAAGCGCTACCAACACCCCACACTTAGCGACTCCATCACTAGAGCCCTCTAATTTAGCCTCTTTGGAAGGGTTATCGCCATTTGTCAATAGTGGTTCGGCATCTGCTAACACAGCGGCAGCCGTTCTTGCAGCCGGTGCCGCCGCTGTTCACATGAACAACAAGGCAATTCACAAGCAAAACAACTCGTCTTATCAATTGGCAGAAGCCCTTAATGGCAAAAACTCGAATATCGCTCCAAGTTCCACGTCCGATTTGTATCAGAAGACAAAGAAGGACATCGAAACAGCACCAGAATTGATTATAGATGATTATGAAGCCGAGTTGACCGACGACGAATTAGAGGACGAAACAGTGCCTGAGGTGTTAATACTAGAGGAAAGTGATGACCGCTTAAGGGCGAAGGAGCAGCTAAGAAAGAAACTTCTCGATGATTACGAACTGCTTTTGCTACCAAGTGGTATCCAGGAATTTATTATGGGCGCTCAGCTTTTCAGTAATCAACTCGAGCCACTTGATGGTAAGTTGGGAGGGTTCAGACGCTCCCGCGACGCCTGCTGCATACCAAGAGCAGATGAAGTTCCAATGGGTGTTAATCCTCCAGCACCACTTGATGCTTTCAGATCAACTCAACAATGGGACATCACTCGTTGCACACTGAGATCTGTTATTTATGATCCAAATTTGAGCGAAGGCGACAAGTATGAAGCAATTTTAGACAAGTTTAGATCTCTGGAAATGTTCACGCTGTTCTACAACTACTATTTTGCCGTCACACCACTGGAACAGACAATAGCATCACTGATACTTAGCGAGAGGAAGTGGAAAGTCTCCAAAACTGGCACATTGTGGTTTTTGAGACAAGGTGAGCCAAAATTCACTAACGATGTTTGCGAAGTCGCCGATTACAAAATATTCAAGCTGGATGACTGGACGGTTGCGGACAAGCTTAATTTCAAATTGGATTATGGAAGTTTGAAGGATAGTCCTGAGCTATCGAGCCACCCTCAATCGAGTTTGCAAGGTGATAGTGAAGAATTGAACAAAATGAGCCATGGTCAACAATTGCTCCAGCAACTGAAGCAGGGTAAAGTGGCTACTTCCGCCTGAACACAAGGAGTCCAACCGTTCGCTTGTTATGCGCTTTATATGTTTTCGATAGTTTTCTGTATCTGCGATTTCTTATGACATGTATGAGAGAAGGCCAGGTATGCTTTCTCGTAAAAGAAATATTCCAATATTTATTCAACCACTTACTTAATTTTCAAACAGCTAGTGCCGTGATCGCACCAAGGAAACATAAGACAGTATAAATCTTGAAGTACAAGTGAGCGAGTATTCAAGCAGCGATGCTTCCCATACCTTTGCTTTATCTCTAGGCCTCGATAGATGATTTTTTATTCAAACATACTGGATCTTCCCCGGAAGCGATGTTACATTGATGCATCAACCTACTCTCTCCTGGAGAGAATTGACCAGTGACGGAGTGCCAGACTCCCCTGTTGTAGAAAATTGCCAAGTCACCAGATTCCCAATCGTGGGCGTAAACGTGTTTGGGTGCTATGGCAGGCCTCATCAATCTGTGAACTTCCTTACGGGCGTCCTCTAATTCCAAAACAGTTCCATCTGCGTATGTCAACTTATAAATGCAGCAACCATGCACTTGCAGATGAGGCTTCTTAGTCACTGGGTTTGTCCAGACAAGTGGCAACTCCTTCACTTTAGACTCCTCCCAAGGTGGTAGTTCATCTAATGGCATCTCCTTTTTCTCGGAAACCATGGTTAAACCATCAGAAGTGGCTCTGGCAGGCGAGATGAAGATATAAGGATGAGGTGCATACGTGACTTTGGCACCAAGTGCTTTTTCCTGCTCTTCCGGAGATAGCAGCTCAAATGCCTTGGCTCCGGAAACAAATGCAGTGGCCCCTTGAGTCACTTCTAATTCGTCGCCATCATCGTAGACTATCTTTTGCTTCTTGGAGTGAGGAGGAACATGGATACCCAACAGAGTGGTACAAACGGGCGGAGATAAGTCGTAAAGTGCCGAATCGATATGCCATCTATAGAACCTCGTCAAATTCTTCCCAAATGCTTCTTCATCGGTCAACGGGGTCTTATGGAAGTCAAAGTGGACTGGATGTCTCAAAGAAAAGTCTCCCAGGCCTTCGTGACCTGCAGGCCAGTCACCTTGACCCAAGACCTGGACCTGGGGAAAGTCTGGGATCGAAGTCCCGTCCCTTCTGAGCACTGATTTGTCATGACGAAACTCCTTACCGTGTCCGTAAGATTTGCCAGTCTGATCGCAAGTAGGATCGAACATCGTTGTCAGCTTCCATTGAGATTCAGGCGACAGTTCCTTCATTCCAGGGATCACGAGCACTAAATGTTCATGCAACCCATTGTACAAAGTTTTGAAGTCTTCAGCCGATAACTTGCTGGGATCAGTACAGCCTTCAGGCAATGTTACCTTACCACCAAGGGGTTGGCCTTCTAATGGATTTATAGTTAATCCCATATGTATTAGTCTTCTGGCTGTTATCACGTGATGACAGCTTGCTTTAGTGCTGAGATACTTTGGAATAGGAGAGTACCAGCTCAACTTGAACATCAAAGAGTCAAAAAGGTCCTCTAATATACCAACTGGATGTTCTACATCTTCACCAAGTCCGATCTCGATCTCTCCTTGACTAGCCACGATCAAGTAGCATTCCTCATTATCAACGTTGTGATAAGAGTGATAAGCTGAGACGCAAATACCCGAGTGATCCATAAGAGAAGAAAGGGACATTACCGAAAGGACCGTTCTGATCAAAGACGTGGCTTGTTGATCGAGCTAGAGTTGGCACTCTCATGTTCCCGAAGATCCGAATTTAGCGGCCCACTCTTCGTAGCGCTGCAGGCCCTCTTGCGAAACAGAGGGTTTGATGTAGTTCAGACTGCTCTTGAAATCGTCCAAGGCCATCGGCCGGATGCTCTCTGTAGGGACCAACAGAAGCTTGTCTCCAAGTTCTCTCAATGGACCCATGGCTGCGTCTTTTGCCAAGGAGGTTATATCGCTTCCTGAGAATCCGTCTGTTAGCTTCAGTAGCTCAGTGAAGTCTCCTTCCGTTAGACTGTGCTTCTGATGTGACAGCAGTCTCTTCAGCTGGACACTCCTTGTTTCTGGCTCGGGCAGTGGGATGTATTGTCTTCTGACGAACCTTCGGCGAGCGGCTTCATCGATCGACCACGGCAGATTGGTCGCTGCCAAAACTAGAACTCTCTCGTCGTCATCGTCCCCAGAACCGTTTCTGGAGTTGCTGCCGGCGGCAGCCGCCGATAGCGATGACCATTGGATCAGGAATTCATTTTTTATCCTTCTGCTGGACTCGTTTTCACCATCACTATTCCGACTGCCCATGATGGAATCTATCTCATCGACGAAGATGATAGAAGGTGAGAGTTTCTTGGCAACCGCAAAAAGGGCTCTGACCAGCTTCTCACTTTCACCCAGATATTTAGAGGTCAAACTGGAAGCACTGATGGAAAAAAATGTTGAGTGGGACTCCGTTGCGACAGCCCGTGCTAACATGGTCTTACCGGTTCCCGGTGGGCCAAATAATAGCATGCCTCTCACCGGTTCCCTGAGTCCACGAAAGAGATCAGGTCTCAGAAATGGATACACGACTGCTTCTTTCAAAGATCCCTTAGCACTCTCTAGACCAGCAATGTCCTCCCAGTGCACTTCGTCTCCATGAACAACGATCTCAGCGAAAATCTGTTTTGCAGCAGTTTTGTCAACACCGCTTAGGGAATTGATGATTTCGTCCTCTAGCTCTTCTTTTAGCTTTTGTTGATCGTCAATCTCACTGTCGTCAGCTGCAACCAGAGATGGGGCTGCTGAACTGGGGATCGGAGGCGTAGTATGACCTCTTTTCTCATCGCGGGCTTCAGAAGGTAATGAATCTGGTGAAGTCGATAGGGCAATTCTAGTTGCTTGTGACGCTTGGGAATCACCATTGCGAGACGATCTAGCGTTTGCCGGTGCTAAGCGTGCCGCCTGTGCTTTCTTCCTTGCTGCTGCGATGGTCAATGGTGGAGATTTTGCTGCTGGGAGAGATCGAGTTGCATTGTTGGTCTGCGTTTTCTTCTTTATCAGCCTCCTCGGATGTCTATTGGATGCATCGGATTCTTTTGTTTCATTGCATAACCCTAGAACCTTTTTAGCCGCAGCAGATGCTGTCTGGGGTCTTCCTAGATTTGTAGAATGGGTGGGTGTCGAAGCAGTACTCTTAGTTAATCTTGTATCCAACACAGGAGTGGACTTCGTAGCCTTAAGATCCGGTGATGGTCTCATTCTTCCCGTATTTTTCGGTCTGTATGCGCTTCTCCCATTATTGCTCGATGTCAGATTTCCGGTGCTGTTGTTTGGTTTTTGATATGCCTGGGTAGCCTGACTGACGGTTTTCACCAATGATGGAGTAGGAGATACCCTCATCGTTGGTATAGGTGGTTGATTAGTGGGAATTGGAGGTCTGTCTTTGATGGATGTTGCAGGCTTGGACGGAGCCGCAATCAACGGAGGTGATTGCAACGAGAGATTCGAAAATTGACGTTCTACAACCCCCATATCCCCGGTACTCTGGGTATCCACAGTTCCAAGATCTGGTTCCACCTTCATTTCCTGATCGTCACCATAATAATCCTCGAAATCAAAATCAATCGGATCATCGACAAAACTCTGTAGTGATGCCACCTTTACAATGCTCGAAGTATCGTCATCATCATCTTGTGTAAGATCTATCAACTCGCTGTCATTATCGAAGCCTTCAAAAGGCTCAACCGCATTATTATCATCATCGTCATCACGTGGTGGTGACACCTTCCGCCTCACTAGAGGCTTCGATGGCACAAAGTTGACCCTACTTTGTGTCTCAGAGCTTCGAGAGCTTGCTCTAGGATCTAAAGAATGATTCGATCGCAGTGACGATGCCGCACTCTTGGCGGGCCGGAATTTCGAGTCTCGCAGCGTTGTGACCATTTTCCTTGCCGATCCATTGAAAGCGTGCTGCAAATGGGATCTCTTGACGAACGAAGAGTGCTGACTTGAAGACGGACTCTTTTGCGCCTTTAGTTCCGTGATTTCTGAGCCATTCTGATTTTTTTGGTCGTCATCATACAATTTTTTAACTCTCTCTAAATGCATTAAACTCTTATGGTACAATTCTCGCACCCCAGACTTGATACTAGACTCTTCCCTTGTATACGTCGAGCTGCTGGGATATTCATGTTCGATAACCGTCAATCGATACATTACGTCCGTATTCAGGGCCTTCCAGCCTTGTAAAGCTGCCTTGAAATCGCCCAACTCTTCCAACTTCAAATAGTAGATACTTTCATTCGCTATTTTACCATATAGTTCTGTAAGATCTGTGAGCGGTTGCTGCGGCTTCTTCCGTAATCTGGTAAATTTGGAAAGTAGATGATAATTACTAGCAGTATCCATCGAACCTGTACAATGAGCTTCTTACCAGCTAGATGAGACCTGTTAGGCTATTAATGAGATCTACGAGGCTAGATATGGACCTTTCAGGGCCCTTTTGTCCAATGACGGATATCGGATCAGAAATTTCAAAAGCCTGTAAGTTGACCGATGTTCAGCCCTCCTCCGCGACGGGAGAAACGTCGCTTTAGGCAGCGAACAATTGGAAACTATTTAAATCTCGAACAAATTTTAATAATGGTACGGCGCCAACGGGGATTCTAGCTTTAATGCAAAATGCGTTGTGGATTTTGTGCCACATTTTATATAAGTTTGAGCTAGCTTCTAGTAAACTAAATGAGTATATATAATGACCAAAGAAATCCGGTGATGAGAGAGCTAACTTTCGCGAACCACCAGACATGCTGGACAGCGAATGGACAAAGTGTGAAGGTCCATTGCCATTCGCCCAGACGCTTGTTAAATTGACCGGTGACGAGACCCGTGTTTCCGTTGTATTCACCCATCATAGATTTGACAGTTATTTCTTGAATAACCAGATCTTCAGACTCTTTGTCTTTTGAAGCGGTCCATGTACCATCTTTGACGTTCTTGTTGTACATAGTTTCGCAACCAATGTGGTCATGCCCTGTCAGGATTATTCCAGGTTTGTCATTATCGAAGATCAGGTTGAGTACTCTGTTGGTCACTTCTTCGCTCAAATGATTTTGAGATTTGAGCTTTCCACGTTTGATTGGTTCGCGATCATAATCCTCTGGGTAGTAGTTGAACTCAGGTCCGTCAGAACATAGACCCTCTTTCTTGTAGAAAGGAACATGAGTCAGAAGCACGGTGCTGCCCTTGAAACGTCTCTCGAAAAGCTGATACAAAAATTCCCAAGTAGCTTCGATGAATTCTGGTTGCATGGCGGGGCCTTCAAGCGTGAGTGAATTTAGGACAACGATTCTCCAAGGGTGATCAGTGTGTGTGTCGTATTCAATCCAATAGTTCACCTTACCAAACAATTCTGAAAATCTAGACAGGTGCTGGTAGGTTATATCTCCAGAGTATCCAATATCGTGATTACCAGTTACGTTGATGAGAAGAGAGTCATCCTTCTCAGGATCCCAGGAGTACACGTCATTATAATGGAAGCCGAGATCCCAAGGCTTTTCCGTAGCCCGAATTTCATCCAGCTTGGTCCCCCATTTTTTCCAATCGACTTTGTATCCTTCATGGTTGTGGTTTTTTTCTTTGATATCCTCAAGCCAATGTATATCTCTTCCAAAGATACGGCTTGTATATCTCTTGGTTCGGTTATAAAACTCAGAGTCTGGAATCCACTGGGATGAGAATAAATCTCCCATGACCACAACATGGGAAGGGTGCAACCTTTTCCTCATCATGGACGCAATATGTCCCAGATAGTAGTCATTGCCAAAGATATCCAGCCTCGTAATATAAGGAGTATTTTTCCATACACCCTTGATTTGTGGATCTCCGAATGCCATTAAATGGATATCAGCAGGTTGGTCCTTGTCATTCGAACTTTGATCCTCTCCTGCAAAAACCTGTTCCTTCACATCGTCGAAATACCTCTTCACATAAAAGATCAATTTCTCCCAAGAAGATGAGGGCTTGATATCATTTGTAAGCTTATCATGACATTTCCATGAACACTGTTCGGGATGCAGAGAAGGATAGGTGTAGATGAAGACATTGCTTAGGATACACAAAACGGTTGCGAAAGTAGCAAACTTTCGGATGAAAGACTTTGATAACATCGCTACTAGTAATGCTCACGAAATTGATCTCACGGCCCCTCTAGTTACCTAGCAAGACCCGTTTCTTCAAGCTCAGAGCGTACCTTTTTAAAAGATCAACTCGATCGCTCAGCTCAGTTCGCGCAGTCAATACGCGTATAGTAAATAATAGCTCTTCAGCGTGAATAATAATGTGACATATGTAGATCGATTTGTCGTCATATTGACTGGAAATTAAGTGTAAGAGTACAAACCTTGTAAGTTGAGAATTTCAAGCAACGACTAGGAGTGGGCGTGTAAAACTTGAATAACTTCATATTCTTTTCCTCTTCTTGTCTTTCTGCTTTTGCTTTTCACCAAGAATCAACTCTTCGAAGACTCTTGCTTCCTCATCCTCCTCAGGGGTTCTCCTTGCCTTGGCAAATTTGTCGGCCATGAAAAGCAGACCTTTGGCTTTGAGAAGTCGCTCCTTGGTAGGGACGCTTGGATCGTTCAAGATCTTGTTGCAAACTTCCTTGAGCTTTTTCTCTAATTCGTACTTCGACATTGCCCACATGACGCCTAGTGCCTTACCAGCCATCATTGATTCATACTTAGCTCTTTCGTAGTCCTCAAGTTCGTCTGGGTTCACTTCGTTCATTTGATCCAAGGCCCTTTGTGCCTCCAACCCGGTTGACAATAAGTTATAAGCTGATTTTACACTTCTTGCGTTGTCACGAACTCCCGTAAAGATTTTAGATATCCCGTGTGTCTTCTTAGACATGATGAAATTATTTGCCTTGGTTCTGTAACATTTGGAGAGGATGTACAATAGTTCAAGGCCAAAACTTTCCAATTTCAAATTTTCAATCTCTTGATCCAATTTGGCTACAAATTCATCCATATGATCATTTTTAACCGCCAACACAAAAGAATCCAACCTATCGTTCAGCTTCTTGGCCAATTCTTCCACCTGCTTGGACACCTCTTCTCGTCTCTTCTTCTCCATCTCCAAAAGCTTCTCCTTTTGCTCCTTGGTTAATTTCTTGCCTCTCTCGTCTGGCTTAGTCACTTCACCGGCGCTGGTGCTGCCGCTGTCGATGGCACTAGCAGAACCCGGCGCGCCCGTGGATGATTCCTCCTTCTCCAGGGTCTCCGAAGCTTCATTCAAGTCCTTAAACAACGAAAACTCACCAATCCAATCCTTAAATCCATCACCACCGAAGATCACTGAAAAGTACTCTTCGGCGTCTTCGAACCCTTGTTGTGGGATCGCATCTTCCTTACCGAACTGATCGTACCTCGATCTCAAATCCGGATCGCTCAATACTTGATACGCCTCACCCACAGCTTGGAACTTGGCTTCTGCCTCAGGATCGTTGGGATGTTTATCGGGGTGCGTTTGCATAGCCCGCTTACGATAGGCCTTTTTAATTTCCATCGCAGTTGCGGTCGAGGTAATCCCCAACACATCGTAGTACTCGGTATCCTTCACCATGGTGATTTCGGGTGGCTCTCGGTGCCAATTGTGTCGATTAAAACCTTTAAGGTCGAGGCTTATATACTTTCTTACAAGTAGGTTCTTGAAGAATACAAATCACGTGCGACATGCCTATCTTACCGGATATACTTGATATGATTACAAACTGCGGTATTCAACCGCTCTAGTCCTTTGAGTCCTTCAATCAATTCCAGTGAGTCGATTTAGCCTTGGATTGAGCCATTTTGAAAAGCTGTTCAGCCCGAGATCTCAAGAGCTTCAACACCACGACTAGATGGTCAAAAGATGTGTTTCCCAGGTATGCTGTCCACTTGGTTAGGACCACCTCAAAATCTTGGTTCTGTGTGACAATTCTGTACAGCAAGGGAATATCCTGGTAGAAAACTTGGTTGAAGCCTCTTAGGAAGAGAAAACTGATACCAAGCACAACAAATATCGTAAGCAGTCTCTTCAGGATAACGAGCATGTTGCACAGAACGCGCCATGTCACGTAGATCACTAGAGCAGATGCAAAGACCAGGAAAACATTGGGATGATCTTTGCTGAATTTGGCCATCAGCGGAATCACAATTTGAATGACTCTCACCAACTTAGTGAGACACAGGGTGATATACTGCTCTAATTGCTGTTCAGGGTTCTCCATCGCTGGTAGACTGTTGAATGGGTTGTCTTAAAAGGTGTGTTGTTGATGATGTGTCAATTGTTTTTCATGTATTGTAAGTCATTTCTTTCTTTAGGTAAATCACCATGCGGTTTTAGTAAACAATACCCAGATTCTGAAAAATACGATCAAATAATAGAGGGAGGGATCAATCGGTGTACAAGCTGATTAGAACCTAGCGATCTCAAAGTCTGAAACTCCCGCAATTTCTCGTGACCGCTTAGTAGATGCTTGGTATGATTTGAATTCCAAATTCACAACCAAATTATTGGTTCTATAGTGTAGTGGTTATCACTTTCGGTTTTGATCCGAACAACCCCGGTTCGAATCCGGGTAGGACCTCTTTTTGCACCCACCATTTTTGCCTCCAAGGCTTAAAGGAGCAGATTTCTAGTAGACCAGGACATGCTGCTGCTGCTGGTAGCGCAACTATCAAGATTGCACATGCTTGGAAACCGTCCATTGGCTGAATGTCAACTTGAGCTTTGAGGAACCTCAAATTAGTCGTTTTTGACGGAGTCAATAATCTAAAGTTCCTTTACTGCGATGAGAAATGATCACAAACCGCTTCACATAAAGCAGAGACATCCTCTAAGATCCATACCACCAGTTCAGCACTGCTCCATCATCGATGACTCCAGCAGTGGCGCCAACAAGACCTCAAGTTTTGAAACTGTACAAACAGTTTGTGAAGAATGCCAAGCAGTTCAGCGATTACAATTTCCGCGAGTACTTCCTCCGGAGGACAAGATCCGGCTTCAAAGAGAACATGTCGGTGCAGGACCCGGTCAAGCTGGCTGCCGCATATGAAGAAGCTCAGAAAGACTTGGGTGTCCTCAAGAGACAATCTGTCATCTCCCAAATGTACACCTTTGACAAGCTAGTTGTCGAACCGCTCGATAAGTCCCACAAGAATGGTACACATTGAATCGCAGAGCCCAACTCCGCGTTCCCCAGCGGGAGCCCGCGCCGACCGGACCCGGCAGAGACGCTGCCCGTACCCTGCAGCGCAGACTAATACGCCCTCTAATAGGGAGTAACACGCTCCACAAAGCGGCACCAAGCGAACACATCCGCCTGAACAGCTCAGCATCAATCATCAAACGCTTATATAGGTACTTTAAGAGATTCCCTGAAGTGGGCCCACATCACGTGACCACGAGAATCCTGTTCGTTTCTTTTACGAGGTACTGAACGATGAGCTCGTTTGGAGCTTGGATGTGGATCGGATCATACTGAAATCTTTTCAACAATGAGGTGAGCAGCTATTTGAACGATACTCTACTTTACTAATTGCGTTGTTCGTTTGGTCTGGAATGGTCCAGATTTGAATTGTTTCTGTCTAGTGTTCGTTGCATTGGAATAGCTGTGGAAAATGAAGAGAAAGGCACCTAGTAATCCAGTCAATTTGCCGCAAAAGCAAGCCATCTTGGAAGAGAAAAAGGTCAAGTCGTTGTTCAACAAGAAGATCTGGGATCCCAAGTTCCAGAATGAGTTGAAGCAGGAAATTGCAGATTCCAAGCCTTACAACTGGGGTACAATTCGCGATTTAGTTGATGACGACCTGTTGCGGGCGGTTCGTAAGGAAATCGAAACTGAGATTCACTTCACGAAGAAGGAAACCGATATTTACAAGGTGAACCAAAGTGGGGATTTGGCCAACTTGTCCGGTTTGGACTGGAACGATTTGTCACGTTTGCCCAACCTTTACAAGCTACGTCAAATTCTCTACTCAGAAGTTTACAGAGACGTCATCGCGCATGTCACTGGCTCGGGCAAGCTGTCTGGTCAGAAGGCCGATATGAGTATCAACACTTACACCAAAGGTTGTCATTTGTTGACACATGACGATGTGATCGGTTCAAGAAGGATTAGTTTCATTCTCTATCTCCCTGATCCGGATAGAACTTGGAAATCTCACTACGGCGGTGGTCTCAGATTGTTTGACAGTATTATCCCCAATGTGCCATTCTCTGATCCCTGTGCCAAGTTGGTTCCGCAGTTCAATCAAATTGCGTTCTTCAAAGTGCAACCAGGCTTTTCGTTCCACGATGTTGAAGAGGTGAAGGTAGACAAACACAGACTTTCCATCCAGGGTTGGTATCATATTCCTCAAAAAGGCGAAGACGGTTATATACCGGGCGAAGAAGAGGCTTGGGTTCAAACAAACACCTCGACTTTGGCTCAGTTGGAATCTAACGTTTTACAGGACTATGAATTCCCTAAGTTTGAAAGAGATATCCTGCCTTACCATCAAGTGAAGCACTTCGAGAAAGTCTTGGACGCTGAGCCAACTGAACAAGACTCAAAGACGCAAGAGAAAGACGTCACACCAGTAAGTGCCATTTCAGATGACAATCAGCTTTCCGAACAAGAGCTTGAATATTTGACCCAATACATATCTGCCGAACATTTGAGCAAAGAAGGGATCGCCAAGCTGCAAAGTAAGTTTTTAGAAGAGTCTGCGCTACAAATCGACTCATTCTTGAATGATGCGAAATCTGAGCTGGCCAAGAAACTGATCAAAAAGGAGGAGCTTGAAAAAGACTGTCCCTACGAAGCGAAGGACGTTCAATCACCATGGAAGACAGCTATTCCACCACACAAATGGAGATATTTATATATCGACGGTAAGTCGCACGAGAACTTCCGCAATGAGGCTGATATCCTAGCCAACCTGAATCGTGAAGAGCTTCCAAATTTCGAACTACTGAAGCAAACTCTCAGCGCCGAGAATGATACCGAGAAGGAACTGATCGACCTTGTCGAGTTTTTCAAGAGTACCATTTTCAAGAAGTATCTGGCGTTATTGACCTTCCTGTGTCCACTAAGTGAACAAGTTTTGATCAGAAGATTCAGACCAGGTCAAGATTTCACTTTAGCTACCAAATGTCAATTGAATGAGCTTTTGAAAAACGTTGACGGATTTATTGATTCTGTATTAGAGGGAACTCTATGTTTGACACCATTCGGTGGATGGGAATCCGGTGAAGTTGGTGGTTACGAATTATACATGGCAGACAACGACGAAGAACAGGACGAGGATGTCAAAACACAATTGGACAGAGATGTGGAAGATGCCGCTGTTTACAGGGCTGACGACAGCGGTGATTCCGTTTTGATTAACTCTCCAGCTCGTTGGAACACCTTCAATTTGGTTTTGAGAGACGAAAGTGTCTTGGAATTTGTAAAATACGTCAGTTGGAGTGCTAAATCAAGCAGATGGGACATCAAGATGCAATGGGATGTTAAAGTCAACGAAGTTGACAACTAACCGACCAAGATCCCTGCGGTCAGCTTGATGAAAACGAAATGAATTGTATAGACAATTTAAAATTATAGATGGAAAACCCGATACGATTAGCTAACTGAAAAAAATCACCTGATGAGCTCATTTAGAGACATCGTCGACGTCGACCTTCACTGCGTCCTCGTCGTCGTCAACTTCAGCTTGAATCTTGCTTTCGGAAACACTGGACAAAGGTTGAGAGCTCTCGAAACCAGACACAAATTCTTCGATTAGCTTGGCGGAAGTTTGATGGTAGGCCAGTTGGGCGTTTGCCAACTCTCTAATCTCCTGAGAGAAGTTTACAGCCGACAAGACCTCTTGCATAACAATGGTAGCGTCCTCGGTAGCCTGTGCGAACTGATCCTCTAGCGATTCCATCTGGACCCTCAGAGAAGCCTCCTTTTCAGGCTTAGCTTGAGCCAAGTTTGATCTTGCCACATCGTACTGCAATCTCTTATACTCAACATCTTTACGAGCCTTCTGAGCTTTCTTGAAGTTCTTTTCAAGGTTCTCCTTCAATTGCTTGTTGAATTTGGTCTGGATCAACGTGTCCTGCTGCAATCTTGCCTGAGCAACCTTAGCCTCTAGATCACTGTACTTCAGCAACACAGACGCAATTTGAGCCTCGTCATGATCACCAATATGGTTTAAGTACTCACTAGAAATCAAAGAGACCTTGCTCAAAGCGTAGTTCAAAGTTCTTGGTTCCTTAGCGGGACCAGGGGTGATAAGTATGTTCTGGGCCTCGGAAGCAGAAGAAGCGTGAGAAAGCTCCTGTACCTTGTGTGCCACAGTCTTGGAGAAATCGTTCACAGACTCGGTGACGTACTTTGGGTAGTCGTACGACTCGTTCTCGTAGATTGAGGTAACGTGCAAAAAGTTCTCGTAAATGAGCTTGATGGTATCCACTTTACGCTCCAATTCCACGTATTCCTGGGGCAATTGGGAAATATCAGTCACCTGGCCCAGCCTTTCTTGCACAAATCTCTGGGTCGACTGGGTCAAACTTGGAATGTTGGTCGACAACTCTTGAGTCTTCTGAGAAACCGCAGTGGAGAGCTCCTGGAATCTCTGGTTCAAAGAACTGGTGAAATTGTTGAATGTTGACATCTGGGATCGAAGGCTGGTGCTTGTTCAGTGGATCTTCTAATAGTAGGGAACCAGAAGTTTTCAACTTTCTTGACCTGATGCGCCTCCCTTTTTATCGGCAGACTTTTCACTAAGTCTAAGCTTCAAGATAGAGATCTACATAAACGCCAGATCCAAGCTCGCTGAGCTCTTGGCCAGTGGTACTGGTGATTCTTGATTAACTTAGAACTAGTTTCGTAGAACGCCTGAAAAGTCTGCCTTCCAGGAACGACAAGAGTTGAAGCGTCAATTGATCTCCATTGGAGGTCAATTGGCTGCGGCGTGACAGACTTCAGGCTTACGGAGCTGCGAGCCCGTCGTTTCGACCTGCTGTGTGCCTTTGTCTTCCTTTAAGCTCTTCTTAGCTCATCGGACCTTGAAAGCTTTCAAAGAAGAGCTAAGAAAAAACTCACTGCAACAAGTCTAGCATTGTGTTCGGTACTTTACTGGGAGCTAGCTGGTAGATTACTACAGATGTGTGGTTTAAGAAACAGATTGAAACCGCTTTTGGGTCACAGGCATCTTCATTGCCTCCAGAGAAGATGGACAGTTAGTGACATTGCTAGGACCCGCATATCCCAGCAGAAGGCGGTCAAGTTCCATACAAAGTCTGTAGTGAATGCTGCGGGAAATTATGATGGCAGAGCGCTAGGTCTGTTTGACCTGGGGTTCAAGAAACATTACAAGATAAGGTCCAACATCGAGCTGCTCATACAGGATTATGCAAAGAAACCTATCGAGCCGATAGACTTTGAGTATTTGACTCATTATAAGCCTCCATTGAGAAATAATGCTGAGTACATGCTCAGCATAAAGACGGTGAACCTTTTGTTGTCGTACACCTGCCGTCAACTGGACGCAATACAAAAGCTGCCATACATAGTGGTGTTAAACCCGAATATTGAGATCAGTAACTCGCTGTACTTGAAGACTTTGGAGACGCTACTTTCGATCGAGTACCCATATAGCTTACAGAATCGCGAAACGATGGTCCAGTTGCTGACCGCATTTTTGGATGAGCACCAGGATACTTTGGTGACATTGGCTAGAGGTTTCCAGGAGGTAATGGAACACTATCCTAAAGAATCTGTTTTTAAGTTTCTGAATCAACACCTGAGGGATAGAATATCGATGAAATTGCTAGCCACCCACTATCTGTCCCTGCTTGAGCAATCTCAGAGCGAAGAACCGGGGAATATGATTGGTGTCATACACAAAGATCTCAAGATTTCGAGCTTGATACACCAAGTGGCGGAGTTTGTTAATGATATGTGTTTTGTGAAGTATGATCACACTGTGCCGATATCGATTCTGGCAGGTAAGGATGTCACTTTCCCTTGCATACCGACCAGCTTGGAGTACGTCATCACGGAAGTGCTGAAGAACTCTTGTAGAGCACACATTGAAAGTAGCACTCCTGAAAACGATCTCACGGAGAAGCCCATCGAGATTACTATAGTGAGCAACGACGATGAGTTGCAAATAAGATTCCGTGACTACGGAGGCGGTATCCAGCCTGCTGTGGAAGAAAGAATGTTCGACTACTCTTATAGCACGGTGAGTGAGAAGGCAAAAGACACAGGAGTCGAGGCCTACATGCTTCCGGGGGAAGATGTCAATAATGTCTGCGGGATGGGGTTCGGACTGCCCATGTGCAAAGCATACATTGAGATGTTCGATGGTACGTTAGACATACAAAGTCTTTTGGGTTGGGGTACGGACGTCTACATCAAGCTCAAGGGACCTTCAAAGGAAATGATGGAGGAGCGAACTTAGAACCTATAATTTATGTACATGGAGTTTGTTAAGGCCTATAGTTTACCACTAATCCTCGTTGGCAGGAATGAAACGTCCTTGTGAGTCTTCGACAGCAAACCAATGGCTTGGGCTCTTCTAATAGCCTTGGAGACGCGGCGCTGATTTTTCGCTGATAATCCTGTGACATCTCTGTGAAGAATCTTACCGGTGGAAGAAAGGAATTGAGAAAGTATCTCAGGACTGGTGTACAGATCCAATGGGTTCACACCAAATTTGTCAAACATATCATTGGCAGAGCGATTGGACGAACTGTGCTTTTTATCGAGATGTATTCTACCTAGAGAGAAATCGAACGGGTCGTAAGTACTATCTCTGACAAATCTTTTCATTAGACGAGGGTCAACTTTCTTGCTATTTTCTGTTTTCTTGATGGAATTAACCTCCACTTGCTTCTTGGTGCTTGGCATAAACTTCATACCTGGATTCAACCTCATTGCAGATGTGCTGAACATTCTGGCTGCGGCGCCAGAGTGTGTCATTCTAGGGAGCAGGCTGGACATTATGGCAAATATGGAGTCTTAAAAGTCTGCAACCTTCTGTGGAACTCTTCGCTGTACGTGTTTCAAGGTTGAGATCACTCGGCGTGAGGTGAAAACCTTCATTCATTAGGTGAAATTTCGCCTTGTCTTGTAATAAGCCGGACAATCAAGAATCGACAGATGATCGAAAAACTTACATTGACTCAAAATGACGGGATTCGTTGTCTGCTAAACGAATAATTGAACTATTGATTCGCAGTCTGAAGGCTGGCATTCATCAGAAAGCTCAATTATGGTCATGGGAAAGCGTAGCTAGGGATAGCCATCTCTTAAACACTGAATTTTCAGTAAGTGTAGCAGCCTTAAATCTTAGTAATGGGTGGTGTTACTGTTGCCGGGGTCCGATTTGATTTACCATCTTTCGTTCTGTTATGTTTCTTGGTGATCTTTATCGTCTCCACTAAGCGAAGGCTAAAAGCCCAAGTATTAAGGCGCCCATCAAAATATCAATGAGGGAGGCTCGAACAACTGTGAGGAAGGTTGAGCTATGGATGCCTGCAGTTACTGTCAATCGAGTGATCCACTTAAAAAGCTTTGGGTGCAGTGTGATCTGTGTCCTCAATGGGTTCATGTCTCATGCATACCTTTGAAATACGTTCATTACGAATCTGAGGCATCTCAACCAGCGGTTGCTGAGTATCCAAAAGCATCGAAAGACATAGCAGGTTTCCAGTGTAGTGCACATGGCTCTAAAGGGGAGCTTCGTGTCAAGGCCGCTAAAGCGAAGAGAAAGAGAAGTGATGAACAGCAATCGTCAGCAAACCTGCCGAAAAGACGGCATGGTTTGAGAAGTAAACAGCAGATCGACTACATTGCGCTGAACGAGGGAGATGATGTTAAACTCAAGCACATACATCCACATACAGAAGCTTTCTTAAATTGCTTCAAGCGTTGGGAAAACACAACAAATCTAATCACATCACAGGAGTTCTATGACAAATTCTCAATTCTTCACGACCCTTTAAAAGTGCAAGACCCAGAGAAATCTGGGATGCAAACACCAAAACCGGCTAATGGAAGGTGTTTAACCGTCGAAGAAATCAGTCGCATTCTCGGCGATGACTACCCAGTAGACGTAATGGATATCCAAACACAGCAAAACGAAAGGTGGACGATGTCCAGATGGAATGACTATATTACAAACACCAAAGCTGAAGATAGAGACCGAGTGCGAAATGTGATATCACTAGAAGTGTCACATATAGAGAACCTGAAGATCGAAAGGCCCTCCGCTGTGGAGGAAAACGACCTGGTAAACATAACATGGAAATCGATGGGGAATGGCGACGACAGGCCCAAAGTCACAAGATATGTGCTTATGTCTGCGGGAAACTCTTACACAGATTTTCATTTAGATTTTGCTGGCACTTCGGTATATTACAATTTGATCTCCGGTAACAAAAAGTTCATTCTCTTTCCACCCACCCAGTCTAACTTGAAAAAGTATACAGATTGGTGCTGTGACATAAATCAAAGCTCAATCTTCCTTGGGGATCTTCTTTCGGATGGTGTGGCCATGGAACTACGAGCAGGTGACTTATTCATGATCCCCTCTGGGTTCATTCACGCAGTGTACACACCAATCGATTCCCTTATCATAGGAGGCAATTTTTTAACCGTACGAGATATTGAGACACAATTGGAGGTTGTCCAACTGGAGAAGATGACTAAAGTACCGAAACGGTTCACTTTCCCTAGCTTCGACCTAGTAATGGGCAAGTGCTGCGAGTGGGTGCTCTCCCCATCTGATCCTAGTCTAAAAAAAGATCAAAAGGTTCGATCCTTGATCACTCCAAAAGCCATCGATGCCCTCATCGCGTATATGGAGGATCCCGCAACCAAGTATAAGCCAATCCGCTTTCCCTCGAAGAGAGCTTTGATCAAACAGCTCCAGCAGCTGAAGTTATCTGAACCTCTCAAAACTGAGAGTTGACTCTTAGCCACTGTCACTTGGACCTGTGGTTTATATTTGAATCGAATTTAACCGCCAAGCTCCACATTATATAGTAGAATCAATATCACCCCATACGGAAAGCGGCTAACCTTGACAACATTTAAGCCCATCGCATCCAACAATTTTCGTTTAGTATCAAGACCAATTGGAAAAGCAGTAAAGAAGTATCAATTGAGATGGCTGATAACAACTATCGAGTTTTGGTAACGGTTATTGTGCTGGCCATTGTTGCATTGGTGGGAAGATTGCTCTCGAAACGCCAGAAACCGGGATCATTGAACCCCGATGAGTTTAAGAAATTCCCCTTGATCGTCAAGACCACTTTGAGTCATAACACTGCAATGTATCGTTTTGGTTTGCCTGGTGCTGATGATGTCCTCGGTTTACCCATTGGTCAACACATCTCTATCAGAGCCAATATTGATGGCAAGGAAATTCTTAGATCGTACACACCTACATCTCTCGACACTGACTCTAAAGGATACTTTGAGTTGTTAGTTAAGACGTATGAGAAGGGAAACATCTCGAAAGTCATTGGCGATTTGAAAATTGGTGATGAAATCGAGGTTCGTGGGCCAAAAGGTTTCTATGAATATATGCCCAACATGTATTCCCACATTGGGATGGTCGCTGGTGGTACTGGTATCTCTCCAATGTACCAGATCATTAAGGCAATTGCTACCAACCCTGCTGACAGAACCAAAGTTTCGCTCGTTTATGGTAACGTGACAGAGGAAGACATTCTCTTGAAGGCAGAACTAGATGCCATTGTGGACTCAAACCCTGATCAGTTCAAGATTCGTTACCTCTTGGATAAACCACCATCAGAGTGGACCGGTGGTGTCGGGTACATCACTGAAGAGATCATGAAGGAATATCTGCCAGGTCCAAAGGCGGCAGACGTTCAACTGTTATTATGTGGACCACGTCCAATGGTTTCATCTGTCAAGAAGGCAGCTGTTACGTTGGGCTTTGAGAAGGCCAAGCCAATCTCCAAGATGGGTGACCAAGTTTTTGTCTTTTAAGTCGACAGAGACAGAAAGCGTTGCGCATTCTTTCTTATGAATTTACATGTACGTCATTATATATATAACTTATGTCGTGAATTTGAATGAGTCCATTGAATCTATCAAAGCTTAAAGAGCTTTACAAATCCATTCTCTTGATTTGCTCCAAGCGTTCATGAATTGCATGCTCAAACGATTGGGATGGTTTTTCATCCAACAATTTCTCATGAATAGATTTCAAAGCCTTGATAGAGTCAGCTTCATCGATAACACACGAAATGTTGATCTCATTAGCACCTTGGGAGATCATTTCAATGTTAATATTGTTCTCAGCCAAAGTGGTGAACATGGTACCAGCAATACCAATGAACTGCTTCATTTGCTTACCAACCAACGAAACGATAGCCATCTTCTTGATAACATCTACAGTACCCAATGGTTTCAATTTCTCGACAGCCTGCCTTAGAGCCTTCATGGAGTCAGAGTCTGGGATAGCCAATGCCATGGAGACATGTACTTCTGAAGTAGAAATTAAATCGACAACTAGTCTGTACCTATCCAGAATGGTGAAAATCTGAGCCAAGAAACCATGCGATAGGGTTTTCCTGTTAGAGTGGATATTCAGCACAACGATATCGTTCTTAGTGGTGATCGCAGTAGCACCTCTTCTTTTCTTCTCGAAGAACGACTGCGATAGAGCCTCTGGTGGATGTGGGGGCGTGGATTCACCTCTCTTAGCCATGTCATCGGGATAGATGATGGTACCCTCGCCCTTTGGATTTTGAACGTTCTTGATTCTAATTGGAATCTTGGCCCTTATAACCTGCTCCATGGTGAAAGGGTGGATGACTTCAGAACCGTAGTAGGTCAATTCTGCGGCCTCTTCAGGCGTAACACTATTCAACAAACGAGCCTGTGGAACCTTTCTAGGATCAGCGGTGAAGATACCGTCAACTTCCTTCCAGACTTGCAATTCGTCAGCGTTCAAAGCCACGGCGATCAAAGCTGCACATAGATCGGTATATCCACGACCCACGGCATTCAACAAACCGTTTGGAACCAGTCCAAAGAAACCAGTAATCAAAGGAACCACTCTCTCCTTGGAGTTGACAAAAGGTTTGACCTTTTCTTTCAAGGAATCGACCAATAGTGTGTAGAAAGAGGCATCGATGACGTTGACGTTGTAATCCGAAGGCAGTAGATGAGTCAAATCAACAAACTCTGCCTTGACACCACGATCATTACACAGAGAAGCAATGAACAGACAACTCAGTTTTTCACCACAGGCCATGACCAAATCCAGCGTTCTGGCGCTCACTTCACCCAAGACCTGCGAAGCCTCCAGGTATCTGACCACCAAATCTAGCTCCTTGTTGGTGTCAGAGATCAACTTGGTCTGCAATACAGGATCCTGGACGTGCATCTCAGCGTTTTGAACATGGTCCTGCCTTACTGCCTCGATGACTTGTGAGAAATCCAATTCTTGCGAAGCAAGATCGCAACATTTCAGCAAACGAGACGTGGTACCCTCAGCCTTTGTGTAAGAAGAACGAGCAGAACAAACTACTGCCACATTATTATGAGCTTCTGAAGTATAAAACTTGATGATATCGTCAACTATTTCGACTGGGAACTTCCCCACGGAAGTACCACCGAATTTCTGCACTATCCAATTGGACAGTTGATAAGTCATCTTGAGTCCGCTCGGTCCCTCAATTGACAATTTTACTGGACCTCTAGTGCCAATAAACCCATTTAAATAATTAAATAGCTATGACAGATTTTTACATCTTTTTTTCCAGCTAGTGCAGAAACTTCGCAGTGGAAAAAGTGAAAAAATCGACTCGAGATCACATCATATCAAATTGAGTCATCTGGCGCAACAAGCTGGGAGCAGCTTCAAGCGTTTACTTCGCCATTCTTGCAGTATCTGTCACCTGCAGCCAATGCCACAGTCTAGGGCACGTGACCTGGATGAATGTCTAATGGTCATAACTTAAATATGTATTAACACATAGAGTCCCGCTGGGGCTAGTAGGCCCAAGCCGGGATGCCGAATTCCTCTTCTCGTGGTCTTGGATGAGTATCGGGCGATGCAAATGCTCCGTCTACATGGCGCTGTATCTTGTGGGCCATTGTAGTCTGATCCTTAATCTCAGAATGCCACTTGAGTCTCATGTAGAGCAGTAATGAGACGCATATGAGTATCGTTGTATAGAGGAAGACGGTGTAGAATCTGTTGAGAGCCAGGCGACACTCGCGGGTACGGTCGTGAGCCATCGTGATGCAGTCGGCGTCGTACTTCTCGTCGAGCTGTGCGGAGCCCTCGACATGATCTCGCGGTGGCGCATCTCTCGGATCCAGCATTCCCTTCAGAGAGCCTGCCGGTAGATCGTAGACCAGACTCTCCATAGAGTGCCCCACGTCGTCGTAGGGCAACGTGGCATCCATTCCTGCATACTTCAGCATGATCTGCGCTCCGCCCGGGTGTTTTTGCAGAAAGGACTGGACGTCGTACACACCATCGTGGATCACCATCCAGCAATCAGTGGCTGTGCAATGTTTCCTCACCTCTGCCATGGTAATAAACGGCATTTTTCGCCTATCAAGACCGTCGACCGCTCCTGGGTCCTGTCCCCTCTCCAGAGAGGCCTCGCTGCTGACTTCACCTCGCGTAGACACAGGCATGATACATGAAACCTGCTTCCCACTCGGTGAAGAGATCAGTCCGAGACAATAGCTCGACGCAAGGGTTCTTAATCTATCTCTTCTCGCCAGTGACTACGCTGCAAATCACCAACCACGAGTACCTACAACCAAGACAAGAGATAAGCAGACACAGGGCAAGAAGACCACGCTGCTGGAGTTGCCTTGCCAGCAGCTAGCTGCATTGCCGGGCGACGGACGTGGTGCCCTAGAAAGTGAAAACCGGGCCTGACAAAGATGCAAATCCCAGCCAAAAAACCGCGTCTCGCAGCCACGGCCGCGGGTTCCAAGTGCATGATAAACCATCCTCCAGACCAATTGAGCTCCAACTCGAGCGCAATCTCGAGATACCTAATTTCTCGAGTCGATATCTGAAAACGGCCGTACACAGCGACAGGATCACGAATTTCACCACTCAAACGAATCGAGACTCACTGCACAAAGCAACTGCTCACGGCCAGCGTACCGAATCGAACCCACCGACCCATTGGCATGTCCACCGCGCCTGCTGTGAAGAAAGCGCTGTCCGGACTGCTGCGCGATCCGAAGAACAACACATGCGCCGACTGTAAAGCGCAATCGCACCCGCGCTGGGCCTCGTGGTCGCTCGGCGTGTTCATCTGCATCAAGTGTGCCGGGATCCACCGGTCTCTCGGCACACACATCTCCAAAGTCAAGAGCGTAGATCTCGATACCTGGAAGGAAGAGCACCTGGCGCAGCTGGTCAAGCTGCAGAACAACGAGACCGCGAACCGCTACTACGAAGCCCGGCTGCCGGACTCGATGAGAGCCGCCATCACCGACGGCAGCAAGCTGCAGAACTTTATCAGAAACAAGTACGAAAACCGCAAGTGGGTGGGTACCGCCGAGCACGTGACCGCGCCGGCGCCTGTCACCAACAGCAGCAGCGAGAGCATTGTCTCGGAGCCTGAGCCCGCCGCGAAGCCCGCCGGTGCCGCCGCTAGCGGCAGCACCAGCACCCATCGCAGCCTGCTGGACCTGCAACTATCGTCTGTGCCCCGGCGCGACGAGCGCCGGCGCCAAGATGTGGGCGGCAGGCCAGACCTGAAGAAGTCGATTTTGTCGCTGTACTCAAGACCAGCCTCCGCCACGGCCTCGGCCGTGTCGCTGCCCCCAGCGGCCCCGCCGGCGAACCCGCCAGCGACCACCTCGCTCGACGACAACGAGTTGTTCAAGAACGTGTGGTCCACGTGACCTCTTTAAAACTATGTAAAACTGTATCTACCCGGTTGTTGGCAAGCCGACCCGGACCTTGAACGAATCGTAGATCAGCCACTGGAAGCTGGTCAGCGTGCCGATCATGACGATCCGCACGGGCAGCCCGTTCCACAGGCCGCGGAACCCGATGGCGCGGTAGATCCTCTGGGACGCGGCGCCCATCGACTCGCCCGCCTTGCGCTCGCTGTTGATCTTGGAGACCATCACGTCCGCCGGGTGCGAGACGACCGCGCACAGAATGCCCGCGAGATAGCCGCCCGCAAAGCTCACGGAGATCTGCTGCAGCGCGGACATCTCGCTCTTGCGCACGGGCAGCCGCGCGTAGATCGCCTGCACGATCTTCTCGAACGAGGTAAACTTGCACATGGTGTACGGGATCTGGCGGCACCACAGGGGCACGAGTCCCTTGTAGAAGCCGCGGAGGCCCTCCGCGGCCCACACCTTGGAGACGCCCTGTACGACACCGCGGCAGAAGGGCGGGATCGTGGTCTGCTGACGCACCTTGACGGCCTCGAAGGGGCACAGCAGCACGTCTGCGATGCACTCCGCGGTCGCGGAGGCGGCGAGATAAACGCCGGTGGCGTAGCGTGCGGCGACGTCTGGGCCCAGCACGGCGGTCGCGTAGAAATGCTTGAAGAACTCGTACCCGCCGTACTTGCCCGCGCCCTGCAGCGAGTAGCCTATCGCGGTAGCACCGAGGCCGGTGAACACGCCCGCGAGCCCCTCGGAGCGCACGATGGCGCGCCACCCGGCCACGTTGGAGCGGTATAGCGCGGGGTCGACCTGCAGCCGGCACTTGACGAGATCGAGCGGCGTGACCGCGGAGTGGGTGGGCCCGCAGGCGACGATGCCGCCGAGCGTGCAGGCGGCGTAGTACCCGGGACTGTAGAGCTGGATCTTGCGCTCGGACATCGCTTGGGGGTGTTGGACGTCGCGGGTTGAAACGGCGGCGCTGCGCGCCGCCGTTATATATGGGGCGGCGGGGCGCATCCCTTGAGCCATTTACGGGCCAAACGCAACACAAATCACATCACATACATTAATTATTACTATGTGCACTATGTATTCCTTAAGACACTAAACTACCGAAACCCAAAGCCGCGCGCGCCGTCTACTGCAGACAGGGCACGTCAGTCTTGTACCTGTTCATCACGCTCTTGTGCGCGGAGATGTAGAACACAAACAGACAGGTAAAGATGCTGAGAAAAACTTGCAGGTCTTGCATTGTTGAGATCTGGGCTGCTCAGATCTCGAGCTCAGGTCCGAATGCACCGGCCGCGGGCCCGCTATATATATGCAGCAGGCGCGGAGCTCGGCGGCGGCATAAAGCGCTCATCTCGGGAGCAAAGGGAAATACATCCAGTGGTTACTGGGCACACCACTCAGGTTTCCCTGTACGGACAGGTAGCACGTATCGGTCCTAAGGCGGGCGCCTGCGAGAAAAATAACGCATCGCATCGCAAACACCGCTCCGGGTTAGCGCCGCGCTCGCTGCAAACGTCCGGCCACCCAGACACCAGAGCGCTCACGTGAACGGGTTGTGGAACCCGGCCAGCAGGCACTCGACGCGGTAGTTGCGCGCGTCGTTGTTGTCCCAGAACTCGAGCCGCTGGCGGTCGTTGCGCACGACGTACTGCATGCAGAACTCGAGCTGCGCGCGAGACGCACCCTCGGGCACGTCGTCGATGCGGAACTGGAATAGATCCATGTTGGTGCCCGGCAGGATACCGTCGCCGTCGCTCACGTACACGGCTTCCACGTCGCGCGCGGTGCGCCACCGGTCCCACGTGTACTTGACGAGCACGCGCTTGTCGAAGAAGATGTTCTTGACGAGCACGCGCCCCGTGATCACGCGGTCGGTCGGGTCACCCGCGTGCGCGTTTAGCGCCAGGTCCTGCAAGAACACCTTGCTGCCGCGCGACAGGTTCACAAACACGTTGAGCTTGAGCATCTTGGGGTTCTTCGAGCTGAGCACGGGGAAGTTGGCGCCGTAGAGGCCGACCACCCTATGCGCAGCGGCCGGCGAGCTCGCCACGCCCCCGCTGGGGCGGTGCTCCTTGAGCAGCTCGCCGAACCGCTTGCTCTTACGCAGCGCAGGCGCGCAGCGCTGCGCGGGCGGCGGCCCGCGCATGGTGTCGATGCGCATCGCAAGAAACTCGTCGTCGTCGTGCACGCTGCGCACAGGCTTGTGCTGGTAGCTGATCTCGGCGCTCGCCGTGTCGGAGCGCGCGGACACGTCGATCGGGCTCTCGTCCTCGCAAAAGTATTTCACGGGGGTCTTGTGGTCAAAATGCACGCTCTTGCTACGCGTGAGCCGCGGTGGCGACGCCCGCGCACCCAGCGTTCGGTCCTCGACATACGGCGACGTGGGCAGCGACTTGGACCGCTGCTTGAGCGAGCTCTTGACCAGCTCGCCGGACTTCTTGTACACGGGTGCGAACGCCAGCTGGTCGTCTGCGATCGCGGGCGCCGTGGGCGACAGCGCGCCCTCTGCAGTCGGCTTCCGGTTCAGGCTCGTGTTCTTGGCAATCTCTTCGTCCGGGAACAGGCCCGTCTTGAGCTGCGCCACGCGCTGAGGCCGGTGCAGAAAGTTGAGAGAGTTGATCGCCGTCAGGCTGTTGGTCTGCGCGCGACGAGCCATCAGCGTGAGCCCGTCGGCACCGGCCTGCGGCTGTCGCAGCTGCTCTGCAGCTGCCGCAGCCGCAGGGCCGTTGGTGAGCTTCTCAGCCTTTATGTACATGCTTTGTCGCGTTAGTGTGACGGCTGCGGTGCTGCGATGCTGCGATGCTGCGCAACGGCGCCGCCCGCCGCGTATATATATCTCGACTAAGTACGCTGCCAGCCGGGAACGATGCACTTCTCGCCTGGTTACCGGCGGGAATGCTCGCAATTAGACATGGCTCCTGCGTGCGGGCCCCTCGGCCGCGCAGATGGGGCTGCTTGTTGGGCGGAGCAGCAGGGAGTGCAGGGGGCGCGCTGCCCCACAGCGCGTGTCGCTTGCTACGTCGCGTCGAAGCGGTACCGCTTGACGAAACCCAGCTCGTCGCCCGTGAAGAACTCGGAGTCGCCGATGCCTACGCACGCGACTGGGGACACCTGGTGTGGCGCGTCGGCGGCAGCGCGCGCGTGCGGCGCCTGCAGGCTCTTGCCCTGGAAGGTGTGCAGACAGCGGCCGCTCTGCAGGTCCCACAGCTTGACCTTGCCGTCGTGCGAGCCGCTGACGATGCGGAAGTTGTCTGCGGCGATGTCCCACACACCCTCGACGTGACCGAATTGGGTGCGCACACAGCGTCCCGTGCGCACGTCCCACAGCTTGATGGTGTTGTCGAGCGAGCACGACAGCAGGTGGGTCGGGTACGGCAGGTCCTCCGACAAGGCTGCCGCGGCTGCGTCCGCGGGGTCCGCAGAAGTGTCGTCGGTGGGCGGCTCCGCGGAACCGGCGGCCGGTTTGTCGTCAACCACGAGGTTCGCGAGATCCAGGATCGTCAGCGGGATCACTTTCTGGACCTGGCCAACGTGGCCGCGGAACACGCGCAGACACGCGTTGGTGCGGATGTCCCACATGCGGATCGTGGTGTCGTCGCTGCAGCTGAAGCACAGGAAGCTGCTGGGGTGCAGCTTGACGCAGTTGACCCACTCCGTGTGGCCACGCAGCGAGTAGCAGGTGCGCGACTCGACGTGCCAAACCTTGACCGTCTTGTCGGCGCTGCCGCTGACGATGATCTTCTTGTAGGAGTCTACGCTCAGCACGCTGTCGGTGTGGCCCCGGTACGTAGAGACGCATTCGCCCGTTAAGTAGTTCCAGACGCGGATCGCCTTGTCGAGCGAGCCCGTGATGACCTTTTGTTCGTCAAAGTAGAGCGCCTTGACGCCGTCGCTGTGACCCGACAGCCGCCGGATCAGCCGCCCGCTGCACAGGTCCCAGATGGCGACCGTGGAGTCATACGAGCCTGTGAACAGCAGCCGCGAGCTGAATTGCAGCGTGAGCACGCCATCCATGTGGCCCTTGAATTCCTGGATCAGGCACTGGCCCTTGCGCCAGTTGGACTCGACCTTGAAACGGTCCCGGTAGATCGCCTTCCAGGGCGTGGTTGCGCGGCCCGCCTGCGGACCGCGTGGCGTGGGCGGGCTCCGGGCCCGCTTCATATGCAGCCGTGGCAGCCCCCAGCCGCAGTTGGGACACTTGCGGTCGATGTGCTGCTCACACATGCGGTGCCACACGCGGTCGTCGTCCGCCATCACCTGCCAGCGGCGACACACCTTGGCCGCGCTGCACAGCGACTGGCAGTCCAGGTAGCACAGGATCTTGAGCGAGATCTCCTGCGGCAGGATGCCGATGAAGTCGATCTTGATCATGTTCTGCACCTGCGATGCCACGTACGACAGCTGCGGAAAACAGCACGCCGTCAGCAGGCCCTCCAGGATCAGCTTGCGCAGCTTGTCGTTGCTCTTGTTGAACGTAGACACGATGTGGTGCACTTCTTCACGCTCACTTGTCGGCAGTTTCGATATCTTGTCGTTCACGCTCTTGAATCGTCGCACGTCCTGCTTGTGGCACGCCGTGCTGGCCTGCGACGACTGGATGTCGGGATTGTGTCTGTAGCAGAACTTCTGCAGGTTGAACACGGGCAGAGCGCTGCCCGGTCTCTCGTCGTCTTCCTCTTCCCGAGGTCTCTTCTCGCTGACCATCGTTTTGTCGCTTGCAGGGGCTCTGGTACACTCGTCCGCCGGCCATCGGCTCATCGACTCTCTCTTATAAGTGGTCCTCACGCCATCCCTGTGCCAGCGCATCGAACAGCCGTCAAAGTCTCTTGCACAAGGCATTATTTCGACCCGATTACTGTGGCTTCGGCGCATGTCACGCGGCGCTCGCTTCTTTGATGCCTTGGCTACGGACAAGAAGCGGCTGCTTGCGTGGCCGATATAGCTAGTTACACAGCTGTTAGAAGCTTTCTATACTCTTGACTAGTGGGTTAGACTCTACAATTGGAGATCTCAAAGACCATGATGTCTGCGCCGCCCTTTTTCTTGAGCTCGTCCATGATGGCGCCCTTCTTGGCGCGCTCGATCATCGACGACACGGCGACCCAGCCCTCGTCGTCGATCTTGGAGATCGTGGGGGCTCTGCGGCCGGGCGTGATGGGCAGCAGCTGGTCCAGGTCCTTGATCTGGGCGTTGTAGTTGCAGCACACGTACTTCTGGGCGGTCATGACACCTTGGATTCTCGACTTGATCGTCGCGATCAGCTCCGGGTCGCTCTTGGGGTGCTTGGACTCTATCAAGTACGCGCTCGTCTCCAGCACCGTGGCGATGTCGGTCAAGCCCGCAGCACGCATCGTCTCGCCGCTCTCGACAAGATCCACAATAGCATCGGCGATGCCCAGCGCGCACGAGGCCTCGACTGAACCGCCAACGTATCTAATCCGCGTGGAGATCTTGTCCTCGGGGACGCCCTCTAGCTCGGCGAAGTACTTGGTGGTCAGCGTGGTGAAACTCGACACAATGGTCTTGCCGATCAACTGTCTGGGGTCGTTGTACTTGCCACCGGCGGGCACTTGCACTTGCAGCTTGCAGCTACCGAACTGCAGATCGATCGGCAACTCAACGTCCATGTCCGCCTCGCGCACCTGGTCCACACCGGTGATACCCAGGTCGCACTTACCTTCGCCGACAAACATTGGGATGTCTGCTGCAGGCAGAAAGATCAGCGCCACGGGCAAGTTTGTTGACAACGCAATGTCCAGTCTCTGCGATCTGTGGAATTTGATGTCGGAGCCCTTCAAGATCGACACACATTTTTCATATAGACGGCCCTTCTTGGGGATCGCAAACAGTAACCTGTCGTTCAAGTGATTGACCAAATCCATCGCGATATCTGCTCAGCTGGCTCCTGGCTCTCTAGATTGCAAGCCAAGAGTTCAATTCAACTACGTTTGTTCTATGACTACATGATTTTTTCATCAGGCCCTCTGTCATCTGAAAAATTTTTCAGACACTACAGAGCACACGAAACACACAATTAAAGATAACACGCTATCCGTATCAATGCGCTGCCCATAGCTGCCCACGGGTAACTTCATCGCGGCCGCGACTTGCTAGGACTTCGTCTCGAGACGCTTGTGTGTCTTTTATCCTCGCTGACATCGCAGTGTCAGTAATTGCGATAATAAAACAAGGCGAGTAACGACTCCACGTGATGGCTGCTGCTGGAATCGAAAAGGGAAATTTGACGGCCATCGCCATATAAAGGCAGTCATCGGTGATTCGTAGTGGTTGTGGCAGACTAGATCTGGATCAGCTACGAGCGGTGAGGATGAAGTTTGGCGATCATCTGGACGAGTCTGCAGTGCCGGAATGGAAGGACAAGTATGTGAACTACAAGCTGGGGAAGAAAAAATTGAAGATCTACCAGACGACCCTGGAGCAGCAGGCTGTGGGCGGGATTGTGCGGCGTGGTGATGGCACTTCTACTGCGCTTAAGACGCCTGTGCTGTCGTACTGCGATCAGAGTGCCAGGCTCAGACGGAACGAAAACTCTAGCTCGTCACTGAGCAGCAACAATTACAGCGTCTTGCAGAAGAAATACATCCAGGATTTTATCCAGCACTGGCTGGTCTCCGAAGAGCTGGCCAAGTGTAATGAGTTTTACTCGTGGCTGTTGGAAGAATCTCGGCGAAAGTTCCTGGTGCTGGAAGACCAGTTGAAAAACTACCACGAACATGTCACCAGTGGCTCTGTCTCGGTCCCGGACAACATATACGAGTTGGGCGACAACTACAAGAGAGGCGGGTACGGGAGCATGGGGAATTTCCCCGGCAACGCCAGCGCCGAGATCGTAGGTGTGGCTAAGAAGGCAAAGCAGTTCTTGCGAAGACATGACTTGCTGCCCTCCTGGCCCAGAGGCTTGTCGCTGGTTCGCCAGAATATCTTGACCGCGCAGACCGGGAAGGAAACGTTTGGGAGACACTCTATGGTGGTGAACACGCATCAGGCGGAGCGGATGCTCAGTGACGCTCTGATCGAGTACTACCAGTTTCTGCAGTTGGTCAAGACGTACCGGGACTTGAACGTGACCGGGTTTCGTAAGATGGTCAAGAAATTCGACAAGGCCTGTAAGACCCGGGAGTTGATCAATTTCATGGAATACGCCAGAGAACAATCTCCGCTGTTCAAGCATGTGCACGCTAACGTGCAACTCATGGCACAGAAGATGAAACAGACCGCGAGCGCTCAGGCTACGGGTAATTTGAAAGTCGCGAACGAGGCAGAGGATCCCTTGATCTGGTGGGAAACTATCGTCACAGAATGGTACACCAAGGATCTGGCGAGATCCAACTCTGCGCAAAAGAGACACAATCAAAGGTTGAAGAAACTCGCTATTCAGTACACGTTGAATGAACAGATGATTCATAGAAACAATAGAGCCTTGACCCAGATGTTTTTCTCCGGAATTGGACTTGGTGTGTCCGCTGCATTTGTCCTTTACACTCTTTACCTCGCATTCTTCTCCCCTTACGACTCACATTTGCATACCATATTATTTCCGCTGTGGGGTGGTTGGTACATGGTTCTCCTTAGTGCTTTACTATTTTTGTCCAACTGTTACATCTGGCACAGAACTGGCATCAACTATCGTTTTATCATGCTGGGTGAAATGCAGGCCAAGAATGGTACCCAACTGTTCAACAACGATTTTGCCACGAGCGCCATTTCATTAAAGCTGTATTTCCTGGTTTTCTTCCTGGTTCCTTGCGCTGTTTGTGCTGTATTGAGTTTTCATTTCAACAAATTGACACCGTATGGATTCATCTA
The DNA here is from genome assembly GCA_003708055.3 of Torulaspora maleeae. Classification (NCBI taxonomy): domain Eukaryota; kingdom Fungi; phylum Ascomycota; class Saccharomycetes; order Saccharomycetales; family Saccharomycetaceae; genus Torulaspora; species Torulaspora maleeae. The sequence goes on along the minus strand of PPNA03000010.1, from coordinate 187,459 downwards.
CCTGGGTATTGTTACGTTTCTATTCATTTGCCCCAATGGTGTTTTTCCATATTTTGACAAATTAGTCGAGTCAAGAAAATGGCTGGCTGCGACTACAGTTAGGCTCGTATTCTCTGGACTATTTCCCGTGGAGTTTGGCGATTTCTTCATCGGCGACATCATTTGCTCGTTGACTTATTCGATGTCCGATATTGCTATGTTCTTCTGTTATTATTCGTCAACTCCAAACTCGTTATGCGGGTCTGCTCATTCCAGGGCAGTCGGTGTGCTGTCTTGTATTCCAAATTACTGGAGAATGGTTCAGTGTTTGCGAAGATTTGCCGATTCTGGTGATTGGTTCCCTCATTTACTGAATGCTATTAAGTACGGATTCGGTGTCGCCTACTTTGCTGCTCTCTGTGCGTACAGAATTGCCGCTGATAAGACCGCTTATAGGAAACCTTTTATCGCACTTGCAACATTTAACTCGACAGTCACAGCCATCTGGGACATTGTCATGGATTGGTCTTTACTTCAAACTTGCGGCGACAATTGGATGTTAAGAAACGACTTGTATTTGGCGGGCAAACGTGATTGGAAGACCGGACGTTATTCTTTTAAAGGTAAAATAGTGTACTACCTTGCCATGGTATGGGACATTCTCATCAGGTTCCAATGGATTGTGTATGCGCTGGCGCCGCAAACCATACAACAAAGTGCGACCACCACCTTTATTCTTGCCATCACTGAAGTTTTGAGAAGATTTGTATGGATCATATTCCGTGTGGAGAACGAACACGTTGCCAATGTTCATCTCTTTAAAGTCACTGGCGAGTCGCCACTTCCATATCCAGTTCACAGAACAGACACTGAGACAGATAGCTTAACCAGGAGCAAAGCCAACACCAGCTCTTTCTCGTTGTCTCAAATGTACAACAACTTGGAAGAGCCTATTGCTGCTTATCATTCTCTATTGCGGAGACAAACTGGTCTCTTTGACAGTCTTTCAAGATCCATTCCTTGGGCACACGCCAGTGATTTTCAGAGGCCTCGCACATACTCTTCAAATGAATCAGCTAGTCACGACAGTGATAGTGAGAGTGAGATGGAGAGTATTATTTAATGATTTCTCTATATGCATAATTCAGGTTTTTACATAACGTTACGTTTAATAGGCGGACAAAGTCCTGTGGAGTTTCAACAGGGAATGCTTGTAATCGTTGGTGCTTCCAAAACAACTCGACCATCGTCTAGACGGTGGAAAATTCCTGGACCTTGGCATAACTTGGTGGATGCAGCTTACGATGAATTGCCTTGGCTGCCCACACCGGAAATATAGATATTGACAAAATGAACAATGAGATCCCAAAGAATTTCAAGGTGATCACATAACTCAAATCAAAATAGTCTTGTAAGAAAGGCACCGAAAAAACATATAGAAGCAAAGTTGCAACCTCCGAAATCACCATAGTTCGATTCCATGTATTAATTTCTAGCGCCACCATGATCAGCTCGTTAAACACAAGCGCGCTAAAGCTGATGGCCACCATCTTTTTAAAATCTGCGGTTTCAAGACTAGTAAAGTTTTGAGCAAACCCCTGGATCACACAGCCTTGATACAAGGAAAGAGCCACCCAGACAAAGAATGTCTTGTATGAAAGACTTTTGCCCTCGGTCAAGTCTTCGTAAAGTTCAGGGTATATTTTCGTGAGTGACTTATCAATATCGTGATCTAGCGTCAGGGAGAAAACTGGCAACATCGTATAGCAGGTAGCGTATCCAACCATCAACCATCCTTGATATAGTGCAATTGGTTCGAAACTGGAGCAAATTGAAAACACTGCTTGACAAATGGCTATAATCAATCCTCGATGCATCACAAACTGTGACAACTTAGCAGACCGTTTGTAAGAGTTTCTACCATGCCACAATAGTAATTCAGTAAGATGGCAAAACTGAGTGATCGAAAAATCTGCCGCGAGTGATGCCTGTTTACCTTCTTTACCAACAATACCAACACCAACATCTGCACTTTGAATCATGGACACATCATTACCACCATCTCCTATGCAACAGACTCTTTTACCCGTGAGCTCTCGAATCACCAGTGCGACGTCAGCCTTTTGCTGAGGCGTGCATCTGCAAGCGATTACGGATGGGATACTAGCTGCCACCTCAAAAAATTCATCCCTGTGGTATTTGAGAAACATCCCCAATGAGTCTCCATCAATTATCAGACAGGAATTTTTATTTATCTTTAGGTAGTCCAGCTTCTTAAGGGCGCCATGTGGTTCATTCAATTTGGTAATTGTATGGATGTATTGACCTCGAGATATTAGTTTAGCACTTATGGAGACACAGCGCGCCGTTTCGACCTTATCACCCGTAAGCATCCAAATTTTGATGCCTGCATTTCTTAGCAGCTCAATTGAAGATTTGACATCTTTTTGTAACTTGTCTTCCACACCGGTCAGCCCCAGAAGTTCTAGGTTTCTTTCTAGTAGGCTACCAACGACATTGCTGATCTGCTCGCCACGATTTAACATGGAAACCGAAGCTTCGTCATACTTTTTACGAAATTCTTCATAGTCCTTGCGCGTAAGCTGTTTGCGACCTATCACTAGAGTACGCAAACCCTCGCGAGCCATATTACCCGTTTCTTCCTCTAACCAATCATTCCTTTCAACAATATTCTTCATAACTGTATCTGCTCCCTTCTCTAAAAACCAATAATCCTCCTTCTGCTTATCAAATATGATGATACCCATCCTTTTTGTATCAGAATTGAAAGGGAACACTTGCAAAATGTCATAATGTAGAGTCTCCCCCGAATGTTCATGTAATAGAGTAATAGAATGTCGATCTCTTTTGAAAAGTGAGAGTCCGACTGATTCCGTGAACTTCACAATTGCAATCTCATCCGGAGATGCAGCTTGATACATGAGCCCCTCGTCTTCGAAAGTTGGAGTGACGTTGTGACACAGAGCGAGAGTTACGATCATGTCACGAACTCTTGTACTTATATCGCGTCTGGAGGTTGTTGGGGTTGCAGATGCATTCAAGTTTTGAATGTAATCAGAGACAATATCAATTGTCTCCGCAGAATAAGAGACTGAACCTAAGTGAATTTTTTTCAATTGCATATCATTTTGGGTGAGAGTTCCAGTCTTATCACTCAAAAGATATTCGATACGACCCAAATCTTCAGGAATAGTGCTTGTCCTAACCACAGTTTCTGGGATAGCATCATCGTGTTCAATCTGATGGGCGTAAACAGATTTTGCCAAATCTAGATTGACTCTTAGCGAAACTGGAATAATGGTCGAGAAAAGAATCAAGTATCTCATTATGTCCACGTACCAGTCGGGATTGCTCACACCTGCAAACACTACCAGTAAGATGGATAGAATGAAAACACAGGCACACAAAATCTTCGAGATGCTGTTGATCTCTAACTCAAGCAAACCCGTTTTCACTTTTGGAGTTGTAGTATTCATGGCTTGTCTTGTGTCTCGACCTGTGTAAATGACACATGCAATGCAATACCCGCTAGAAGCGAGAACCGTGTTGGCCCAAAGTGTGTTATCCACTGACAGAGGGCTGGAAGAAGAACTTTTATAGGTAACTTTACCTAAAAATTTATCGATCGACTTCTCTGGCGCGGACGCCGTGATACTGATTTTGCTTAGTAGATCATCCTGAGGTAAGTTTTGAGTCAACGGACAGGCCACTCTAAGCTTCCAATCCGTTTCACCATCCAATTGATCAGTCTTAATAAAAGCCTCGCCAGAAGGCTCGCTTGATTGAAGTAAAATGGAGTCGGCTGGTATTCTCGATCCTTTGTGAATCTTGATCAGATCTCCAACTTTGAGATCTTTGCTCGCCACTAGTTGCGACTTGTTGAGTATGGTGTAGAGCTCACTGTTAGACTCGTTGTCACGTCTTCTCCTCTGAATGTCATCCATAGCCTCTTTGGCCATTGTGACCGTCAAAACAAAGGCCAGTGGGACCACGTAAGACGATAAATAACCAATTCTCAGAGCTGGAATCGCTTGTGACAGGGCCACGGCTAGGAAATATAGGTTGAAGAAAAACTTGAACTGCTCATAAAGCAAGGTCGGGATGAATGTGATGGCGTTATACTTGGCATTGGATATTTCATTACTAGGGTATCGGTTTCTATCAAAAGTTGGAGTCGTATCCGGATGAATTTCTCTATCAATGTGGTTATCGTTCAATTCAATGGCTGAAGTTGACTGATATTTTCCAAGCTTATGCTGGGAGCCAAATATGTCCTTCACTCTGCCAAGAATCCCATTACTCTTTGAATGGTTACTCAGTACGCTGGGATTCCGATCGGATGCTACAGAGGCTGTTCCCCATGAGTCACGTAATAAGGGTTTACTGTGTGCTTTTGAATGCTCTTGGTTTGTTCCGTCATGGCCATCGTCATCGTTGATGGTTCTCATTTCAAAGCTTTCCACAGATTGTGCAGTATCCCAATCGTTGTCCAAGCCACCACTTATAGCTGCACTGTTGATCTGTAGGTTATCCAGTGCTGCGTCCAGGGAATCGTCAAACTGAAGATCGAAAGACTCCTTGCTTCTGTTTTGCTGTGATACGATATTAAATGTTTTTGATCTATCGGTGCCAGGTAATGCTGAATATGACATTGGTCCTTATATGAATGCCATACAACCTCTGGGTGTAGTACCGTGCAAAGACTTGAATCGCACTCAATCTTTTTGTCGGAACACCAGTTCAAATGAAAGAGATATATGCCCTCTGCAGTCGTGACCTTTCTCAACAGAGGTTAATTGTAGAACTTGCTCATCTTGCGATCAGTAACTATTGTATGTGTTCATTATAGTTGATTTACATTTGATTAAGGAACTGCCGTCCCGCATGATCTATAAAGGGTCGTCGGTATGGGAAGGTTACAAGCCCTCATAATATGAAAGGTAGTATGGCATGCTGTGGCACCCTGGCTCTGGGGAATTTGTCATTGTAGTACTTTTTGTTCTCCAGGGCTGATACACTGAGATTGACGACGACCCATAGTAAAAGCCAGAGAAATTCCGAGTTGTAAGTCGCAAGCGAAGCGTAGATCAGAACTTCGTCAAAATAGTGAGGACAGCATACCAATTGGAAGAGTCCGTACTTTGGTAGTGAGTACTTCACCAATTTTGCGAGGTTTCGATGATTGTTGTTTTGATCCCAGGATGCTAAACTGAATGTTAGGAAGGGAAGCGGCCTCAAAGTGTAAGAAACTACATTCTCGTAATGCTTTAGGGCAATCATAAGGTTGAGAACCGTGTAGAACCAGATTCCCACCACGTAGTGAGACCAGTTCATTCTGGAATGTGGAGTGTATTTGCAAACGAATTTCGTCTCATATAATCGACGGATCGAATGGAACGCCACGAGCCAGACGACTGGAGATCTGTGATATTGATAGAGATTCAGTAAAGATAGGATCGTCGATAGATAGTAGAAATGAGCAAACCACGCCTTAGGTACTGTGGAATAGATCAAAGGGAACCTTGCCTCCTTACGTGGCAGCAATGTCTTGCCGTATAGCAGGAATGTAGGTAATCGAAATTTGGCAATTAAGACAGAAACAAGTCCTATGAGAAAGGTTATCCGGTAACCCAAGACCAAGTAACTAATCAGAGTAACACCTTGCATAACAATTGAACCATTATCCTCAAGTAGACGATCTGCTGAAAGAAATGCAAATTGGCACGTAATTTTTCAATTGTCAAAATTACCTATATTACAATGACTATAAAGTGTTCCGATACAAAAATTCTATTAAGCCAAAAAGTCCACCAGCAAGGCCTTGATTTTACACAAGTCGGTACATGTGACATTAACGACCCATGTATTTGAGTTCCAATGGTCTCAGAAGGTTGTAAGTAATGAACGCGAAACCAGCACCGAGTTCAAAACCAATGTCACCGCCGAAATCACCAATGAGACGTCCAATTTCACCGGTCCAGTAAGTTTGGGACATACCCAGAGCAACACCGACGGCTCCGACGAATAAAGCGCAACAACCGGCAATTCCTATTGGCAATTGATCCCACTTGTCCCAAGCATTTATGTCATAGCCCTTGAAACCACGTCTGTAAATGAAATGCTCACTTAGAGAGATGGAAGTGTAAATTGCCAAATAGTAACCGATGGAATCCATGAAATTTTGCATGAAACTTTCAAATTTGTAGTAAGCTGGGATGGCGATAGCCAAAGAAGCAGCGTTACCAACCAGGGTCCAGACGACTCTTGGAATCTTAGCCAATGGTTCCCACGTAGCTTGAGCCGACAAAGCAGTGGAGTACATGTTTGGAATATTGTTAGCCACAGTGGACATAGCAAGAACGACACAACAGAACTGACCGAACCCGTGCAAAGAGTTAGGAACCATGATGGCGAAAGTCAAACCCCCAATGGAGTCACTCTTGTAGTATGCCAAATATTCTGGGTTGCTCAAAGTCGCTCTGGCAGAAGCAGCACCCAGGATCATAGTGAAAAATAGTGGGAAAGCCAAACCAGCGACCAAGGAGAAGAAGATCTTCTTCTTGTTGAAGTTTCTTGGCATGTAAACGGTGTAATCGGCGGCGTAAGTAGTCCAACCAGTGGCGAAACCATAGATGGAAGAACCAAATGACAAGACGCTACCAGCGGTAGTTGCACCACTACCCCATTCACCGTTTGTGAAGGAGCCATTCTTGGCCAAACAAGCGATGATCACAATGAACACGATGAAATTTGGAACCCATGACCATCTCTCGTACACGTGAATGATCCTGTAACCGAAAAATGTAACCAGAACGGTACAACCGGTGATGACCAAGATACCTGCCCAGGGAGGACATTGGTGACCACCTGGGTTGATCATACTCAGCAATTGAGCCGACGCTATAGTGTTAACCACACTCCAACCAACACACGCAATCACGTTGATACAGGCAAAGATTCTAGCGGTGATATTACCGAGCAGGAAACGGGACAGAATCATCTGTCTCAAACCAAACTCTGCACCAAAAACAGAAAAGAATGCCACCGAAACGAGACCCAGCATGTTGAAGAACACGATAACCAGCACACTCACACCAAAATTCAAACCAAACACTAAAGGTCCCAGTGTACCCAAAGCGTAAGCTGCAATCACCATGTTGGCAGAAAACCACATAGAAGCAGCATTGATCACGGAATCATCGTTTTTCTCCTCATCGGTCACCGGTTCAATACCTTTTGTCTCTGCATTCAACTTGGCACCAATTCTGTCCCAAAACGAAAGCTTGGTCTCTTCGGTACTGCCACCAACATACTGATCCTCTTCGATCTCCTGGTCCTCGGTATAAGTCTGTGCAAAGGCACTTTTTTTCTCCATGGTAGCGGCATTGCCTGCAAAATTCGAAGAAGATGACCGCGAATAGCTCATACCCTTTTCAGCGTCCTGAGCTTCATAAGTTAAGCCTTGACCGGACATTGTCGTCTGTAGTTCCAAAATCACGACCCCAGATCTACGCTAAAATCGCTCTATCAGCTACCTCTTCCTGGCAAGACCTAGACGTATATATAGGTTTCCCTGAACACCTCCACACCAGAAGAAAAGCAGATAAAGATCCCTCAAACTACAAGATTTCACTCTTATCATCAAAGTGTCAAATTTTCACTGGCGATGTCCTTTGCAAATCGTTCACAGCGGCCATATCAGATGAGCATCGCTCGAGGATAAGCTCCTACCGAAAAAGAAACAAGCCGACGGCAGAAATTTTTCCGCTCGGCGAAAAAAGAAACTTGCCATCAATATATCGCCAAAAGACGGCGTCAGAAGAGGCCCGGTTCTCACACGGCTTTTGCCGACGGTAGATTGACACTTTTATCCGAGCGAAGACAAGACCAAAAACGAGGGCGTCACGTGATCGACAAGTTAAAATTAATATGTAATCAATAAAGTGACTATATATGAAGTTTGAGATGGGTGCAGAGAGCCTAGTTCTTCTTGCCAGACTTCTTGGATTTGGAAGCGTCCTTCTTGGCGGCTTCGACCTGTTCCTTGACGACCTTCTTGACGATCTTTTGTTCTTCGATCAAGAAAGCTCTGACGATTCTTTCCTTGACACAGTTGGCACATCTGGAACCACCGTAGATTCTGGAGACGGTCTTGTGGGTCTTGGATAGAGTGGCATATTGTCTTGGTCTCACGGTGGCAACACCTTGTAGAGCGCAACCACAGTCACCACACTTTGGTCTGGAAGCCAATTTCTTGACATGTTGAGCACGCAAGACACCACCTGGGGTCTTCACAACCTTGATCTTGTTAGAACGGGTGTTGTCTGTTATTGCAGTTAGTAAAATGGGTTCATCGGTCAGTGCAAGGGCTTATCAATGGGATCTCTCTAACATACATGGATTTCTTCTTCTGAAGGTAACACGTTGGGCCATCTTTGGTTGTTCTTTGCTAGCTCTCTTTCACTTGAAATTCGATGCCTAACGTTTAATTCAAAGATATATTGATACTTTTCACTTGCCAGACTGTGTTCCCACAGGCCGCCGTGAGCGAGCCCCCGGCGTGAGAGTTTACCACACTGGCAGGGAGTCCAGTGTGTGTGTGCTGGGCAGAGAGCGTCTCGGTCTAGTGGGGGTTGGCCAGTGGGAGACGCGGCCCACCTGGACCGACCGCTAGAAGGAGGCTGCCTAGCTCGCAAGTCGAACGCTCGATGACACGAAAAGCAGACAAAGTTATGAAATTTTTCAAAAAAACCCAGACACATTGTCTTGCTATCACATCCGTTCACCACAGTTTCAAGTGCGTGTTTTGACAGTCACACGGTAACGAATAGTTTACTCTATATCGATTAACTAACAGAATCTAATCGTTCTCGGCGGCGATCACTTCCATCTCAAGATCGACGTTCAATGGAAGCGCAGAAACAGCAACACAGGATCTTGCTGGCTTGTGAGCGTCAAAGTACTTGATGTAGACCTTGTTGAACTCGGCAAAGTTGCTCATGTCGGCTAGAAACACGTTGACCTTGACGACTTTCTCGAAAGAGGAGTTACTGGCCTCTAGGATGTTTTTGACGTTCTTGAAGACTTGCTCAGACTTTTCAGCGATGGAACCCTCGATAGGCTTGTTATCAGCGGTGTAAGGGATCTGACCAGAAACAAAGACCAAGTTATTGGCCTTCATGGCCTGGGAGTAAGGAGCCGCTGGAGGTGGCGCATTCTTGGTGGCGACTGGGGTTAAAGTGGTCATGGTTCTAGCAATTGAAGATCTGGCTAAGCTGTTTCTCAAAAACATAACTCTCGTTCTTGCCCACTCTTGACCTTGTGAAGTGTCACCCTATTTGTTGTAAGAGAGCCTCTTATCTCTTGAAGCCTCTAGCACATGATACGATACAAAGCAAGCTACACTTCGAGCTGAGACCAACTGCAAGGCCAGGTTGCTCGGCGAAACTCTCTGCGACACCGATGAGTAGGGCCAGTAAGATCACTTTCACTCTTTCGTGTCTGTTCACAGCGGCCACCGTTGTCGGAGTGCACTTCGTGCAGGGTCTCGAGAGAGAAACGTTGCACCAGGGCCCCATCAAAGACGCCCAGCGGACCGCTGCCCGGAAGCAACAGCAATTGCAACAGCAGACCGCCGAAGGCGTCGCAGCGGATCCTGCCAAAGAACGACAGAAACTGGCAAACCGCAGCGAGCACGAATTACAGCAGGAACTGCGCAAGAAATATGAAGCCACCCAACCCTTGTCGGGCCAAGTGGTCACCAAGGATGGCGAAGTGCTCCACGACAAGACTCGCTGACCGCTCGCCCTGGTTTCAGATCTGGATTCAGATCCGTTTGTAGATTAATAGCTTGTAGATATATGGTTTCAACTTCAAGATTCCTCCGTGCGCAGTGATGTGTCTCGTAGAAGCGGGCTGCGCCAAGGATCACCAATCTGGAAGGGGTCGTCACATCACATACCTAAGCAAGAATCAGTAGTGGGCTGGGCGATTCTTGGCAGATCTGAAGGTGCGGGTACTTTTGCTTTGCTTGGAGGTTAGAAACTAAGGTTTGTAGAACCGATCGCGTGTTTGGTTGAAGTATCAGGATTGCCGAGATACATTCCCGAATCTTTAAGAAGTGGAAAGCTGTTTGAATGTATAGTGGTTCATCGTCGTCGATGGGTGGCGCTGCGACTACTTCATGCGGTGCTATAAGCATACCTGTGCCAGAAGGTCGTGGTGGTGGTCATGTTGGAGCAGACAGTGTGGATAGCGGAGATGAAAGTATATCGAACTCGCGGACGAGTTGTACGCCTCAGAGCGGGCGGATCTTGATGAGCGGAATGCATCGTGGGAGCAGCAGGGTGGTTACTACGGAGGAAGATGTCTGTAGTTCACAGTCTTCGAGTTCACCTCGTCGAAATTTCACTAGTTACCCCATACCGCAACCTTCGAGCATGCTGTCGTCGCTACGTCACGATCGAGAAGACGCAGATGATGCTGAGCACATTGTAGACTCGGATGACTCATCGTGGATACGACCTTATGATTACAGTCGTACTCGGTCGGACCCTATCGTTCCTATCACCAGAGAAACAAGCAAGGACGAGTCGCAGTCCGAAAGCGAAAGAAGTACGGATGAAGAGATGTTGAATATAGCTAAGTTCCCAACGGCAAAATTATTAGACATGTTAACGGCGTTACTAGACAAGATTGTCAAGTCCAACGATAAGCTGGCTGGCTCCAATCCTGCACTGAGTCAAGAGAGAGAACTGATGAGTACAAACAACATTTATCTGAACTCAGTGTTGAGCTTTCGTGGGAAACATATACCGCAGATCAGTCTAGATCACTATTTTCAAAGAATTCAGAAATACTGTCCCACTACTAATGACGTTTTTTTATCCCTGCTGGTGTATTTCGATAGAATATCGAAAAGATGTAACAGTAATAGTAATGAAACCAATAACGATAATGAAATTCAGTATGACATACCGGGGAAGGAGAAACAAGAGAACGGACAGAAATCACATCAACAGGCATTTGTCATGGATTCGCATAATATTCACAGGTTATTGATCGCGGGAGTCACGGTGAGTACCAAATTTTTCAGCGATTTTTTCTACAGCAATTCACGTTACGCAAGGGTAGGTGGTATCTCTTTACAGGAGCTCAATCATTTGGAGTTACAATTTCTTGTCTTGTGTGATTTTGAATTACTGATACCTGTTAATGAATTACAAAGGTACGCAAATCTTTTATACAAGTTTTGGAACAATTCAGCTATGGTAGATAGCCCAAGCACTGAAGTGGAGAGTTAATACAGTCATAAATAATTCTGCCACTTTTTAAACAGCAAACAAGTATTTACACCACCAAATCCAAAGCTGTTACACAAGGCATACTGCAGCGCTTGGTGCTCTTTGGTCTGATCCCTTAAAAAACTGATGCCGCTAAATTCTTCGTCGAAATTATCGCCCTTAGCGCCAGCCACCTCTTCGAGGTTCAAAGTATACGGCATAACATTTTCCTTCAAAGCCATTACCGTGAAAATACTTTCGACTGCACCGGCGGCCCCCAGGAGATGACCAATGGCACCCTTGTTACTGGAAACAAACAGCTCTTTCTGTCTCTTGGGCAGTAGCGAGTTCCTCATAGCCTTCGACTCCGCTCTGTCGCCGAGAACAGTCGATGTAGCGTGTGCGTTCACGTAGTCCACCTCGCTTGGATCGATTCCGCCCATCTTGATCGCCATATCCATGGCCCGCTTGGCTCCGTCACCATCTAAAGATGGGGAAGTGATATGATATGCGTCGCTGCTTAATCCGTAGCCTTTAATCTCGGCGTATATCGTCGCATTACGTCTGAGAGCGCTCTCTAGGGATTCGACCACCAAGATACCCGCTCCTTCGCCCAATACGAACCCTGATCTGCGGCGATCAAAAGGCCTCGAAACTCCCTCATTAGTGTTGATACTTTTCGCTCTGATGAACCCCGCAAGAGATAATGGGTTGATACAGGACTCGCTTGCTCCAGCAACGCAGATGTCCTGCATACCAAGGCGAATAAAGTTGTAGGCATCACCTATCGCGTTGTTGCCAGTGGCACATGCGGTTGACACGCAGTGAGAGATACCCTTGAGTCCAAATTTTATCGATACATTGCCAGCGGCCATATTTGACAGTATCCTGGGCACAAACAAAGGCGATACCTTCTTCTTCTCCTGATGAAGTGTAAGTGTAGCAGAGCATATATCCTGAATAGAGCCTATACCTGATCCGATGATGCAGCCAAACCTAGCTGGGTCTGCCAGCTTGGTATTCAACGTTAAGCTATCTTGTTCAAGCAAACCAGCATCTTTCAGGGCCTCGTGTGTACTGAGCAGTGCCAGCTTAGTGAACTGGGCGCACCTACGCTGGTCCTGATCGGTAAGCAGTCCATCTGGCTGTTCAAGGTCATCCTTGCACTTCCCAACACTGACAGTGGCCGGGATACTGTTGGATAAGGGCTCAAATTCGGAGCTATAGGCGGGCAGAGAAGTCAATGGCACAATACCAGACTTACCTCTCAGTAGATTCCTCCATGACTCACTCACACTGCTGCCCAAGGGAGTCCGGCAGCCAAATCCAGTGACCACAACCCTGCTAGCCATTGTCTGCTGCCACCCGCCGCAAAGGGAAGAAACTCAGATGTGTCGTTCAAGTTTTATTCGACTTATTAATATACAATTATACTGAAATGTGTTTTCTATGAAATGATGACTGTTGCTGCAAAAATTACCACGCTAGAGCTGATTACCATTGCAATAGGTCGTCCTTGGCGTATAGGTAGTCCTTGAAAATGAACTCGACCTCGTCGGTCTCGGCGTCGTAACCACCGACCTCGATGGACTCATGGTTCTTGACAATGATGTCGCAACCCTTCTCGATCAAGAATTCCTTGTCAAAAGTGGTGGCAATACCAATGATCTTACAGCCGGCAGCCTTACCAGCGGCAATACCGGCTGGAGCGTCCTCGAAGACAACCACCTTGGACTTGGATGGGTCCTCCTTGTTGATTGGGAAGCCCAAACCGTCCCTGCCCTTTAGGTAAGGCTCTGGGTGAGGCTTACCCTGTTTCACGTCGTTAGCAGTGATGAAGTACTCTGGTCTCTTGATGTGCAAGAAGTCGAACCATTTTCTGGCCATGTCACGGGTACCAGAAGTAGCGACAGCCCACTTCTCTTTTGGCAAAGCGTTCAAGTCGTTACACAACTTGACAGCACCTGGGACCTCGATGGAGTGTTGGCCGTACTTCTCTGGAATCTCACCTTCCAACTTGGTCACGTAGTCCTCGTCAGCGTAGTCCGGAGCGAACTTGGCGATGGCATCGTAAGTTCTCCAACCGTGAGAAATGTTGATCACGTGCTCGGCATCGAAATATGGCTTGTCCTTACCAAAGTCTCTCCAGAACGCAGCAATGGCTGGCTGGGAGATGATGATGGTACCGTCGACATCGAACAAGGCAGCGTTCACTTTCAAAGATAGAGGTTTGGTGGTCAAAGGCATTCTGATTTGGTCTGTTGTGTAATGGTTGTTCCTGCTCAACTACTCAATAGCCACAGCATTTCAAACTACCAACTGGACCCTCCAGCCATATATATAGCTGAATCTTGCTTGACTACGCTAGCCATAACCTTGGGCCAAAAGAAAAAATAAGAAAAGCAGTCGTCATAACCAGATTTTCCGCAAGCAAGATGGATCACCACTGCTATCACCACCTGGTATACCACGACCTCGCGCTACCATTGAAGCCTTCGCTGGCTTGGTGCACGCCTGCCGTTCTTTTTCTTGTCGCATGACGTCTGGCCGTACGACCCATTATTCGCTGCGCCAGAGCCATTAATTACCGTCGCGGCCATGCGGTGGTCCCTCGACGTCTCGAGTTGTCTCTCTGTCCCCTGGGCGTTTCTTGTTGCGCGGTGGTGGGACACGCCAGAAAAAAAGAGGAAGCCCGAAACGCTACCCGGCCGCGGGGCGGGCCGGGAGTTTTTCCGGTTTCCGCGTTGCTTTTTCGCGGTTTTTCCGGCCGGTTTTCTGCAGCGCGGCGCGTTGGGCGGGCGGCCGCGACAGACATTTGTGACGCTGACGCCGGCCTGGCGGCGGGCGACAGAGGCTCGCAGGTTAGCGCCGGTGGCGCTGCAGTGCAGGTGGTACCTGCTGGGATGCGGCGGAGCCGCTGGGCCGCAGGGCGAGATTCGGCGGTCGTTGAAGAAGATGTGGTTACCCGGCCGCGCGCGACCTTAAAAGCAACTCCAGACTTCAGCACACATAGGTGGGTACCGGTAGTTGATTTAGTGCTGGTTCTGGTGTCGTTGAGGAGTTGAGCCATTGACGGGAGAAGCAGAAGAGCAAGCGGTCGTGGTCATGATGGCGAAGAACGAGAACAGGGGCGCGATTCTGGTGCGCATCGACAATTTGCCCCCGGGGAAGTCGTGGAAACAGGTCAAGTACCTTATCGGTGGGATTGTGCACCACTCGGTCGTGCTGAAAGTCAAGATGCTGCCGCTGATGTCGTCCATCGTGCCCCCTTTCATTCCTTTCCAGAGCTGTGTGGTGTCTTTGAGATCGAATGTGGACCCTGGGTCGCTGAACGAGCTGCTGCTGAGCCTGAACACGTTTCAGTGGGATTACTACAATCTGTATGCGTACACGTTGCCGCAGCCCTTCGATGTTCCCGGTTCTCCGCCCTTGAGCGGTCGCGAGGAGAACGTGTCCAGCAATGGCAGCAGCGAGAGTAATAGTCCGGGGTTCTTGTACCCACCACCGAACATGATGCCTGCTCCGCGACAGCCCAGCGGTCCCATGCTCGGCGGGATGCCGCAGATGCATGCGCCGCTAATGGGACTGCCTGCCCGCAGACGCAAGTACTACCAGCCCCCGATCGGCATGTTCCCGGGTGCTGGGCCTTTCCAGCAGCAGTTGCAAGAGGCAGAGGCGACTCAAGCGATGATGGGCCTCACGTTGAACTCCGATGCGCATCCGCGCAGCGACGGCGATGTTCTGGTGAGTAACGGTGGAGGTGGGGCTACTAATTCGAGGAGATTGAGACAGATATTCAATGAGAAGAGCTTCCGAAAGCAGATGACGGGTCGTGGGATGTGGCAGTTGCAACTGGACAATTTCCCACCTTTCCTGAAGCTTGACACGATAGAACCGCTGTCACAGGAGGATGATGAAGGTTTGAAGGAGAAAGGATTACAACTGCTGGAGACAGACCAGCCGGATAAGTTTGGGAGACTCAGGTGGACAGTACTGAAGGATTTTATAAAATTGAAGTGTCCGCGATTGCTCAATTTGAACGATCACTCAGCCTCGGAGGGGATTGAGAATAACGGTAACAACACAAGGGAGTTCTACGTCGGGGTTTACGAAGACAGCGAAGAACAGGTGCGATTAAAGATATTGGGTCAGGATAAAGCAGACGATCAACTAACCGTTGTCAAATCAACTGTATATAAGGCCATCGTTGGGTTTAATGATAAAGAATTGTGCGATTTATGCCTAGAGAACTTGCAGGGACAAGAATATTCGCTGGGCTTCAAATTGAGGGTGAAACATTTGCCACCGTACGATGAGAATCAGGATGGCAATATTGCTAGGTCATAAAAACAGGGACAGGAAAATTGGCAGAAGAGGGAAATTAGTTTTACAAATAGATAAATAGATTCTAATTAATCATTCCACAATGCTAGAGGAAACTAAATCAGACGGCCAAAAAAATGTCAAAATGAAATGCAATTGTCTCAAGTACCTGTCTTGATAACTTTATAATAATGGTTGAAAAACTGGTTTGGGTAAGTTACCGTCTTGGAAAAAGTTCTTACTACCGTTACTCACCATTGATGGAACGTCGAATGGTTCGTTTTGGGGCTTTTTGTGAATCTTGTTCATTATCTTGTCCAGCAGATTGACGCCGGAGGATGGAGTCGTGGGTGGCGGAGTAGGACCTTCCTTCTTTACTTGCAGCGATGCTGCGCTCAATATATTCAGTCCATCCAATTGTGACGCAGAAGAACCGTCATTCTGTAGTTCTTTAACTTTTAGTACAATACAATCATCAGATAGACTGATAAACAACTTGGCCAGTTGGAAATCATCACTTAACAAAACACCTTTGTGGAAAAGACCCAATGACTTGGTCTTTGATGCAATACGGAACAGAGACTTGGAGTTCTCCAAAATTTCATTAACCGTAGGCGGTCCATTACTTAATAAATGGAAAGTAAACTGTTGTTCACGTTCTTTGAACTTCAAGATGACCTGCTTATTGACATCCTGGTTTGCCACTTGTGGTTTCATCGACAGGGAGGAGAGCACAGCAGTTCTCTCGTTTGTCGGTACCGATGACATGTTTCCGGTGTTGTAAAGCAACGGATACTGATTCATTACCAGATGGTGAATTACTTCACTCAATGCGTACAGACAGGGATCGAATCCGAAATCCTTCACGATCCCGCCTATCACCAAATACAACAATTTCAGTTGCACTTCCTTGGCTGGTAATTGAGAAAGCTTTCTCTTGGTGGCGGCCTCGAAAAGTTTTATCGACAGCAGAGAGAACGATTCTTCAGAGTAAGTTTTCGAAGTAATGTATTCCATCGAAGATGGCATCAAATTCGAGAAAAATCTCTCGACGACAAAAGCCACCGAGGACTTGAGGGACATCTCGCCCAGGATCTCCAAATTCGAGTACAGATCGATGGAGCCCTGTACCAGAGCGATCTTTGAACAAGATCCGGATCTCTGCACTTGTAAAAGGATCTTTTCCCTCAGGAAGTATGGAATGTTAGTATTTGAAGAAACGTTTATGCTCGAATTGCTCGTCTTGTTCGAATGCAACCCCAGCGAAAGCAGACTCTGGTCGTTCGACGACAGCGCAAAGTCTGTGAGATTGGGTCCATTCGACGGATCTCTCTGACATTGCTCACTCAAGGGAATCACGTTGCTGACCAAGTCCAGGATTATGCCCTTGACAATGTCATTGTAACGCTGCTGAGAGTGAACCACGGGAACGCAATTGGCCAATTTGGCACCCATCGAACTCGGTTTGTCCCATTTTGGTTGCAAAGTGGGTAAGTGTGTCACGTGCCCACTCGGAAGCATCTTGGTTAAACTTGGCGAGTTGGTACTGGAAGCGGCCAGATCTTCCTCCGAGGTAGACAGCAACGCTTGGTTCGACGAGCAAGACACCGGCGACGGCAACCCCGAAGGCGACGGCGACCTCGCCCCCGCCCCCGCCCCCGCGTTCACGGGCAATCTCCTCTTGGATCTCTTGCGATTCCGCCTCACCGACTGCACGGCCGCCGTGACCAATTTTTCAAACTCTCCAGCACAACTTATCGGATAACCAAACTCGGTCCTCAGAATCGTCGCAATCTGCTTAATATTATCGTCCTGCTCGCTCGCCTTCCGCTCGCTCAACCCAAACTTGTCAATCAACTCCAACCTCCTCCCAGAGAACTGCTTCCACTTCTTCTCATCGGAAAAATTCAATTGCTCTCTAATCTTGTGAGTGGTCCCACTGCTGTAACCACCACCACTCATGCTTGCTTCTATCCGCTTTCCGCTCGTCCAAGACACAATCTCTCAGCCCAGATCTTGCTGTGTGGTATATATAACGTATCACCACCCGTGCAAGCAAATTTTTTCCGCTCCGAGCGCAACAGCCACCTGGATAGATTCTGCATCTCTTTATATTAATAATGTGTCATGTCGGCTGTCCACTGACCGGCCCAATCAAGGGTATAGGAAAAAAAATCGCCATACGGCACCAGGACGCTGCAAGCCACCGGCTCCCAGTCCCATGCCAGGCAGGCCTGCCTTGTAGGTCCCGCCTACACGACGACGGGACCTCGATACAATGCATCTCAGACACGCCCAGTGACTGAGTCCTGCTCGGCATGACTCCCCGTACTGCGCGGCCGAGAACCGCCCGCAGCAGGGCGCGCTTTTCGAAATCCGCGGAGGCTCTGTTTTTCCGAGTGGCGAAACGGGCGGGACGCAGCGCCCGAAACGGTAAGTTTCTCCGACGTGGGGGCGGGCGCGCGGAAAATCTTAAGTAAGATATGACACATTTGCGGATAAAAGAGTTGATCCGGACACATGGCGGCCGGCACGGGTCAGGTGAGGCGGTTCCGAGAGCTATGTGGGAGCCGTTTAGAGTATACAGTGGTATAGACGGGGTGTGGGGGAAGTGGAGTTGGAGCTGGAGCTGGAGATACAGCTAGCTAGAGCTTGCCTTGCTTGTGATCTTTGAATTGATCCTCTGTGACGCCGGCGCCCATGGCGGCCGTGGCGCTGACGCCTCCCTGCGCGAGCTTCAGTAGACTGTCGATGTACTCCGCGCCGGACCATTTTTGGTGCTTGAGAACGTCGATGCCCGCGTCCATCTCCTTCTGCTGCACGTTCTGCGCGTAGGCCTTCATGCCGTCTCTGGCGAACTCGCGCGCAAAGGTGCTCACGGCGAGGGCCGTGGTGTGCAGGCCCGCCAGGGTGATGAATTGCCAGTTGTAGCCTAGTTGGCCCAGGCGGTCGATAAACGTGGCCTGTTCGTCGACAGACATGGCTTTCGTCCAGTTGAACGAGGGGGAGAGGTTGTAGGCGAGCATTTGGTGTGGGTACTCGGCTTTCACGCCTTCGGCGAACTGCTTGGCCTGTGGGTAGTCTGGGTAGTTGCTCTCCATCCAGACGAGGTCGGCAAAGGGCGCAAAGGCACGCGCTCTCATGATGGCGCACTCTGTGCCGCCTTGGTAACGGTACAGACCTTCTCTGACGCGGGGCAGATCCCAATTGAAGTAGATCTCGCGGCCCAGCAGTTTTTTGGCCAGTTTTTGAGCGTCTCTGTGTGGAGTGCCAGTGTAGGGGCCCACTTTGGATCTGAACTCTGCAATTACTTGCTTTTTGTTTGGCAGGCTCGAGCGAGCCACTTCGTCGGCAAACGCTTCGTGGAACAGTTTCAGGCCGGCTTTCTTGCACCATTGAGCCTCCAATTGGGCCAACTCGGCGCCAGAAGCGCCTGCGAGGATCGCCTGGTCCATGATCTCGGCAAATGGTTGCGCCTCGACTTCAGGGTTTGTCGCACCAACGACAAAATAGTGGTCTCTCACGTCGATCGTGGAGCTGATCAAAGTGGCAGCCTCAGAGTCTGTTCTGGCGACGACAATCAGGTCCGAGTGCATGATATCGGCACACATCCGCACAGTGCTCAATCTGTTGACGTGCTCCTGCACAGGGATCACGCAACGACCCGCCATGTGGCCACACTTCTTGTTGGTCGAGGTCTGGTCCTCCATGTGGATCCCGGCGGCACCGCGTTCGATAAACATCTTGGTCAGCTTGAAGACAGCGGTCAACCCACCGTGACCAGCGTCACCATCGGCAATGATCGGTGTCATGTAGTCGATAGGAGGTCCCATTGCGTCTAGTTCCTGCTGGGAAGTAGCCTTGGCCCTGGCCTCGAGCTGCTTTCTGTCGTGGAACAACTGCGCTTTGAACAAATGGTCGACCTTGTTGGGCACGGTGTCCATCGGATAGTCTGCCAGATCAGGTCCTGGCTCGTTCGAAGTCGAAGCTGTCGAGGAGCATTGCCAGCCAGACACATAAATAGTGTCCAAATACTTGGACATCTGCGAAATGTGCACTGGATCCAGCGCACCAAAAGTCTTGGCCACGGTCTTGTCTCTACTGTGCTTCTGCAAGATCTTGTACAGCTTCCTAGCCATCACAGAAGAAGGGTACTCTACCGGTGGGAAAGTACCTCTTCTGGCGGCGATATCCTCTGCGGTATAAATCCTCTTGGTGTTCTCCCAACGTGGTCCCGACCACCATTGTTCGATCTCCCGTGCGGAAGCGCTCAAGCCTTGCTTAAGTGATTGCAAATTCTGAGTGTTCTGTAAAGTTTCCGAAGTCATTGCCTTTGCAGTGTCAGTGTTCGTTGGCTCCAGAGAAGGCTCGAGAGTGCAAACCAGAGCAACCCCGGATGCCTTATATATGACTACAGACTACGACCTGTCTCGGCGGAAAGCAATTGTGACACCCGGCACAAGCTCCTGACGTCCAGCTGCCCGTAAGGTGGCTTCTTGTAGAGTCATCCGTGATAGGCGGTCTTGTTCAGCTGGAATCGCCATCGCACAGCTTGAAGAAAACTCCGGTCGAACGCACAGAGGGCTGTCGGATCAAAGGAACCGGCAGTTCGGTCGAATTGAAAAAAAAATAATGCGAAATTCGACACCAGCAGGATTTGAACCAGCGCGGGCAGAGCCCAACAGATTTCAAGTCTGTCGCCTTAACCACTCGGCCATAGTGCCTAACAATCTTAAAAATTTCAAACGCACGGCTGCAGCCATACCGGCCGGATCCGTCGGACGGAAAGCGCGCGGCGCTAGCATTTTTTGGCGAGACAAAAAAGTGCGAAATGGCGAGACTTGTAGGGGTCGCAAGCAAGTGGTAAGAAAGCTGGGTGATTTCCCATAAAGGTTGGGGTAAACGATGGGGAGGTATGGAGCCACCGAGAGCTAGTTGGAGGCTGGGGGTTTGTAGATTCTTGGGAAATTTGTATATAAAGCAGGTAGTTCAGTCCTTGATCCAGTGGTTGTCGAACCTTAGTTTGTGCAGATCGCTAGGTATTGACTGCACCGAGTAAATATTAGAGTAGATATATTTTTGATAGGACATGACGAAGAAGGATAAGGGCCCAAAGGTTTCGACTGTGACGACGAAGGAAGGTGAGACGTTGAAGGTCTTTGAAGATCTGAATGACTTCGAGACGTTTATCAGGCAGGAGACCGAAGACGACAGTTTCGACAGTCTTCACTGTCAGCTTCGGTACTATCCACCGTTCGTGCTCAACGAAGCGCACAACGACCCGGAGAAGATCGCCAACACTGCCAATTCGCACTCGCGGAAGTTTGTGCGCCATCTGCACCAGCACGTCGAGAAACACCTGTTGAAGGACATCAAGGAGGCTGTCAACCTGAAGGATTTGAAGTTCCGCAACAAGTCCAAGGACGAAAGCTTCGAAAGAATCGTCTGGCACTACGGTGAAGATACGGAGTACCACGACAAGAAGTTCCACATCGAGGTCGGGGTCACCTGTAAGCACGACGATGCTATGGTCGATGTCGATTACAAGACCATACCCATTAGGTAGTCTCAGTAGCGATGAGTAATGTGTTTATGATTTTACGATTTTTACGCTTCGCAATTAACGTTTAGCAGCCAGCGGAACGCTTTCAACCACACAAGAAGTAAAACAAAGAATAAGCGATGAAAGTCTAGTGGCAAGGTTTTATTGATCAGTTGGATCGATCAAACGTAGCTGAGACACTGGTATGGAGGTGACGACTCAATAAGAGGACGATTCGTAGTGGCACTTATTGTCCGGGTAACGGGCTTCATTTTCGCTTTAGTTTTACCTTATGGCTTCGAAACCATTCAAGTTACCACTGACAATCGAACGGGTTGAATGAGGAAAAAGAGTCCACTAAGCTTCTGCAACGTTTACCATTTCAATATTACCGTTATCCAACCCAACACTATCCATAGATTATGACTTTGAACCCACACGTTCACGAGAATCTAAAAGCCATTCAACAGGCGTTGAGCAATTACGATATGTCGTTTCTGTCAGACGATGAAGAGGATTTCTGTCCTTTGTGCCTGGAACCTATGGATATAACGGACAAGAACTTCAAACCTTGTCCCTGTGGTTACCAGATTTGTCAGTTTTGTTACAACAACATAAGGCAAAACGAGGAATTGAATGGTCGGTGTCCAGCTTGTCGTCGTAAATACGACGACGAAAGTGTGGAATACGTTATTCTTTCTCCTGAAGAACTGAAAATGGAAAGAGAGAAACAGGCCAGGAAAGAGTGGGAAAGGAAACAGAGAGACAAGGAGAGGAAGGAGAACGAATATGCCAACAGGAAACACCTGGCTGGTATGAGAGTCATTCAAAAGAATTTAGTCTACGTTGTTGGGATTAATCCGCCTGTGCCATATGAGGAGGTTGCTTCGTTGTTGAAGTCTGACAAGTATTTTGGACAGTACGGAAAGATAAACAAGATTGTTGTAAACAGAAAGACCCCACATTCAAATACCAACGATCATTATCATACCAATAATGCGAACAATATCGTGCCAGGATATGGTGTTTACATTACTTTCTCCAAGAAGGAAGATGCCGCTAAATGTATCGCTCAAGTAGATGGTACTTATATGGACGGCAGATTGGTGAAAGCCGCCTATGGTACGACAAAGTATTGCTCGTCTTACTTGAGAGGTTTACCTTGTCCTAACCCGAATTGTATGTTTTTACATGAACCAGGCGAAGAAGCGGACTCCTTCAATAGAAGAGAATTGAGTAATAAACAACAGGCTTCTCAAATGCATCAAAGCTTATCGCAGCAGGCTCGTCCACATGTCAATAATGCTATTTTCAAGAATACGACTACCACAGCTACCGTTAGTGGCTCTGGTCACGGTTCTGGTACTCCTTCACCAGCTCCTGTAAAGCTTCAATTGCATCATGATAGCCATCAAAATGGCACAGGTTCATCAACACCAGTATTAATCCCTGCCCCTGTGCCAACGGGCTCAAACCCCTGGGGTGTTACTCAGTCTGCTACTCCAATTACATCCATCAACCTGTCAAAGAACAACAGTTCTCACAACTTACCTTCTCTAAGCAGTGCATTACACAACAACCATCCTCATCCTGAGCAAACTACTGCGACTGGACACAAGAAGAAACAGAACCATAATGCCCATGATAAAGAATTCATCGATCCCTATGATGCTTTAAGCAGCGCAGTCAGATTCTTGGACTCCAGAGTCAACGCGCTCTCTCACTACAAGACACAAGAAATCCATTTAAAGTCTGATTTGGTCGATCAGGAAACCTATAATAGTTTTCCATCGCTCTTTTCGTGGAACAACATTGAGACCTCCGAAGAAAGTAATGGTGAATTGACTAAGAAACTAGTGGATATCTTGGCGATAAATCCGGTAGACCACTCTGCTTCAGTCGTCTCGTTTTTGCAAAATGCTAGCGCTAGCGCGAACAATGATCCAAATATTCGCACTCCTCTGCCACAAAACATTCTCACACAACAAGCACAGGCTGCCTCACAGGTCCAGCAACAACGTCCTTTGAATGTCAGCACTCCACCTCCACTAGGCATGTTTGCAGCCCAGCATATCGCTTTACAACAACAACAACAACAACAACAGCAACAGCAGCAACAACAACAGCAACAACGGCAGCAACAGGACAATGGTGGCTCAAACAACTCAACAGACTTTCTAAATCAATTAATTAATGGAAGAAGAGTAGCTGCAAGTAACTGATATTTGGTATATTTATGCATTCATTTATATATACGAGTAATCTTGTAATATTTTCATGGTAAATCTACGATCCGAAGCGCAGGGCTTAACTGGGAGCTCATCTAACTTAAAGTAAAAAGGCATCGAACACAAGGAAGCCGACCACAGCACCGATTGGGAATGTCATATAATCTTAATAAGTTTCCAGCAGATGTATCACGATTGTTCAAGCCGAGAGCTCCCTTGGAATACAAGAAACCGGTCGACTACCCATTAGAAAAGAGACAGACATGTCCCCACATATCAGGCGTCGCTCAGTTGTTGAAATCATCCCTAACTGAATACATGAACCAATACCCCGAGGGTTCAGAGAATGTGTATCTTCAAAAATATGAAGAAGCTGCCAATCACAAGAATGACGAGCGTCAACATCTCGACGAAGAATTGAGCCGATGGAATCCTCACAACGATCCCAATATGATGGATACAGATCCCTTCAAAACGGTGTTTGTTGGGAGACTCCCGTACGATATCTCAGAGGTGGACCTCCAAAAGAAGTTCAGCGAGTTTGGTGGGATTGAGAAAGTACGAGTGGTCAGGAATAAAGTGACCAATCAGTCTCAAGGTTACGCCTTCGTGGTGTTCAATGATCATCAAAGCAGCAGAGCTGCCTGTAAGGAGTACGGTTTGCATAGAGGCATCGAAATCAAGGGCCGTACCTGCATAGTGGACATAGAGAGAGGTCGAACGGTCAAATATTTCAAACCCAGAAGACTCGGAGGTGGATTGGGCGGAAGAGGCTACACAAAGCTAGATAACATGGCAAGGTTCCCTGCACCGCCTTCAACTAGGTATGTTGACAAACCGCCGAGAGGTGCCACTTACGAGACAAAGAGGTACACTGGCAATAGCTGGCCAGCGAGACCGCGCTATACTGGACCAAGTCGGTTCTCAAAGTCTGCTCCAGTGGCCCGACCATCAGGACCAATGGATCTACAGGGATCTCGAGGATCGCCAGCGCCGCCAGTGAAGACATCGTACAGGTCAAGAAACGCTCGGGCCCAGGACACTCGAGAGCCAAACAAGATCGAAGAACCCGACTACTGATGGAACCAAGTACGTGGCTACTAAACTAAGCTGCCCCCGAGGGCACCAGGCCATCTTTAGGAATCAAATTTCAATGTCTTCAGTATTATGAGAGACCAGTTACCCTGCGAGTCATCAAAATTTTCCGCTGCGGCACACTGATAGCACATGAAATTTTGGCCTGATAACAGTCGACCTTGCTAATATAGTCAAACCAATTGTACCTACAGTAGGGCGATATCTTTGGTTTGTTGCTCAATTCGTTTTGAACTGAGAGCCAAGGACCATTGACACCTTCTATCGTTGGAAAAATGACATCTGCTAGGTTGCTTCTGTCTACAAGATCCCTCAATGCAACTAGATTGCAGCAGGTGGCTGCCGTATTGACCCAAAATGCTGCTGCTGCTTCTGCTGCTGCTAGTAGAAAATCTAGCTCTTTGACTTTTACTAGAAAAAAGGTTGGGTACTCAAAGCGTTACATCTCATCTGCCAACGGAGTTGGCTCTACGGGGACTAGGTCTACTGTGATCCAACTATTGAATAACATCAGTAGTAAAAGAGAGGTTGAGCAGTATTTGAAGTATTTCACCTCTGTCTCGCAACAACAATTCGCTGTCATCAAGGTCGGAGGTGCGATTATCAGTGATAATCTACAGGAATTGGCCTCTTGTTTGGCATTCCTGTACCATGTGGGTCTTTATCCGATCGTTTTACATGGTACTGGGCCTCAAGTCAATGGTAGACTAGAAGCCGAAGGGATCGAACCGGACTATATCGACGGTATTAGAATCACTGATGAACACACAATGACTGTGGTTAGAAAGTGTTTCCTAGAGCAGAATTTGAAGCTTGTGACTGCTCTTGAGCAGCTTGGTGTCCGTGCCAGACCAATCACATCCGGTGTGTTCACCGCCAATTACTTGGACAAGGACAAGTACCAGCTTGTCGGAGACATCACTGGTGTCACTAAGGATCCCATCGAGGCTTCGATCAAGGCAGGTGCTTTGCCTATTTTGACCTCCTTGGCAGAGACCCCATCCGGTCAAATGTTGAACGTCAACGCTGATGTGGCCGCTGGTGAGTTAGCCCGCGTTTTTGAGCCTTTGAAGATTGTCTACTTGAATGAAAAGGGTGGTATCATCAACGGTGAAACCGGTGAAAAGGTCTCCATCATCAATTTGGATGAAGAATTTGATGACTTGATGCAACAAAGTTGGGTCAAGTACGGTACCAAATTGAAAATTAAAGAAATCAAGGAGTTGTTGGATTACTTGCCTCGCTCTTCCTCTGTAGCAATCATCAACGTTCAGGATCTTCAAAAAGAACTGTTCACTGATTCTGGTGCCGGTACCATGATCAGAAGAGGTTACAAATTGAGCAAGAGAACTTCTTTGCACGAATTCCCATCAGCCGACGTCTTGAGAAACGCTTTGCAAAATGATAGCGAAATTGCTTCAGGAAAGCAAACCGTTGCCTCTTACTTGAGAGATCTTGAGAATAGCGAGTTTGTTATCTACTCTGATGAGCCTTTAGATGCCTTGGCAGTCATCAAGAAGGACTCTCCAGTTGCAACGTTGGACAAATTTGTTTGCAACGAAGCTGCTTGGTTGAACAACGTCACTGACAACATCTTTAACGCTGTTCGTCGTGATACTGCTTCATTGCAGTGGGTTGTCAATGAGGATGATGCAAACATTGCCTGGCATTTCGGTAGATCTCAAGGGTCTTACCTAAAGGATGGAAAAGTTTTGTTCTGGTACGGTATTGATGATCTAAACACTGTTTCTCAATTGATCGACTCATTTGTCCGCAAGGTTTCAAGTAAAATTGGTTCCACCTCTAGTAATGTTTTCTCCACAGGCCAGGCAAAAAGATCGTACTCCACCAGATCCAGCCCTAAACCAGAAGGTACAAACAAAAGCACCGGCCGTATTGCTCTCATTGGTGCCAGAGGTTACACCGGTAGGAATTTGATCTCGTTGGTTGACAAGCATCCTTTCTTGGAGATCGCTCATGTTTCATCTCGTGAACTAAAGGGACAAAAGTTAGATTATTACACAAAATCTGACCTTTCTTATGAAGCTCTACAAATTGAAGATATCAAGGCTTTAGAAGCTAAAGGCGACGTCGACTTCTGGGTCATGGCGCTTCCAAACAAGGTCTGTGAACCATTCGTTGAAGCAATCGAAAGCGTCAAGGGCAAATCTAAGATCGTGGATCTTTCTGCTGATCACAGATTCGTCCCAGAGACCGAGTGGGCTTACGGTTTGCCAGAACTCAACAACAGGGAAAAGATCGCTTCAGCAAAGAAAATTGCCAACCCCGGCTGTTACGCTACTGGATCCCAACTAGCCCTTGCTCCATTGAGCAAGTTCATCACTGGTTTGCCAACCGTCTTTGGTGTCTCCGGTTACTCTGGTGCTGGTACCAAGCCTTCTCCTAAGAACGATCCAAAGTTCTTGAACAACAACCTAGTACCATACGCTCTAACCAACCACATCCACGAACGCGAAATTTCCACCCGTCTAGGCCACGAAGTGGCTTTTGTTCCTCACGTTGGCCAATGGTTCCAAGGTATCTCTCTCACCGTCTCAGTTCCAATCAAGCAGGGTTCTCTCACCTCTGAGGACGTCAGTGCCCTCTACAAGAAGTTCTACCAAGATGAGAGACTAGTGCACGTTGCTGAGGACATTCCGCTCGTCAAAGAGATCAGTGGCACTCATGGTGTCGTGATCGGCGGTTTCAAAGTCAACGAATCCAAGGACCGTGTCGTTCTATGTGCCACTATCGATAATTTGTTGAAGGGTGCGGCCACTCAATGTCTACAGAACATCAACTTGGCTCTAGGATACGGCGAGTATGACGGTATTCCAAGCAACAAGATCATCGGCTTGTGAATAACTCATAGTCCACCTTTAAGTATTCAATGTATAGTTGAATGAAGCTTTCTTAGTCGTACCGTTCCCAGTGACCTCTTCCAGTGATTGAAAAAGACCTGCATCAAGACCCCTATCAGCTAGTAATGAACAATGGCTCTTGCAAGCTACCGAGCCAATTGAGCGCCAAGAATCTTTGCTAGGACCTTGATTGCAATGGAAAACTGGAGAAGAATTGATATAGATGCATTTGACCCCGATAGCGGTAGATTGACGGCTCAAGATCTGATACCTCCCAACGAGTCGCCAGTGACACTACAGGACTTACAACCCAAAATTTCCCAACTGCGTTCTCTAGCTTCGAGCGGTGATATGAGCTCTGCGGTCCAATTGGCCGTGGAAGACCCACCATACGGAGCCGATGAGAACACCAAGACCGCCTATTTCAGGGCCGTGTTGGAAGCCCTCACACAGGTAAGACAGTCTGATATCACAGTGATAGTCAAACAGTTGTCACCCAAGCAGCAGGATGTGCTAGTGAAATATCTCTACAAGGGCATGTCAGTGCCGGAAGGCCAGAAACAGGGTGGTATTCTGTTAGCATGGTTTGAAAAACTGACTCAGACGGCCGGTGTCAATCCCATCGTCCGCTACCTGTCAGATAGACACACAGTATAGAACTCTGAGTACGTAAGGCGGCTAGCTAGGTATATATTTTGGTGAATTAGGCATTCAGGTTCTCTCTTTCTTGGTTGTTAATACGTACGAAACTCGAAGAACCTTAAATAGAGCAACTAGTGAACAACTTTGGCAAGCAGGCTAGAAGTTACGTGGCATTGGAAGCTTGTGAAGTACCGCTGATGTCTGGATCGGAGAAAGCAGTGGAGAGAGAGCCTAAAACTGCCGAGAAGGCTCCCGAAGTCGCCGAAGAGACGGAAGGTAAGCTCAAGAGAACCAGAGAGGGAACTGAGAAGGATGTAGACGAAGAGAAAAGCACTCAGAGGCTCGATGATGGAGAGCTTGCCAAGAAGAAACTGAAGACTGTGCCAAAGGATGGAAGCCCTGAGGAGACGAAGGAAAAAGCGCCTCAGAAACCCAAGCATGTGTTCGGATCGACAACTAGCTTTGGATCAGGATTTGCCGCTGCCAAGAGGTCTAGTGCCTCCACTGATTTGAAAGATGACAACCCCAAACCGAAACCGAGCGCATTTGGATCGGGTCTTTCGTTTGGTGGTGGCTTCACAATGCTCAAGAAGAGCGATGAAAAGACTCTCAAGACAGCTGAGAATGATAATGATCAGGCAAATGTACATTCAAAAGAGGTGACACCGTCATCTGAAGATAAAAAAGACCAGAATACAGAGTCAGAGACTACCGCAGGTTCATCCGAGAGTAGTGGATTCAAGTTACACAAGCAAGAGGTAATATCCGGGGAAGAATCAGAGGAAGTCGTGTACCAGGTAAACGCTAAGCTGTATCAGTTGACTGATTTGAAGCAAGGTTGGAAAGAAAGAGGTGTCGGGTTCATCAAGGTTAATAAAAATAAAAGTACAGACAAGGCCCGTCTAGTGATGAGATCTCGAGGTATATTAAAAGTCATTCTTAATTTGCCACTGAATAAAGGCTTCAAAATACAACGGGGCTTTCCGGGATCTTTACAAAGCGAGAAATTTCTGAGGATAACCGCTGTGGATGACAACAAGGCTCCATTGCAATACGCCCTCAAGACAGGAAAGGAGGAGACAGTGAAGGAGCTCTATGACCAGGTTATCAAGCTGGTACCTGAGTAATCACATACGTTAGTTACAATACCACTCAGAATTACACTCACTTAAATAGTTACTGTTTGATAAACGCTACACTACAAATGGTAGTACCTTTGACACCACCAAACTCAAAAACTGGATAATTGATTGTTTTCCAAACTTTTAGCTTTTCCGATTGCACAATTCCAATCAATTCTTGCTCCGTGAAGTTGCAGGACGTGATTAAGAACACACCATCACTATCTAGGAGTTTCTCGATGACATCAGAGTATTCAGCAACAAAGTTCCTACCGTTTGCGAGCTTCTTATCACACAACGCTATGGCGTCTAATGTGCCCTTGTCGAGCACGACATCGAAAGTCCCAGGGCTCCAATTAGGCTCAAAAATGTCAGCTGCCACAAACTCTATTGTGTCCTCGTAGCCCTTCTTTTTACATATTTGTGTGGCAAATTCGACACTTTGCTGGGAGTAATCTACACCCAACATTGGACCATCGAAATCATTCTCGCGCAGTTCAAACAGAAGATGTCCATTCCCTGTCCCCAAGTCTATCATCTTGGAGTCCGCCTCGACGCTTTTCTCACCGATATTGTCCAAAAGAAACTGCACCATCCTATCTTCCGCTCCATTATCATCAAACCAGCATTCTCCAGTGTCTTCCGGGTTCTTGCTAAAATTGTCCCTCTCTACCGCATAAAAGTCATCCCAGTACTTTTTCGTACCCAACTGCGAAGCATTGAGCTTTGTAGTGTCCTCCATCTTCGACCAATCGCACCGTTTTCCTCATCTCTAGGTCGCTATGTCAGCTCATCTCGAACTCATCGAACTTTTCATCGCTCGGCACACTCATAGGAGCTTTGAAAAAGCTGAACTGCCACAGAGAGGACATGTCAAACTAAAGATTCCATTCAGAGGGACGTCGAAGAACCTTCTGATGACCAAGATCAATTTTTTGCCAACTTTACAGGATGCTTTTGAACCCCTGCTGCCTCAACAGGTAGAGATTCTTCGCCAACAGGTACTTTCCGAAGGTGGCGACTCAGCTTCCGTTCAATCCAGATTCAACTACGCCTGGGGGCTTATCAAATCGGTAGAAGTGGAAGATCAGCGACTCGGAGTCAAGCTCCTCACAGACATCTATAAGGAGTCCTCTGCCAGGAGACGGGAGTGTCTGTACTATCTGAGCATCGGTTGCTACAAATTAGGGGAGTACACCATGGCCAAACGGTACGTCGACACTTTGTATGAGCATGAACCCAACAACAAGCAGGCCCAGGCCTTGAAGACCATGGTGGAGGATAAAGTGCAGAAAGAAACCGTGAAGGGCTTGGCTCTGGCTACCGGTGTCATTGCCGGAGCTGCCACAATCGCCGCTGTTTTCTTCAGAGGTAGGAAGAAATGAACGTGCAACAACTTTGATGGCTAGCCATCGAAATCCCCTACCTCGTAATCATGCCTTATCGTTCCGGGACCCAAAAAATGTTTATACCGTGTAGCCTCGTGCCCATCTCCGCTGGTAGCAGATGTAGGGCACGCTAGTAGCAGCAGCAACAGCTCTAGATCCCGAACCCGCTTCGTGTCTGTTTATCTTCCCGGTTTCGTGCCCACGATTGTAACAACAACATCGATCAGCAGCTGCACCCGGCTGCTCTTGCCACAGCCCGTCCCAATGGGGCAATGCAGCATCAACCGTTGCTCAGTTCCCCAGGCTGATCTGTTGGGTTTCGAGTTGACAGCGTTCGTCTGCGTCAAGTTTACGCGTTTCGTTTGGCGCTGCTCGTAAAAGAGACGCGTCAATTTTTTACGCGTCGCGTTTTTCCAGCTTATGTCAGATATATAAAGACGCGTAATTGTCGATGAAGTTCATTTCTTTCCCAGGCCAGTTCTTGATCTGTGATTGCTAACAGGACATCGATCATCAAGAGTTATCATTGAGCAATGTTCGTCTACAAGAGAGACGGCCATAAGGAACCCGTGAGGTTCGACAAGATCACTGCCCGTATATCACGTTTATGTTACGGGTTGGACCCTGCACACATCGATGCTGTCAAGATCACACAGCGTATCATCTCTGGTGTGTACGAAGGTGTCACCACTGTGGAGCTGGACAATTTGGCTGCCGAGACATGTGCCTACATGACCACTGTGCACCCTGACTATGCCACTTTGGCTGCTAGAATCGCCATCTCTAATCTTCACAAGCAGACCACGAAGCAATTTTCGCAGGTGGTGAGCGATCTTTACAACTACGTGAATCCTAAGAACGGAGTCCATTCTCCTATGATCTCCAAGGAAGTGCTAGACATTGTCATGGAGAACAAGGATGAGTTGAACTCTGCGATCGTGTACGACAGAGATTTCAATTTCAACTACTTTGGTTTCAAGACATTAGAGCGTTCATATCTGCTGAGAATCAACGGCCAGGTTGCTGAGCGTCCTCAACACATGATCATGAGAGTTGCAGTTGGCATCCACGGTAGAGATATCGAGTCAGCTATTGAAACCTACAACTTGATGTCTTTAAGATACTTCATCCATGCTTCTCCTACACTTTTCAACGCTGGTACTCCACGTCCACAGATGTCTTCTTGTTTCTTGGTTGCCATGAAGGATGACTCCATTGAGGGTATCTATGACACTTTGAAAGAGTGTGCCATGATCTCCAAGACTGCTGGTGGTATCGGTCTGCACATTCACAACATTCGTTCCACTGGATCTTATATTGCCGGTACCAATGGTACTTCCAACGGTTTGATCCCTATGGTGCGTGTCTTCAACAATACAGCTCGTTACGTTGATCAAGGTGGTAACAAAAGACCAGGTGCGTTTGCTCTGTACTTGGAACCATGGCACGCAGATATCTTTGACTTCATCGATATTCGGAAGAATCATGGTAAGGAGGAGATCCGTGCCAGAGACTTGTTCCCAGCTCTCTGGGTTCCAGATCTGTTCATGAAGCGTATTCAAGAAAATGGTGAATGGACCTTGTTTTCTCCAAGTGAAGCACCTGGTTTGGCTGATGTCTATGGTGATGAATTCGAAGCCCTATACGAACGTTATGTTGCTGAAGGCCGTGGTAGAAAAACCATCAAAGCTCAAAAATTGTGGTATGCTATCTTGGAAGCTCAGACGGAGACTGGTACTCCATTTGTCATCTACAAGGATGCTTGTAACAAGAAGAGTAACCAAAAGAATTTGGGTACCATCAAGTCTTCCAACTTGTGTTGTGAAATCGTTGAATATTCTGCACCAGATGAAACCGCTGTCTGTAACTTGGCTTCCGTTGCTCTACCTTCGTGTGTTCAAGTGTCAGACGATGGCAAGACTCAGTGGTACAACTTTGCTAAGCTACACAAGATTGCTAAAGTTATCACTCGTAATTTGAACAAAGTTATTGACCGTAACTACTACCCAGTTGTCGAAGCTAAAAACTCCAACATGAGACACAGACCTATCGCTCTCGGTGTTAATGGTTTGGCTGATACTTTTATGATGTTGCGTATCCCATTTGAATCTCAAGAGGCAAAGGAACTAAACATCCACATCTTTGAAACCATCTACCATGCTGCTTTGGAAGCCTCATGCGAATTGGCACAAAAGGATGGTCCTTACCAAACTTACGAGGGATCTCCTGTGTCTCAAGGTATTTTGCAATACGATATGTGGAATACCAAGCCAACAGACCTATGGGACTGGGACACTTTGAAGGCCGATATCAAGAAGCATGGTATCAGAAATTCCTTGTTGTTGGCTCCAATGCCAACTGCTTCTACTTCACAAATTTTGGGTTACAATGAGTGTTTCGAACCATTCACTTCCAACATGTACTCTCGTCGTGTGCTATCCGGTGAATTTCAAATTGTTAACCCATATTTGCTACGTGATCTGGTTGACCTTGGTATCTGGGATGATAGCATGAAACAACGTATCATTACTGATAATGGGTCTATTCAAAACTTGCCAAACATCCCTCAAGAACTAAAGGACCTTTACAAAACGGTTTGGGAAATTTCACAGAAGCACATTATTGACATGGCCGCTGATCGTTCCGCCTACATCGATCAGTCTCACTCTTTGAACATCCATATCCGTGCCCCAACCATGGGTAAACTAACGAGTATGCACTTCTACGGTTGGAAGAAGGGTCTAAAGACCGGTATGTACTACCTGCGGACACAAGCTGCCTCAGCTGCCATTCAATTTACCATTGATCAAAGTGTCGCTCAACAAGCTGGTCAAAATGTCGCTGACCTGTCCAATTTGCGCCGCCCAGTATACGTACCACAGAAGGTCAACTTTGCAGAAAGTACACTAATTTGCGCCGACGAACCAACCAGGGACAGCTCTCCAACGCCTTTATCAACAACTTCGTCTATCACCAATAGCGTCGCTTCGCTCAAGATCCAGGACAGCCAGCCTGTTACTCCCGTGACGTCAGCTCCTCAGTCCAGACTGCCGGATACCTCTAAAGAAGAGACTGACAAGGTCTCTCAACAAGATGACGACGAAGTGGATATTTACAATTCGAAAGTCATCGCCTGTGCAATCGATAATCCAGAGGCTTGCACAATGTGCTCCGGCTGATCATATCGCATTTCACAAATTGCCATGATTCTTTGTTTCATTTTTTGGGGTTGTTAATAGGTGTATTAATTAATATTTCGTTTTCACTATGGGGGAGCTTGAGCTCTCGAGCTGCTAGACACAGTTAGACATTTACAGAGTTATAGAATATTGTAAAATTATGTTTCGCAATATCTCAGATTCTTGTTTTTCTTCTAGGTAGAAGTGTACTCGAGGCCAAGTGCAGAGAGACTGAATTTGCTTTAGTGGTGTACGTAAAGTCGGCTTCATGAACTAATAGAGTAGTATTCCTTATGCTTCTCCTCAATACTACAACTGCTCAAGTCGGATTGGGCACTCAAGAATGAAGACGGAACTTGATACTTTGCATACTGTTGACATTTTTTTGTAATGGTCTTTTACCTCGTTAGCCGTCAGTGATTTGCTGATGTTTACTGTTCACTTCAGTAAAAGAGTTACGATGAATGAGGATGGACAAGACCTTCAGGGAAAAGATCTTACGTTCTCAGATAATCGGAATCATATTCAATTAGATGATTTGAATCCTGAGGGTACGTTGGCCTCTGGAGATGTTAGGATAGAGGAAGAATGGGAAATGCTGAGAAGGGGAAATAAGATTAAAAGATTCTTCAAGAAAGTGTGGAATGGACCTGAAAAAGCGGTCGATGAGAGACCTCAATTTGGGTGGAAGTGGCTTCAGTACCTAGATAATTTACCTTCAACGATTTATGAAGGTCGATTCTCTCCCGGCATAGGACTTTTGATACTGGTGCTGTACTGCTCACTTTGGTTGGGATTGATGTTCTGCCTGATCTATCCGTCTTTGATTAGAGCACCTTTCTTTTATCCCAACGACGGTGGCGAGAAGGTTCCCATTGTGTCTCTGAGGTGCAATTCTTATTGGAACTGGGAAGGAAAGAACAATGCGTGTGGCAGAGATGCCGAGAATTGTGGACCACTCGATAACCAAGAATTTATGATTCGCTGCCCTGCGTTGTGTGATCGCGGCGGCTGGACATACTCTGCCATCGCAGTCGGGGATCAACGGATCAAGTATAGAGGTTACGAAATTGGAGGAGGTCCGGTACAATCCGATTATGATCCGGAGTACCTTTCCTATCCCTACAGATCAGATTCCTTTGCTTGTGCGTCTGCTGTACACGCTGGGGTTGTTTCTCCAATCCTTGGTGGTTGTGCCAGGTTGTCGATGGAAGGCCCACAACCTTCTTTTCCAGGTAAGTTGGGTAATTATGGCCATTTATCTGTGACCTTTGACTCTTTTTTCCCTGGGTCATTCTCCTTCAAAGAAATCCGAGATGGGATAAGCTCGGGCTGTCTTGATCTTCGATTAATTGTTCTGACTCTGAACATTGTACTCGGGTCTCCTGTTTTCTACTTCTGTGATAGCTTAATCGGGTACTGGATTATTACAACTGTTGGATTTTGGACGATTTCAATGGCCTTAGACCCCCCAAGGCTCACAGACCCACACGACCCAGCTACGATATATGAACTCATAAGTGTGGCAATGCAGCGTCTACTCCCTCTGTGCTTCATACTCTATGTTGAATGGAAGTGTGCTGTCAAGAGAACTTTGGAAGATGGATCTCCCGTGGCTAAGATGCTCTTGTGGTATCCAACTTTCTGGCTTGGAGTGATGAATAACATCACTTTCGATCGACTTCCAGTCGATAGACTTACCGCCAAAGATCTCAAAGAGCAAGCTGGCGCTCTGACTGCAGTGGGGTCGATAGCTGCTACAATAAGTACTTGCGCAGTAATACAGGCATACTCTCTCTGGAAATCTGGGAGGTTCAGAAAATACTTCAAGATCTACTTTTCGATCATTCTCGGCTTGGTTGTTCTGGCTTGTATACCTGGGTTAAATTTGAGAATTCATCATTACATCTTGGGACTCATGCTCGTTCCTGGCTGTGCAACAAGAGGGCGCTCAGCATATTTGTTCCAGGGCATCCTGATTGGCCTCATACTTTCCGGGGTCTCTCGGTGGGATTTTGCCAGTATAGTGGAAACAGACTTCGCATTACTTAGAGGAGAGGCAGGATCATCTTTGGCACCACCGAGGTTTGTGTTTGATGCCCAGATTCCCCATCAAATCGCATGGTCGCTCGACTCAAATTCAACCACGGAAATGGATCCCGAGAACATCGATGGCTACTCCTTGCTGATCAACGATTTCGAAGTGTATGTCGGGAATGACACTAGCATTGATCTGGATATGCTACTGCAAGATGATAAACTACTCTCTTCCATGTTACAGGATGCCCTGTCTCAGTCGGATAAATCTACTAAGCTCTACCTAAGGGTAGCGCGTGCTTCCACGGAGCACCCAGACGTAGAGCGTGGAGACTACACCAACGCCGGAGTGCTTGAATGGCCAGAAGGTATTTGGCATGACCCTTCACTCGGAGTCTCTTAGAACCTGCTCATGTATAATTTTTTCACTGATCATCGCATACGGAACAGTTCAATATTGAATTGTTACATGGGTATCCCTCTCGATGGATCATGATAACGAAGGTCTTGTTTATCAGTCTAGAATCCATCAATCGGATTGAAGTGACCTCCTGACTCAAGTGTTTTATGTGCAGTCGAAAATAGCTTTAGAGTAAATGCCATCAGAAACATTACAGAAGATCTCTGTCCTTTTGAAAGATGATCTGTCGCCTGAGAGGATACGAGCTACTAAGGACCAATTGAGCAAGCAAAAGTCAACGCTTGATTATGAACTGAACAGAGAGTCCTCCAAGTATTTTGATCATGTGGAGGAGAGCTTGTCGTTGCTGAATTTGTCTCAGAAATCTGTAAAGAACATTGAAAGATGCCTTAATGAAGTTGATGAGCTCAGCCATAAGAGTAAGTCTGCCATTTCTCGATATGATATCATTTTTAGTGCCACAAAGCTCTACGAAACCATTGATATGACATCATCCATATATGACAGAATATCTGAGTTTAATGAATTAACGACTAGCATAGAGGAGATGTTGGACGAAGAACTCTCTGAGGACGCTTTGAATTCAGGTTGTCCTTCTTTTCTACGCATCCATTACATGCTGACCAGGGCCCGAGACTTTCAAGATCAAATGTTGGTTATGGCTCAGGTCTCTACGGATGATGTGCAACGCACTATGCTAAAACTTTTCTCAAAGATGACTGATTTAGTCGCAAAGTTTGACCAACTATTAGAGTCTTTAATCTATGATTCAGTTGAAATCGTGAGGTCTGAGCAGGTTTCTTTGGCCATTCGTCTGTTCAAGGTTATAACAGTGGAGGAGAAAGAGGATTTGAAGATCGACGCCATAAGGAATATTATCAAGAAAAAAGAGATTGAGCAAGAGAAGAGTGCAATCAAAAAGCTGCCCAGTGGGAAGATTGACTTGCAGCCCAACGTTATAGAATATCCAACAAGTAAAGGACTTTACGACGAAATATTAAGTGGAACGATAAACACAAGGACTCAGGCGCGTGGTTACAGAAACTTCTTCTTCAACAAAATCAAGCAGTCCATTCGGGAGATGTTTGTAGAGGTAAGGAAAGAGTATCAAGGTGAGAAAAGGTTTGACGTGCTTAATAACTTGGATTGGGTTTTCAACGAACTGCTGATAGTGAAGGAACATCTCACCAAAT
This sequence comes from Torulaspora maleeae, assembly GCA_003708055.3. Lineage (NCBI taxonomy): Eukaryota > Fungi > Ascomycota > Saccharomycetes > Saccharomycetales > Saccharomycetaceae > Torulaspora > Torulaspora maleeae. Next base: position 150,147 of record PPNA03000010.1, on the reverse strand, counting down.
ACTGCCCTACCCACTGGGACATATTCGGTGAATATTTTGGCTGTTATTATGAAGAATTGCACACTCTCGTGAGCGAATTGGTCGAATCAGAGCCCGAGACTCTGATCATCTTAGACATTCTAGATTATGATAAGAACTTCCAAAATACGTTAGTCCAAGATTTCGGTTTTGATAGGAAAGACAAGAGGAGTATCATTGGAGATAAACAGAGAGAGCAACTGTTTGCAGACTATTTGAGTCTAATCTTGGTTAAGATGTCCGAATGGATTGGCAACCTCGAGAAAGCGGAGTTCGATGTGTTTCTTGAAAGAAAAACTCCTCCTCATGTCGACTCTGAAGGTTTACTATATCTAGATGGTACCAGGACATGCTTCCAAATGTTTACCCAACAGGCTGAAGTGGCAGCGGGCTCTGGTCAGGCAAAGATACTTGTCGGTGTCATTGAAAGATTTTGTGCTTTACTTAAGCAGAGACAGAAGAAATGGATGCAGAAAATTGAGCGTGATGTTCAAAAGTTGCTACTTTTCAATCAGCGTACCGATTCACAAGATGAAGAAAACCTTGAGGAATGTCCTGGCGGCCTTGTGGAGTACATAGTCGCGGTTGCCAACGATCAAATGAAAGCTGCAGACTACTCAGTGGCGATCTCTTCCAAATATGGTAAGCTAGTCACAAAGACATACGAAAGGTCTATTACTCAAGAGATTGAAGATGCCCTAGATGGTTTTGCCGAAGTGGCTAAATTCTGCTCTAGTGAACTGATCAAGATCATTTTCACTGATCTTTCTGGCCCATTCTCCGAAATATTCAGCAAAAGCTGGTATGGTGGTACTCAGGCGCAGCAGATTGCTGATACACTTTATGAATACATGATAGAGATCAAAAACCAAATGAATCCCGTTGTGTTTGCCAGTCTACTAGAGACGGTGGTTGAAGAGACGATTCTGCTGTTCATAGCGGCCCTGAAATACGAACATTCGTTCAAGAGCAAGAACAACAAGTTCCTGGACAGCACAAAGAGGGATTTCGAGACCTTTTACAAGGTGTTCATTCAGTTGCTGCCTGAAAGTGAAGACAAGACATTAATCATTGACGATAAATTCAAACTGATGGAGTATTTCATGGATTTCAGCTGTGGACCCACAAGCAGTATCACGACGACCTGGGCCAACTGTCTGATGGTTTACTGGGACACGCCCATTAAGCTGCTGTCTTCGATCTTGAAATGCAGAAAGGACGTCGACAGTTCAGATGCCAAGAAACTCTTGCAATCCGTCACACAGATATCCAACGATCCAGCCAGACTGGCCCAACTGAACGAGTCTGAAATGCAGCCAACTTTCATAAGCAGAGTCTCTGCGCTACTCTAATAAGAGTTTTCCATACATACTACCGACCTAAACCGTATAAACTTTTATTTTGATATCCATATTATGGTCACCAAGTACTGTTTCCCGGAGGGCTCCTGGTCGTCCAGCGTATAGTTGAACAGACCGTCCTTCTTCGAGTTCCACGAGGCGCTCACGGTGTTATCAATCGTCAACTGGTCGCCAGAAGCCTTCCCGCTCAATCCGGTCACAGACACCACGTATTTATACTGTGTAGAGTGTTTACTCAGCTGCCCAAGCAACTTCTTCAGAAAGACATCAACCACGGAAGCAGTGCTCCTGGAGCACTCGCTCAGCGTCGAAACGTAGCATGTCTCGATCAAGTCGATAAGCTTGACCTTAGGAATCGGTGAATTGGACACCTTGTCCTCCAGTATCTGGAACTCCATCGGTCGTTTACCCCAGTACAGGTGTTTTTCACTTCTGTCCAGGCCTGCACAGGGGTCTCTTAAGCTACATTAGGACCCAGACAAAGAGACGCAACAGACATAAGCGATACTCGCCGCGACAAGACCAGGTTTCTCGGAGACCACCGTCAAGAAGCCCAGGACAGTCAAGAAAGTTCACCCATAAGAGCTCTTGGCATCTTTATGCCAGCTGGCTGTTCTTGCCCGAGACTAAATGAACGTGCACGTGCATCCGACTCTGGCAAAAAGGATGAAAAATTCTCTGGTAGCATGCAAGTATAAAGGGACTTGGCATCTATACAAGAAGATAGGTGTTATTAGAGGGTTGGCTACTGAAACGGTGTGGAATCGCTAAGAAAACTGCAAGATGTCTTCCGCTCCATTGCTACAAAAGACTCCTGGAAAGAAGATTGCTCTCCCCACAAGAGTGGAACCCAAAGTGTTCTTTGCCAATGAGCGTACGTTCCTTTCGTGGTTGAACTTCACCGTTATGCTGGGAGGTCTCGGTATTGGTCTACTGAACTTTGGTGATTTCGTGGGCAAGGTCAGTGCTGGAATTTTCACCTTGGTCGCTATGGGTACTATGGTTTATGCGCTGGTCACATACCACTGGAGAGCTGCGGCTATCAGACGAAGAGGTTCTGGACCTTACGACGACAGATTGGGTCCTACCTTGCTATGTTTCTTCCTGCTGATCGCTGTGGTTATCAACTTCATCTTGAGACTAAGATACGACGACAAGGCCGAATAGGCACATACATCAATACTTACATACATGTACTAATTAAATTGAAAGCCACTAATGTTGACCTGCGTTTTGAGCCGCAGCCAATGACGCGCCTCTTTGGCCATCCGAACGGCCGGGAGCGGCGGCGACTACCTGCTGGGTGCCCTCTTTGGGCTACATCGAGTCGTATGGACTTAGTAGTAAACGATTTTGTGATATACGTGCGGAAAAACTAATTGTTCCGCTCGCGGCGAGCGGCAAAACTCTTCGAGAAATGGTTTTTTCCTTTTTACGGAGGGCATTGCCCCTCTTTTTACCTGTTGCGGGTGAAGCGTATACGTCGTGGATTTGTTGGTTGGATGAATAATGTGCAGAGGGGACTCTGGCTATTGCCATGGGAGTGCTTGGGAATAGCGGTTGGCGAAACGAGAGGGTGAAGACAGCCAAACGTGTTGCAAGGTGAGGGGCAGCGGGCTTAGTCACACGGCCGCTTGTTGTATATAAGACTGTAGTTACAGGTTCTTGGTAAAAGCTCTTGCAATAGTAGAGCAGATAAGTAAAGATTCAAGATGATGTCTAGATCTGTTATTGGTCAGTTGGCCTCTAAGAACTTTGTGCGTCTATACTCGCACGTCCCATTGCGCGTCCCCATTACTCTACCCAACGGCACCACTTATGAACAACCAACTGGGTTGTTCATCAATGGTGATTTTGTGCCATCGAAGCAACGCAAGACTTTTGAAGTCATCAACCCATCCACTGAACAGGAGATTACCCACATTTATGAAGCTCGTGAGGATGATGTTGACCTAGCTGTGGCCGCTGCCAAGAGAGCTTTCGAAAATGGCTGGTCTACCGCTGAGCCAGAATTTCGTGCTAGAGCTCTTTTCAAATTGGCCGACTTGGTCGAAGAACACGCTGAAACTTTGGCGTCTATCGAGTCTTTGGACAACGGTAAGTCTTTGCTATGTTCTCGTGGTGATGTTGCCTTGGTCGCCAAGTACTTGCGTTCTTGCGGTGGTTGGACCGACAAGATTTACGGTAATGTGATCGATACCGGTAAGGACCATTTTGCTTACTCTTTGAGAGAGCCAATTGGTGTCTGTGGCCAAATTATCCCATGGAACTTCCCATTGTTGATGTGGTCCTGGAAAATCGGTCCTGCTTTGGCTACTGGTAACACTGTTGTTTTGAAACCTGCTGAAGCAACTCCTTTGTCTGCTCTATACGCCTCCCGTCTATGTCAAGAAGCTGGTATCCCACCTGGTGTGGTTAACATTGTCCCTGGTTTCGGTAAGATCGTCGGTGAAAGACTATGTAACCACCCAGATGTCAAGAAGATCGCTTTCACTGGTTCTACCAACACCGGTCGTCACATCATGAAGACTGCTGCTGATAGTATCAAGAAGATCACTCTGGAGTTGGGTGGTAAGTCCCCAAACATCGTGTTCGCTGACGCTGACTTGGACAAGGCCGTCAAGAGTATTGCATTTGGTATCTTCTACAACTCTGGTGAAGTTTGTTGCGCTGGCTCAAGAGTCTACGTTCAGGACTCTGTCTACGAAGAAGTCTTGGAGAAGTTCAAGGAATACACTGAATCTCTAGTCGTTGGTGACCCATTCGCTGAGAACACTTTCCAAGGTGCCCAAACTTCTCAAATGCAAATGGAAAAGATCTTGAAGTACGTTCAAATTGGTACTGAAGAAGGTGCTCGTATCGTCGCTGGTGGTGAAAGAAAGGGTGAAAAGGGTTTCTTCATCAAGCCAACCATTTTCGCTGATGTTAAGGAGGACATGCAAATTGTCAGAGATGAGATTTTCGGTCCAATCGTCACTGTCTCCAAATTCTCTACCGTCGATGAAGTCATCTCCATGGCTAACGACTCCGTGTACGGTCTAGCCGCTGGTATTCACACCAAGGATGTCAACAAGGCCATCGATGTCTCCAACAGAATCAAGGCCGGTACCATCTGGATTAACACTTACAACGCTTTCCACCAAAACGTTCCTTTCGGTGGTTTCGGTCAATCTGGTATTGGTAGCGAAATGGGTGCAGCTGCTTTGGACAACTACACTCAGGTCAAGTCTGTGAGAATGTCGATTGACAAGGCTCAGTATTAAACTCATTTAGGTTAGGTCGTCAACCAAGCGACCGCCCAAGCTCATATTCAAGCCATATTGCCAATAGTATGGTAAACATCTATAACTAAATACACATTTGTAACATAAGCATTCATCATTCAACATTATCACCTATTCTTTGCTGCCGCTATGCCCTTTCAGAGTTCATACCATGATCGACAGAGCTTTATTTTCATGAGACTGTTTCACTCAACACCCATTCATCCATTCTGCCTAACTAACATCCTTACACCCCTAGTGGTAAATGAAGACTTTTTGCGTCGTTCGACAAAACTGTAGAGCGCGGTCGCCTGCCGTGGAAGAGAGAGGCCCTAGGCTGGGCAGAGGTATCCCCGAATGCTAGACTGGAGATGGACCGCTGGCTAGGCGGAGACTTCCTACCATGAGCCCCTGCCAGCACGGGCTTCAGTCCAGCTCTGGGCAGGGCAGGGTGGTAGCAGACGCTGAATTTTTCATTCTCGGGACAGTGGCAGGCCTTCGGAAGGTAATAGCGTATGGATTGAATGGATAGATTGAAAGTGAAATTTGGAGTATTGATTCAATTTCTCAAGTAGTTAAGGAACCAACAGAGGATAAACAGAATGGTATGTTTGAATTTATGCCCATTTACCAACGCTAAATACGCTTGAGAGGACTTCAAACCGGGAGCCTTATGTAAGAACAACCGAAGACATCGTGACGAAGGAATAGCGGGGACCGTGATGTGAGGATTACCAACGTGAACAAAGTATTGGCAGAGACTATGAAGTAAGCGAGGAGAAGGGACACGACTGATATTCAGACGTGTCGGATACAAATGAAGAAACAACTTAAGTGCCTCGGGTTCTTCCAAAGCTAGCGTTTATGCCTATTGAGTGCTGTTACTAACATGTATCATTTTGATTTTAGTCTGACGCTATCACTATCCGTACCAGAAAGGTCATTTCCAACCCATTGTTGGCTAGAAAGCAATTCGTCATTGACGTCTTGCACCCAAACAGACCAAACGTTTCCAAGGATGAATTGCGTGAAAAGCTATCTGGTGTCTACAAAGTCGAGAAGGACGCTGTCTCCGTCTTTGGTTTCAGAACCCAATACGGTGGTGGTAAGTCTACTGGTTTCGGTTTGGTCTACAACTCTGTCGCTGAGGCCAAGAAGTTCGAACCAACCTACAGATTGATCAGATACGGTCTTGCTGAAAAGGTTGAAAAGCCATCCAGACAACAAAGAAAGCAAAAGAAGAACAGAGACAAGAAGATCTTCGGTACCGGTAAGCGTTTGGCCAAGAAGGTTGCTCGTCGTAACGCTGATTAAGGAAATTAAGACTCATACCGACCTTTTTCTGTTGAAAAATCTGTATTTTCTAAAGTTTCTAGTAGTATTAGTATATTAATAAAAGAGAAACTCAATTCACATTACGTTAAATGAACCTAAACAATGGCTAGAAACCATGGCCTTCTAAAAGTCTTGCGGATTGGACATCTTACATAGGTCACGTGAACCGATCTTAGTTTGAATTAGCTAGAAGATATACAAATAATTAAGCATTGCACAAGCTGATACCTTCAGAGGCCAAAAGAATCACTTGTTCACTATCTGGTAGGTTGAAACTACGGTAATGGCGTTCTTCGGACTGGGGAGATTGTTCTACGTGATTCTTCTGTTAATAAATGCTGTAGCAGTGCTGAGCGAGGAAAGGTTTCTGATAAGAAGTATGTTATGAGTTTGAATTCAGATGGCGACTGAGGGTATTTACTAACAATGTACATTGCTTGATCCAGTTGGGCTGGGCAGAAGTAGTAACGACGGACCTGTTTTTGGTCAGGAAGAGAACTCTACAAAATCGAAAGTTGTCCAGCTTATTGGAGCGATCCAGACCCTTTTAAGAAGTATGTTGTAATGTTTGGCTTCCAAAACCATGCGTCTGATTTGTTTACTAACAGTGAGTTTGCGACAGTTCCCTTGATTGGCATTAACGTCTTGGTTATTGTCTATGAGTTATTATTAGGTTAGCAAAAAAGATTAAAGAGAATTATTATCGATGATATGTAGAGCTAATAGTCCATTATGAAGTGAAATGCAACGAATAAGCCCAGAATATTCATTTTATGCAAAAGAAGGAATCTGTTCATGTGTTTTGATGTCGATGACATCCCGTATGAGTTTCAGTTCCTTGATCTGGTGCAAAAGATTGCTCATGGAGTCATCTTGCACAGGTAGTTGCTGTTTCATATAAGTTTGCTCCTCAAGTTTTAATGAGAAGTAGTAGAGCAGACATTCATATATGAAGAGGAACTGATTAACGTTTTGCACAATCGATATCCTTTGCTTCCGAAAGGTGTTTATTGTCCAGACGATCGGATCAAATAAGCTAGATCCAGTTGAAGGACTTTGTTCATCTGCGAGCTTTCCTTGAAGAACGTTATATGCGTCTAGGTTCGAAATTATCGAGTCAATAGTGCACCATGTACCTGTTCTTCCGCAACCCGCCGAGCAATGAACTAAAATGGTCGGGACACTATTTGCTGAATAAACGTTCTTCTCTAGCAGTTGCCGAATAACGAAATCCTTCAGACTGATTGCCTGGATTATTTGAGTTGGGTCCAACAAAGTCCCTAAATCTGGCCAATCTTTTATATGTAACTGTAAGACCTCAAAAGTTTTGTCGCCGTCATAGCTCAATTGCAATCTTCGGAGATGGACCTTGGCCACTTTATCATTTGCTGTTCTTGTAGAAATGCTATCCTCCTCGAGCACCTTTGCCGTTATGTCATCGTATTGACCGCTTTTCCAATATGGATAACACTTCTCGATACCGTTCTCAAAATCGTCTGTTAATGTGATCACCAACGGTACGTGGTTGTTGAGAATACACGTAAAAAAATCATGAACGGTTGAAGCCAGAGGTGCCTGAGTGGCAATATATCTGACTCTACCAGGCGTATTTATGCCGAGCTCTCGAACTATGGGACATATCGGCACATTTAAGTAGTTCGCATTGATATAACTTTTCCATGTCTCGTTGAAACTATCGGCCTCGATGTTGGGCGGCAGAGAAGACGTACTGTTTTTCTTCAGTACGACTCTTGTATGCTCATAAGGGAAGATGTCCTTGTATCTGTTTTTGACACCTAGCTCAACACCTGACGAGATCGTTACGAGATCTTCTTCTTCGTCAGAATCAACTAAAAAGAAGTCCTTCACTTTCCTGCGAATCGGTTGCATACAGGTCGGTTGTGAGTGCGACCGATATTGGACTTTTTTCCTGCCTTTGATATCAGACAGTTTCCTCGGACAAGCACTAGCTGAGAGACTAGTTTTGTGTTTATTAATACCTTTGTTAAGACGTTTTCTCTCAAGAAAATCCAACTTTTGAAATTGTGAGATGAAGTCGATCTTTGACCTTTCCATCAGTTTTTGGAACCACGAGGGAATCGCAGCATTGATTTCATTAGATTCACAATTATCCTCCAATGCCTCGTATTTGACCTGAAATCTCAATTTATCACGGTTTACTTTAGGTTTATCGTCTCTTGTCGTTTTAGGAAACTGGAAAGATTGCATTGAATGCTGTTCATTCTCCTCCTTGATATTGACTGCACTCAGATAAGACTCGATGTTCATCAGCTGCTCATTTTGAGCAATCTTGAACATATGAGAAAGCGAATTATCCAAGTTAGGAAGTTTGAACTTGGAGAGTGCAGAGATAGGAGAAGAGGACGAGACGGGTGACTCCATGCAGGTCTGCTGTGGTGGCATTAGATCTTGGGTCAGATCTCCACTAATTTGAACTCGTAAATCCATGCTTGAAGTACTGTTTGATGAGACCATACTATCATCATGCGAGATAACATGCTCGCCATATAGTGACTCGAAAATACTGAACCCGCTTGCCAGGATAGAGACACTTTTGAGCGGCAATCCATCAGGATAGGAATCGAGGATTTTTGTTGCAATACCACCGCATGCGAGCGAAACTGAACAATCTCGCTGATTAGCGACACTATCATATATGATGATTCTCAAATTCTTGTTCTTCAGTTTCTGCTCCCTCAGAATCAACTGCTCCTCTGGTGGTAGATTATCAATAAGTTTCTTGAAATTGAAGCCCTTCCTTCGCAGTAGTGTCGATGGGAGACAAACGTGGACAGACTCCTTCAAACAGGACCGAGAATAATCGCTGAAAGGTCTCACATCGAGAAGGAGTAAATTGTCGTGATCCAGCTCATTAATCATATCGTTCAACTCACGCGCACTTATCAACGAACAACCATCGGGTTTTGGTGACCTCTGATCCTGCGGCTTGAAACTCGGTAAAACGGGCGCAGATACAGACTTCAGCAACACTGGCGACTCTAAACCGCCCAGAGGCACCGATTTCTCACTTATAGTGGCGATACCGCCAATCGGCGACGACGAAGATGGGCTCAAAGGGATTCTGTGTCTCACTGGAAACCCTAGTGAGCTCATCAGTCGACTCCCATCGGAGCTCGTACTGTGATCCTTTTCAAATTCGCCACCATCCGTCTCATCGGGCCCACGGTCCACTGTCCCGTGTGCTCTAGGCGTGTGGCGATAACCCAACGATGCCGCAACACTCTTCATATCAGGTCTCACAACGATATATTTTGTATCCGCACAAAACCGCGACTCCCGGAAAACTCACCCCGACTATAAACTTCAGCTTTTCTTGAACAACGATCACCTCGAACTACAAACCTCGGCTTACTTGATCTCAAATCTTGACATCCATTGCTCAATAATTTTCAATCTTTCCACCTAGTTACGCAACCGGTCGTTTGACCTCGATCAATCGAAAAAGAAAGGTGATATTCGGATTATATCTAGAAAAAAGAAATCCTAGGATTCTCGACTCTGACGTATCCTCAGGAACGCACAGAGAGTTTCCTAATGCGGTAATCGAGGGTGGAATGTGTTTAGGTCAATAAACCCAAATAAGGTTTGTGTTCTCGGCACAGAAGACGACGCAGAAGTCGGATGACGAGGTCCGAAATGAACAATTTTAACCAGGAGGAAAAAGAAAATGGACGCAACCGGAATCGAACCGATGACCTCTTCCTTGCAAGGGAAGCGCGCTACCAACTGCGCCATGTGCCCATGAAGCTTGTTAAAATAAAGAGGCTTGATGTTGCCCATACCGAAAGGATTTACTGGCTCCCCTGCAAGGCGCTAGCACCTGAATAGTGGGAGTTTTATGCCCTTTTCCTCTTGGAATTGGTGCGTAGACTGGTCCGGAATGAGAGCTTGTCTTGACCGTAGCATGGCTCGATTTATACACCCAAGAGCTTCTCTCTTCTACAGTTACTGTCCTTTCTCTTTCTTGTAGCGAGTGATCCGGGGCGAACAGTACTGATTTTTTTTTCACTCATCTCACATACAAACCACTACTGAACAAACCCACATATAGTTACAAGCAGACAATGTCATTCCGTCTAGCCTCCAAAGTGGTTCGTAGAAACCTGTCAATTTCTCAAAGCTTCTCCCTTGCCGCAAGAAGTGTCATCAGAACTCCAACTTTGGTCAGTTTCGCTAGGGTTCAAAGTGGGAGAACTTTTGTCACCTCTGTCACAAGATGGAATCAGCAATCCGATCATGTTCGTGACATTTTGAAATCAGAGATTAAAGTGGAGTCGGAGGTGGCTACTGAGACCTCTCTTCAGTCTTTCCAGGAGTTTCTAGACAAATTTGGATTCTCTATAGTCGAATCTCCGGGCAGAAACTTGGCAGAGATCACCAGAAAGACTGAAAACGGTGAGACCGTTCATGTGTTCTTCGATGTTGCACAAGTTGCTAACTTGCCTTATGACGGTGCCCTGGCTGAGTCAGCTGCTCAAGACGGCGAGGCTGCCAATGAGGAGGACTACGATTCCCTCTCTGACAACTTTGCTAACGTGAATGTTGTTGTGGTCAAGGATGCTGACCAGTCCACTGTTTCTTTGGAGTTGTTGATGAACTTGCAGGAGGGCTCCTTTTACGTCGACAGTGTCACGCCCTTTAAGTCTGCGCAAGAGGCTCTTGATCAGTCGGCTGAAGCTGAAGTCAAACGTGAATTGGTCTACCACGGTCCACCTTTCTCCAACTTGGATGAAGAGTTGCAAGAATCTCTAGAAGTTTACTTGGAAAGCAGAGGTGTTACTGAGGAATTGGCCTCATTCATTGGCGCTTACTCTGAGTTCAAAGAAAACCAGGAATACATTAAATGGTTGAATGATATGAAACAGTTTTTCAGTTAGGCTTTATAAGTTATATTCGCGCTCCTGTCCTGTATATACTATCAAAATCACTGCTAACAGTGAAGTTCAAGCGTAAAAACGGTACTCTGATCGCCTCGGTGGCGAGCAGCAAGCAACTGCCCTGAGTGGCCAGGCGGATAGTTAGACACATTATGCTTGCAATTAAAACTTCAACATTGTCTCAATGTCCACCACGGCCAAGGCACCTTGCAGGATAGGCTGTTTCTGACAGTGCACTAAATTCCCGTATAATGAGGTCTAATTCTCTCTCGCCTGCCCAAATAAAAACCAGCAGAGATGTAAAACTTACAGGTGAATTTTATCGAGACCCATTGTTTTGTCAGTAAGGTGTTTTGTGAGACTGCATTTGAGTCATCGGATCACTTATGTTAGGCGTTATGGCATTATGATGTGTTGAGCTTCTGATTAACGACGATTTTGCGTCCCAGTTGTTTCATGGACCACTCAAGCTCGTCACTAGCTTTACTATCTCTGTTTTCTGTCTCCAGCACTTCGACATGTTTAAGTAACGTATTCTTAAGTCTGATGCACAATCTCCTCAACAGGAACATGTCCCTCTGCTGGCCTTCCTCGTTGGTGTCAATTTGCTCTATGTTAGGAACCTCCAGTCTTTTACTGAAAACACTAAGTAGTCTGACCATCTCGAGCTCAATGAACCTAGCAACTTCTGTTTTCACAATGCATTTAACATCAAATGTGCCATGACAAACTGATCTCATAAAATCATCGATTATAGTTTTAAGCCCATCCGTACTAATTTTGTCATGAGTGTTGAGATTCTTGATTATTGTGACAAGAAACTGCCATGATTGAATTGGGATTACCTTGCATTTGAACTCCTTGGAAAAGGTGCCTTCTTGATCTTGGCTAAAAGTTCTGCATGCAGCTAATACTTTTTCGGTTTCATCTTCGTTGTCATTAATGGCCTTTTTCAAAGACTGGATCTCCAAAGATCGATATACCAAGACGAGAGTATGCTTGGAGAATGGGATATTTCCGAAAGAATCCATTTCTTCAAAGGCTTTGAGACACTCCCCTCCACAACGCTTTGGATTATTTTTCATCAGTAACTCCATGTATGTATGGAACATATCAATGTCAATCAACTTTGGCTTGGATTCCTTCAAAGTCAAGAATGCCTTGATACCAAGATCGAACTTGCCACTCTGTAAGCAAGTACTGAGGAATAATCCGACAGTGTGTCTCGAAAGGGGGTATCTTTTCTTCAAAGACCAGTGAGACAAAGAGGGAATGGCCAGTCCATCGGGGATCTCAACCAAAGATTTATCGTCAACATCAAATTCAAAGTAGCGATTCAAGGCCACCAAAGCCAAGTTCCTGGTCTCGCTATTTTCCGACCTTGACGCCAATGTTTTACAAAACTCAAAAAGCAACTGCGAATCGACGGATTTGGCAGGTATGCCTTCTATCAGCCCGCCTAAGACTTCGTTGAAAAGCTGGTCAGTTTTGACTCGAGAGCATGCTCTAAGCATCCACAAATAGCTGATTGCATCGTGCCTTACGCCCTTCAATCTTCTGTCGAATAAGTCAAAAGTGAGTGTCACGTCAGTGCAGTTGGCGAGGGCTCCTAGCGCTGCGTTGAACTCAATCTGACTCAACTCTTCGAGAGCAATAGATCTGTTCACTATTTTCATCACAAGGTCACCAGTTGATTTGGATACGTGTTGATTCTGTCTTGAAAGTCCCTTGAAGAGAATTGTATTAGTATACTCATTGGCTGGAACTCCCCACTTTTTTCTCCAGTTATACATCTTGATCGCAGACTGGGGATACTTCAAGTCGTAGAAATAGTATTCCATAATAGAGTTCATAGCAGCGGAACCTTTTTTCTTGGCAAGCCTTGCTAGGAATACTGCCTTCTCGACCTGACCACGCTTCAAGAACTTCTCTGTGTCCTCTTTTATCAGTTTTGAGTCTCTTAATTGCTCCCCGTTGACCCCCAGAATAGTGTAGAGCATCCTGCGGTCCCTAGTAGTTGACATAAACTTCAGATCTGACTGGCTTGTGGGACCCAGCTCCACCTCTCTAGTCTCTTCATCATCCTTTGTGCGATCTTTTTTCAATAGGTGTAAAGCTTGTTGCTTCGAGTAGGCTGTCTTCCGTAGCCTTTTCAGTTTTATGAGCTTCTTTTCGTTGACTCTAGCCATTTCCTTTGAGCTCTTATGCAGCACTACGTTCGAGCGCTCAAAGCTCCTCAACTTTTCCCTCACTTGCGAGCCTCTGAGAGCATTAGCGAGATGGAGATTTCGAACAACATGCCTCCATTTATTTGTGAGCATAACCTAGTGGATTTGAAGTTCTAAATACTCTCTGGAATCGAAGTTTTGATTAGCGATGAGCTTGTCTTCAAGTCTATTTTTCACTTCTCGGGACACTGTAACTTGAACATTAAGATAGTGAGTGTGAAGGAAACTGACTGACTGTTAATATATGAGGATGCCCATAGGATTATGTTGGAGGAATTCCAAGGACCAGTTTTAATTGAGAGAGCCTATTTCCTTATCAAAAATGATAGGCTTCCCTCAGTTGCGAAGAAGCAATGTGCGTTGGAAGCGGTCAGCTATTTAGTTGATCTGCGATATACTCAATCGCCTTACTGGAGAGAGTTATTAGATGCTGGTGGATTGCAAAATACTGATACAGTTCAACTGGTACCTGCGGGAAACAAGAAGCTTTTGGTGTTATGCAAAGCTGTAGCCCATGAGTATAGCGAAGCGATAAACATACTGGAAACGATGTCCAGCGCTGCCAGCGAATATTACCGGAACTTAGAGATGATAGCGCAGCTATTGATTCTCTCCGATAATTTGAAAGGATTAGAAGAGCTGGAATACAGATTGAACGATTCTCAAGGCGCATGTGCTGTAAAGGAAGAACTAGAGGCAATGCGACGAACGAAGCTTTTAATATGTGGTGGCTTCTACATGCAGGGAAAATTCTTGGATTTTTGTAAGAGTCTCTTCAAGTTTGAGAAGAATGATCCTGATTTCTGGGAAACCCTCTTGGGGAAAGCTGGTGATCGATTTTTCACACCTGAAGAGACATTATTAATGGCGACCATATCGGTTATCGTTTCAACGCCGTTTGACAATTACGGTGATTTTTTGGCCGTTGATAATTTGTCGAAATTTCGAAAAGAATGTCCCTTGCTGGTTGACTGTCTGAAACTTTTGAGTAACACCTGTTTTGGTAGGTTTTTGAATCTCTGGAACGGAATAATTGATGAGCGGTGCTGCAAGAGCCCGTTCCTCCTTCGAGGATGGGGAGGTGCCCGCTTTATGGTGAGAAATAAGATCTATTTTTTCTATTTGAGAATTTCGAATAGGCTAACCATCAGCTATTTATCACGAACATTGCGTATCAATGAGACCCTCGTCGAGCGAGAAGTGAGGCAACTCTTGGATGACCTTCATTTGGATTTTGAAATTGAACACAACACCATTGTTTACCGATGTACTCCTTTTTTGACAGATGTTATTGGAAAGCTTAAAACAAATAGTGACACTATTCAGAGGTTGCTCGAGTCACGATCTTTGACGAGCAAACGACTGAAAGACTCCCTCCAAGAAGCTATCATAGAGAACAGCAACGGTCAGCGTGATACACAGGATGGCATAGGTTCGGCGGGTACCGAAAGGATTGTTTTTAGACACGGTTTTGATGAGGATATGGACGTGGATGAGATCAACAACATTAGCGACGTTGAGACCGCGTCATATGTCTCAGGTGGTAATGAATTCAGTTAAATATATGTACATGTTTTAGTTGCGTCATTAACCGAAGGGACTGGTAACATCTTCAGGAATTCTGGTAGACACTCCATTCTGCATGATATTTTCAAGATCAGCTATTTCCTTCGCGGCTTCAACGGTGAGGTTGGTGTAGCTCTCGGCACCTAAAGCAATGTCATCTTCAATTCTTATGCCAATGTTTCTGAAGTGTGACGGATATGATGGTTCGTCAGGCACGTAGACCCCCGGTTCAATTGTGATTACCTCTCCTTCAAGCAGAGGTTGGCTCCTTGTAACACCAGGAACGTCATGCACGTCTAACCCAAGATGGTGTCCAATATAATGAGGGTAAAGCTTGTTGACGTCCCACTGTTGAATGCCATGGAATCCCACGTTTCTAAGCTCCATTTTCATGTACTCAGTACTTTTCTCGTGTATGTCATGTAAAGAGTAGCCGTTTGATGCCTTGCACAGTTTAATACAGTTTCTTTGTACGTTTAGGACCGCTTCATAAAGATCTCTTTGAGCCTCCGAGAACACACCACTAGCAGGCCAAGTTCTCGAGATGTCTGAGCAATAACCTCCAAGGGAACCTGCCGCGTCCACGAGAATCATTTCATCATCGTAGATAACGTCGTCGTTCCTGGTGTAGTGGATGCAAAGGGCATTTGATCCAGTCGCAACAACAGGTAGATAGGCAGATTTATCACAGCCACCAGAAACAAACTTGTACTCAAGAAACGCTTGCAAAGTTCTTTCGTTTCTGAACCTCTGAGCAAAAGCCTGATTAAATGCTCTACCGGAAATTTGACCTGCTTTTCTCATCAATTTTAATTCAGCGGGAGATTTGATCTTGCGTAAATCAGATATAATTTTGCTGAGTCCCATAATCCTCTTGTGACCGCCCGCCTGTCTGATAAGGTCGTAAACGGTCTGATGACCATTTGAGTCAGTTTTAGTGGTGAAAAAGGTGCTAAATAAGGCTGAGTTGCTGACGCTTGTTCTATCCTTGGGTATATCGAAATAGAGAGTATCGCATCTGTTGATGATTTTTGCTAGATAAAGAGGCAGTGAGGCTGTTTCAGTAGCTTCATCTGCATTAAAAATCTCTTTGACCCCCTCAACACCTGTTCTAAACCCTTCCCATTGTTCACTAAATGAGTCCTTAGGTGGAACAATCATATGTAGCACAACATCGTTCAGATCGTCGGTCGGTTTCTCTAAGATCATAACAGAATCTGCCTCATTCCAACCGGTGAGGTAAAAAAGGTTAGTACTCTGCTGAAAGGGATAAAAGACTGCTCCCGATGCAAACTTGACTTGATTACTCGTAATGATTGCGCAACTCTTAGTCTTGAGATCCCTCGCCAGTTTCGTCCTTCTTTCATGGTACTCCAACGCGGTAATACCTGGCGTTAGCTCCCCCGGTTTCAACAAATGTGGTCTCGTCTCATGTAGGGCTTGTCCAGCCTGTATGGGAAGGCGTATTCTATTGGTTAAACAGCGTATCGGCAGGAATGGTCGAGTAAACTGTTTTCTCATCATGGTTGCCGAACTTCTCCAAGACACGCAGGAATTGTTCATCATCGATCTTGGAATACCTATTCTGCTCCGCCGTGTTTACGCTCATTATTAGTCTGCTCGGTCCGCGGTCCTCATATAAACGCTAGAAGGGTTTCCATGACCCGAGGTTCGAAACGCCTGATATTTCGGACATTAGTACATAATAGCTAGAAAAAATAATGCGTCGTTCAAAGAATTGTTGGACACATTGTCAGTAGCATAGCAGTGGTCGATTGCTGCACATCTCCCGAACTCAAGTACAATCACCAGACACTTCTCAATGATTTCTTGGAGACGCTGATCTTTCTTATTTTCTTCGGCGTTTCTAAGACAGGTTCGTTTCTCATATCCATAGTGTCATAAGTGATCGAGCTAGCCAGGTACTGGTCTAAGTCAACATGCCTTCGTTTTTTATCCGAAGCTGTGTGATCCGGCATCTCGTTGTCCCGAATGTCAAGTGACTGCAGGTCGCAGGATGAAGGTAGAGAGTCGCGGGGTTTATTCCTTAGGTCTCGAATTTCTTCGAGCCATCCATCGATTTGGTTTTTAGACTCGCCCAGCACATCAGTATAACATGAATGGGCCTTTGAAGAGTTGTAATAAAACGACAAATCATATTTCTCATTCTGCTTTAGCTCGCCCTCCTCAGCGGTTATTACTCCGGGCCAATCAAAATTCACCAAACCATA
Source organism: Torulaspora maleeae (assembly GCA_003708055.3). Classification (NCBI taxonomy): domain Eukaryota; kingdom Fungi; phylum Ascomycota; class Saccharomycetes; order Saccharomycetales; family Saccharomycetaceae; genus Torulaspora; species Torulaspora maleeae. The sequence continues at coordinate 133,226 of PPNA03000010.1, read as the reverse complement.
GGACTTTCTGCTTCCTTGGCTGGCATTGCTCTTCCCCTCGTGGTTCAACACCAGAATATCATCTGAGAACAAAATTGTCAGACAGAATGCGGTTCGTTCCTCCATCTCGCTGTTTAACTCAATGTCGCCAAAAATCTGCTTGTATAATAGGCTAATGGAAGATGGAAATGTGCGAGTGCGGGCTATAAACCTGTAAACCCTCCTGAGCATCATCAGATCTTTAAACTCTGACGAAGCGGTATTTAATTGCGAACCGTAAACGCAGTCCAAGCACTTTTCCACACATGAGCTTCTGTAGTTCCCGTAGCAGACACCATGCACACGTTTCCGGCACTTTCTACACACCTTGAGGGTGGTTGAATCCTTCGGACACTCCATATCGCACTCACAATGGACATCGAATTGACCCTTGGAGCCGACAGCCTGGGTCGGTTGCAGGTTTGGCTGCGAAGATTTTAACAGATCACCCAAAATGTTTGTTGTTTGACTGGGCACAGAATCACCACCTAAATCGTTCTGTTGTGACTCAGATATGGTTATAGGGTCAATGAGATCGAAAGGATCAATCGCAGAAAACTCACAGGAATCATCGGTGTCACAATCCGCAGCAGAAAATACCTTCAGGGATACTTTGTGATGCTTTGTATCTAAGGATCCAACTGAAAATGAATCCGCATCTGCTGACTGAGGCACTTTGATCACAGCGGGTCTGTCGAAGGTAGCATCCCGGAAAAGGTGTGGCTGATAATCCGGTGGAGCGTTTTCATTAAACATTAGTCTCAAAGTAAGGAACTTCCTTTGAGGAAGTGGTTCCAACGATTGCGTAATAATGATAAACCTTCTCATTAATTGTTGAGCCATTTTTCTAGAGTCCAGCAAAGAGATACAGTCCACCTCATCACCCTTCCCGCTGCCAACTTTCATCTGGAAGTTATTCGAGCCATCATACTCAAACATGAAGGTGTAGTTCTCCAACAAGTCGGTAGGATCATCTTCATTTAAGAAGATCCCTAGACTCAATGCCTTAAGATACTTTAATTTGATAGATTGGAAAACTCCTTTCTCCAACCAGTTCAAAAGCAAGTCAGCTTCGTTCGACTTCCCCCGCACAAGTGTCTTTATCTTGATCGAACTACTCTGCGATCCTCCCAATTTTCTATAGTTCTTCTCCACTTTCTCCGGCACAAACCTCTGGTCAACAAAGTTGTCATCAGGAAACAAACCTCTCAAGAACGCCAGACAACCGAAGGACATTGTCAGCATCGTTTGAATTAGTTTCTGTGACTGCTCAGTAGTCAAACTTGTCTTGGTCTTGGCAGCCGTTGAGGCCGTCTTGGTAGCAACTACTTGATGTGTTGCCATGGCTTGTAAACCTATATCTTCGATTACTCGTCTCTCTCTTGCGTCTCTGGCAAGAGGTAAATAACGACGTGTCTTTAGCCGCCGATCTCAAACCTTTTTATGCGATCCTTGGACGTGTAAAACGACAAAAGGGTTCCTCCAGATTTTTCAACTGTCAGCCACACCGCCAAACAGGATAACGATCAACTCGATAAGAAGGAAAAAGCTAAAGTACTGAGTATACCAGGGACTTGAACTGGCACTAATTGTCATCAGATAATTGCACTGAATCTACTGCTGGCTATTTATCGTACAGTAGAAGATTGCATGGCTTAAGGGTAAACTGCGGAGAATTTCAATCACATAGGACGCAGGTATGGGTGAATCCACAAACTCACTCAGCTCAAAAGATATTTCTTCTACAATCTCCCTCTATGATCCATCTTCCACGACGGACCTCGTGGACAATCTGTCTACAAGAGCTGTATACGAATTGGACCCTGAGGAAAGCATTTCAAGACCGTTATCAAGAGGATCTGTTACGTCGGGTGTGTCAATGATGGCCACTAAAGATGGTGTCGAGGGTGAGAAAGTGAAGAGGATAGGAATTCCGCAGTACTCGTTGAATATTTTGAACTCAATGGCTCACAACCAATACAAAAAATTGCATTATCCTTCGTCGCATTCTCACCTATCTTTGACCAAGTCTTATTTGAATGGAGCCATGGAGGAATCGTCCATTAATGGCAAATTGAGTTCGTATCCGGACTCACCGAATGCACCACCTATGACCCTACGAGAAAAGATGCGACTGCTGAACCACGATCGAAATCCGTCGTCCTCAAACAACAACTCCACGGATCAATTTGATGTGGCGTCGTCGAATGCCAATAGTTCTACAGGTCGTAATTATAGTCTCTATTCCAACGAAAGCGATGGGAATCTGCTTGGGGTCCCTGGCCGAGGCGGTAGTGATATCGAAAGTAATGTGAGCACTGTGGGGGACGACGCATCTTTCTCTCAGAATATGAGGAATCTGTCACCCCCAGTCAGCATACCAGATCCCAATGGAAAAAGGGAGAAAAGGCCAGGTTAGTACGTTGCTGCCTCGTCACCTGGCTCTGGCAGTCGGTAATGATGAAATGGACTCACCAATCACGGTTGTGTGTAGGTATGTATACGTTAATAGGCGGAATGCTGTGCAGTTTAAGCATGCAGAAACTAAGGACTCGATTCGGCAAGAATTACTTGCCATAGGTAACTGAGGGCTTGGAGGGAATTTTTTACAACTATGCTTTCCACAACACGTAACGCTGTCAGGCGAATGGCACTTTCCGCTTCCCTTCAAACATAAATTGAAAAATACAATTCGACTTCAACTGGCTAAAAGTGGTTGACGACCTTGGGAATGTTGAGAACGACTAGAGCCTGTGGGAAATTGAGATCATTGAGGTCCTCAGCAAAAATAGGCTCTCTGAATCAGTTGGCTGCTGTGCGGTTTATAAGTGAAAAACCAGCTCAAACATTCACAAAGCTATCTGATCAAAATGATCCCCAAAGAGACGCATTTTTCAAGTACTCCTGGGGTTCGTGGCTCAAGAATGACAAGTTGGAGAAGGAAAGGAGGACAACTAAATTCTCAATTGAAGGTTTGACGGATGTCTTGAACGATTTGTATTCTCAATCCAGAGAACTGGCTCAAAGGGTCAAGGTTGGCGAGGTCAAGCCTCCTATCTACAATCCTAATTTAACGGTATCTTTGCCCCACAACAATACTACGAAGAATGTGGGCACTGTTAATCCCAACGATAAGGTTCGTATCACAAGCATGGCAAGTATTCATGAAGGTAAACACCATCGAATCTACAAAGTTGATACCAACTTGGAGAAGTCATTTGTGCTCAGAATTCCATATGCTCTAGACAATGAGAATGCTATCGCCTACAGGCTCAAGAGTGAAGTTGCGACTTTGGACTTTGCCGATCTGAAATTGGGGATGAAAGTCCCAAGAGTTTTCTGTTATGGTGTCAATGCTTTAAATCCAGTTAGGCAGCCTTTCATACTTCAAGAATACATTGATGGTGAACTATTGATGAGAGACTGGAGCCCTCTGGCCGAAAACTCCGCAGACAATAAACCGGATCCAGCGTTAAAGGATGTAGTTGAAAAGATTGCAGAATTTCAAAAGAAGCTACTTTCTGTTCAGTTTAACGAGTTTGGCTCACTGTACTTCGCCAAGGACTATTCAGAGTCTGAACAGCCAGCTTACGATGGTGAGACAAACCCAGATCTTCAGAACAGGTGGAGGATCGGGCCCACAGTGGAGAGGTGTTTCTGGAGACAGAAGTCTGCTTTGAAATTCAGTGAGCAGAAGAAGTTTTTGGGCCCTTGGTCGATCAGCACACCAATGGATATTGTCAAGAACACTGGTCTCATTGAAGCTGAGAACGCCAAAGCAAGACTAGCTTTGAAACAAGCAGAAGCTGCCTCTGAACCATTGGACGAAAGTGTGCTGAAAGAGCAAATCGAGACGTTCTCCAATCTTTCAAAGCTTGCACCCCACCTATTCAACAGTCAAATCACTGCCATTCCAAACGTTGGTGACCTCTTAAAACCTAGATTGCATCACCCAGATCTAGACCCTTTGAATGTTATAATTTCCTCTGATGGGGATAAGACGCCCTACCTATTGGATTTCGAAGGATCTTCAGTCAAGCCATTTATTATTCAGAACGCTCCCCAGTTTGTCGCTTACGATGGTATGAAAGTCTATGACTTGAAAGACGACGTTCCCGGATATGAGAAGCTATCCGAAGCAGAGAAGGTGCAGTATGACTTCATGTACAAGAGAACGCGTAACCAGTACTTGTGGGAGGCGGCCTTAAACGAGGGAGTCCCTAACTTGATATCGGCCGTTGCTCCACCAGTCAAGTTGCTCAGAAGTCCATACATTGCTGCCATCGAAAGAAAAGTTGACGAAGAGTTCTTGCTTGTCGATGAGGCTTTGATACAGCTGCAAGAGGTCTGGGAGGTTCTAGCTAAGAACGGCCTTGTCAGTGTCGACAAGTACCCAATTCACTTCACAAAAGAACAGATACAAAGGCATGCTAAGGATCTAACCGCCTTTCATGAGAAACTGGTAGCCACTCCATTCGCAGCTACCCGTGGTTGGATCCCACAGGACATGTTTGATAACTTGGTGAAAGCTGGCATCCTGGTCCAGAACGAAAGGGGAGATCATTATATCAAGCAGCAAACCGAGGCTTGAACCCTTTTATAACTAAATATCTACACATAACAAATATCAATATGGTGGTTTACTTGTATTTTAAACTATAAGACAGCCGTACGGCGGCAAAACAAGTTCTGGCTACTATAATGACAAAGAAAAGATCAACAACAAAACAATAAAAACAATAACACTTAGATACAGACTCTAGAAGAAACCATGTCGGAGGTCAGTTCAACCCTGAGAACTACAATAATCGAGCTTTACGGTATCTAACGAGCGAAATACCCTTCTAAACGGATTTTTATCGATAAGGGACATCATCTAACAGTAGGGCTTACTTCTTTGGTTAGAGGCTGCGAAGTGGATTACAGAGAAGCTTTCACACTCAAATGTATTTGAGGATGAAAGAGGGGACGGCGGCAAAGAGATTGAGGACAAGTTAGATGTTTTGCTGCCTATTGCAGAGAAGTATGATCGCTCTTTTCGAACAAACAGACCACTTATGGATGAAGGAACTAGCAAAAGCCTGCAACATGCAGCCTCAAACTTATGGAACTGCACAGCAGTTGCTATCAAGGCCGAGAAGGACCGCAGGAGAGGACTGATCCTCTGCAATTGCAAATTGTTTTCATATATCCTGCTTTCAATCTTTGAAGTATTATGCCCCTCTAACGACAAGAAATTGATGAGCTTCAAATGCTGTCTTGTCATTTTCAAGCTCGCCATCGATCGCGACTGGCCTGAAGTGGGCCGAAAAGTACAAGAGTGGGTGGACAAGTCACTAAGGGATCTGGAACAAGCCATTCATTCACCGGAGGGGTCTGAAGGGAAAGAGATCGAAAAATTGAAGTTTGAATATCTACTGCTTAATTTCCAATCCGCCGTGAAAGAAGGCGATTTCGAAACGGCAAGGATCTACAGCTCAAAAGCCGACGTCGCGGGCAAATATCAGCTACTTGATGCTAGTACCTTACTAGAACTCTGCCGTATTATCTACAATGCCGCTTTAGCCTTGAATGATTCAGATGAGGAAATATGCAGGCAAAATACTATTGCCCTTCTAAGGGATGTTCAAATATACTTGGAACTCCCAGTTGCCGACCTCAAAACCCATTCAGAATTCAGCAACCTCAAATATGTGTCACAATTACTCCTCACAAACTGCCTCATCGAGGCCGAAAGTGGCCCTTGGATTTCCTCTGAGACTCAAAAGTATATCAACGTTTTGCAAGATAGGTATCCTAGAAAAGTGGAGCCTTTCATTCTAGGCGTCAAACTAATACAGAAAACCGACGAAACAGGTAATGAGGAAGCTATCGAAGATATCATCATGAATATGATCATGTCTGTCGATATTGTTTCCAATTTTGACGCTATAGTAGGCTCGATTAACGAGTTCGCGGCTCTGAACACCAAAAAAGCCATAAAATGCCTAGATTATTTATTTTCGAATAAGGTCAGCCCCGAAAAGGATCAAAAATTGCTTGATAAAGTCATAGTGACGAGATTTTTCACTACTACTCAGGCGAAGACAATGACGAACTCTGAGATAGTACAAAGTTTAAAAGAGTTTTGTGATCTTGTCGAAAGGCGACTCAAACACGAACCTTCAAGTCATGTAATATCCAGCGTTGTTACTTTATTATGGAATTCTGGGAAGAAACTGGAAAAAGGCGGCAACCTTCGTCAGAGTATTGGATACTATGAGCTTGCAATGAACGGCCTGCTCAGTCAAAGATACGAGGAAAAAGCCAAGGTCCAGAGAGCTCTACAGAATGTTTATATTAATATCGATGAGTTCTGTGAGGCTGAAAAAGTTCATGAAGTAATGGACTTGCGAGACAGGGAATCACCCTTGAGTCAGTTTCTACTACTGAAAATCCAACTTCATAACCGAGATGAAACAAAAGCACTGAGTTGTCTTGAGAAGATCAAGAGCTCTGAAGATGAAAATGCGGTGGACGTACTCATTTTAGCCGCCGCCGAGTGCAAGAGATGCACAAATTTGGCTGTGCGCTGTATGTTGATGCTGCTCGAAGTACTTCAAGAGAAGGAGATCACGGGTAAGAGCCGGTCTAACGCATCCGTCTCAACAGCGGGTCTTTTGAGGTACACCGTACAGATGATAATCAAGATGGCCGAAGACAATCCGCAAGAGATATTCTCGAAGTATTTAGACACATTGAAAACTCTTCTCGGAAGTGGTGTGTTGATATTCGAAAAATTCAGAGTTATGAAAATGCTTCAAAAGAAATCCGGGAAAGAGCTTCCTATTGCAGAAACGATATCCGTTGACGAGGTTGAATGGTTTGCATCAACATCATACAACATAGCCCTTCAATGCAGAAAGAAAACTGGAGAATATTATCCTGAGTTTGCCGTATTTTCCCTTCAGTACATCCAAATGATACCAATACAAGGGTACACAGGAGACAAGCACTTGCATTACCTCTATTGGAAATTCCGAGCATCAATACTGAGTATAGACACCAGGAGGAGAGTTCTGGATTCTGGAGATGAAGCTGGATTGCGTCACTTACAACAGGAATGTTCGGGCGTCACAGATGAGATTATTCAGGGAATGAATAGTGGCAAGCTATCGGCAGGGTGCTCTACAGACCAATTAGCTCAGTTGAATGATTGTTTAGTGGACGCTTTACTCATCTCATTCGAGATAGCTCTCACCGCTCGAGATCAAGTCAGTATTAAGGAAATCCTCAAGAACGCTGCCAGTTCCCCAAGTCTCCAAATCGAAAGACTCCTAGTAGAAAGCATGACTTCGTGTACAGAGTTACCAAATGGGATGATTTCTGAGGTTCTTCAGGTGATAATTGAAAGAAACATTGCCATTGCTGCCACTAGCAACCATCTGCTATGCTCGTGGCTGGCGTCCCTGTTAGACACCGATTTGAGTGCGAAAGATGATTTCCAGAGAGACCTTACAAATCGCGTACTGGCAAGAGTGCAAACGACATTTGATCCAACAGATTCGAACATTGCTGCTCTCAAATCGGAAGTAGAGATGCTAGCTACCCTCAGTTGGAACAAAGGCGTTAGAAGCATAATAAGAGGCCACAAGCACGCAGCTGCTAACTGGTGTACCAACTCAATCAAATTTGCTAGCTTCGGCAACGAAGCGTTGCAGAGCAACCTAAAGGCAATGTGGAAATCTTTGGCATCCACAGCCGACATCGAAGATCATGACCAATCTACAAGCAACTGCACATAAACCCTGCAGACCTATCTAGCCCAAAAAATAAAAAAACCTGTGACTGACAAAAGTCATAATTTTGTTACTGTCGCTTTCGCACCTGCAGTGGAATCTGGGGAATTCACCAGAAAATCGATTGCCAGGGAATAATTTCACATGATTAATGATCAATCACCATAGTTAGTGGTCATCGTATGCGAAGATCATATTCGCGTCGACTGCAAGAGGTGCCACAATTTTTTCATCTATATTGGCTTCGACTAATTTCAGTCGTTATTTCATTAATTTTTCCGCCTGAGTCAACTGAAAAAAAAAGTGTTGCAGGCTTCTTATAAAGTGAAATTTTGAAAGGAAGTATAACTTTCGATAGTCTTATTGCATTGCGTTCACTTGAAAGTGCAGACCAGTAACAGGAGTACGACATCATGTCAGGTCTAGATATTAATAATTTGAAGAACACGTTCCAGAACGCTATGAACTTGTCGGGTTCTCCAGGTGCTGTCTCGACTTCTCCAACTCAGTCCTTCATGGATACTCTTCCACGTCGTATGAGTACTTCTAGGCATGCTAAAGTGCTTAAGCCATTTTCCACTGGTGATATGAAGATCCTGCTTTTGGAAAATGTCAACGAGACCGCTGTGGCAGTGTTCAAGGAGCAAGGTTACCAAGTTGAGTTTTACAAGTCTTCTTTGCCTGAAGAGGAATTGATCAAGAAGATCGAGGATGTTCATGCAATTGGTATCAGATCAAAGACCAAGTTGACCCCCAATGTGCTGAAACACGCCAAGAATTTGGTTGTTATTGGTTGTTTCTGTATTGGTACTAACCAAGTCGACTTGGACTATGCTACCAACCATGGTATTGCTGTCTTTAACTCTCCATTCTCCAATTCTAGATCTGTTGCTGAGTTGGTCATTGCTGAAATCATCAGTTTGGCCAGACAATTGGGTGATAGATCCATCGAATTGCATACTGGTACATGGAACAAGGTCTCGCACAAGTGCTGGGAAGTGAGAGGTAAGACTTTGGGTATCATCGGTTACGGTCACATTGGTTCTCAATTGTCTGTTCTAGCTGAAGCCATGGGTCTACACGTTTTATACTACGATGTGGTCACCATTATGGCTCTGGGTACTGCTAAGCAAGTTCCAACCATGGATGAACTATTGAAGAAATCCGACTTCGTCACTTGTCACGTCCCTGCCACTCCAGAGACGAAGAACATGCTTTCAGCTCCTCAGTTCGCCGCTATGAAGGATGGTGCATACGTCATCAACGCTTCAAGAGGTACTGTCATTGACATCCCAGCTTTGGTACAGGCCTGTAAGGCCAACAAGATTGCAGGTGCTGCTCTCGATGTTTACCCACACGAACCAGGTAAGAATGGTGCTGGCGCTTTCAACGATGACCTGAATAGCTGGACTTCCGAACTTGTCTCGCTACCAAATATCATCCTAACTCCACACATCGGTGGCTCCACTGAGGAAGCTCAAAGTGCCATCGGTATCGAAGTCTCCACCGCTTTGACCAAGTACATCAATGAAGGTAACTCCGTTGGCTCTGTCAACTTCCCAGAAGTTTCTTTGAGGTCGCTGGATTACGACCAGGAAAATACCGTCCGTGTATTATACATTCACCACAACGTTCCAGGTGTCTTGAAGACAGTCAACAATATCTTGTCCAACCACAACATCGAGAAGCAATTCTCCGACTCTAACGGTGACATTGCCTACTTGATGGCAGATATTTCGAGCGTCGACCAAAGCGATATCAAGGACATATACACGGAGTTGAACCAAACCGATCCAAAGATCTCTATCAGGTTGCTGTATTAGGATCTCACTTAGAAACCCATATAAACTCATATAAAAGGCTATTCAAACGCATAGAAACGCTCATTATTAGAATCTCCATTATAATCAAAGTCATGTGACTTTTGATACCTTCTTCAACAGGCTAATGTCGTTTTTTACGGACCTCCATGTTCAGGCTTCAACTGTCGGTGGCAAATGGTCTAGTACAGGTATAATACAAGGATCAGGGTATATCACAGTCCTTGGTGGTTGAAGTGAACCCGAAGTACTCCAGAAGCTACGGGAGTCTGTTGGGGAGTGTGACTTCTGTAAGTGGATAGTTAATTGTTTTGTTAATCTAATTGAAACAACAAGATGTCATTGACTTCAGCGGAACCCTTATTGGCGCTGTTGAAAGAGAAGGATGATTCTATTAAGAGTTACGCATTAAAATCGATCAACGATGTGGTTGATGTGCTGTGGTCTGAGATCTCGAACGGGATTACTGAAATCGAGGCCTTGTACGATGACGGATCGTTTGTTGATAGAGAGATGGCAGCGCTGATCGCATCAAAGGTGTACTATAACCTTGGGGAGTACGAAACCGCGGTCAAATTTGCTCTTGCAGCGGGTGACTGCTTTGACATTGATGAGAAATCGCAGTATGTCGAGACGATAGTATCGCAAAGCATTGAGATGTACATCAAGCAGTCCAAGGGCCAGTACGAGAAGCAAGAATCTGAGGTAGATGATGATGGGAAATTGAAGATTGTGTTCGAGAGAATGATATCGAAGTGTGTGGCTGCTGGTGAGTTCAAATTAGCGCTTGGGATTGCATTGGAGGCCTTTAGGCAGGATCTAGTGGAGCAAACTTTGAAATCGAGACTAGAGGAAGATACTGAGGCCAACGCCTTGAGACTAATAAATTATGTTTTGACTGTAACGACTACCATCATTGGCAGTAGTGAGTTCAAAGTAAGCCTATTGAAGTCATTGTTTAAAATTCTGAGTGATATGAAGTCACCAGATTATTTCACCATTTCCAAAGTTGTGGTGAATCTGAATGACTCTGAGATGGCTGCAAGTCTCTTTGAGAACCTGAGAAGTAATGAGGAGATTCAAGTTTCTTACCAGATTGCATTCGACATTGTCTCTTCCGGATCACAAGAATTGTTACACTCACTGTCAACCGAATTATCGGCTAGAGATTATGATTCTAGACTCCTAGATATCTTGTCAGGTCTACCGACATGCGATTATTACAATACGTTCTTGTTGAACAACAAGAATATCGATATTGGACTACTGAACAAGTGCAAGTCTTCCTTGGATGGTAAATTCTCATTGTTTCATACAGCGGTCAGTGTTGCTAACGGGTTCATGCATGCGGGTACAACCGACAACACATTCATACGGACAAATCTAACCTGGTTGGGTAAGGCCCAAAATTGGGCGAAATTTACGGCAACGGCTTCTCTAGGTGTTATTCATAGAGGTAACCTCTCCGATGGTAAGAAAATAATGGGACCTTACTTACCTGGAAGTCGTTCTACTTCTCGTTACATCAAAGGTGGCTCCTTGTATGCTCTGGGTTTGATCTACGCCGGCTTTGGCAGAGATATAATCGATTATTTGAAATCTCACATCGTCGAAAACAGTTCCGCTACTGGTGACGAAGATATCGATGTGCTGCTACATGGTGCTTCTCTAGGTATCGGTCTTGCTGCTATGGGCTCTGCAAGTACAGATGTTTACGAGTCTTTGAAGGAGGTGTTGTACAATGACTCTGCAGTTTCAGGTGAAGCTGCCGCAATGGGTATGGGGTTGACGATGCTGGGCACTGGGAACGAATCTGCGGTTCACGATATGTTGACATATGCACAAGAAACTCAACACGGTAACATCACTCGTGGTCTGGCCGTTGGGCTGTCGTTGATCAGTTACGGTCGTCAAGAGAAAGCCGACAATTTGATCGCAAGTATGCTAGACAGTGAAGAGGCGTTGCTGCGTTACGGTGGTGCTTTTACCATTGCATTGGCATATGCTGGAACTGGGGACAACAAAGCCGTCAAGAAGTTGTTGCACGTTGCAGTCTCTGATTCTAACGATGACGTTAGAAGAGCTGCTGTTATTGCATTAGGATTTGTTTTAATTCGGGACTACACAACTGTCCCACGCATCGTTGAGCTACTGTCAAAGTCGCACAATGCACATGTGAGATGTGGTACAGCGTTTGCTCTAGGTATCGCCTGTGCCGGCAGAGTACTGCCAGCCGCCATAGACGTTCTAGAACCTTTAACGAAAGATCCAGTCGACTTCGTTCGTCAAGCAGCCATGATAGCTCTATCGATGATCTTAATACAACAAACTGATAAGCTGAATCCGAAGGTTTCAGAGATTAACCAGAACTTCCTAAGCGTTGTAACGAATAAGCACCAAGAAGGTTTGGCGAAGTTCGGTGCCTGTGTTGCTCAAGGTATCATGAATGCTGGTGGTAGAAACGTAACAATTCATCTGGAGAATACAGAAATGGGAACTTTGGATACAAAAGCCATCGTTGGTTTAGCCATGTTTTCTCAGTTTTGGTATTGGTTCCCACTTGCACACTTCTTGTCCCTCTCCTTCACTCCAACTACTATAATCGGGGTCCGGGGTTCAGACTTGAACATTCCAAAATTCGAACTAAACTGTCATGCTAAGCAAGATGTCTTTGGCTATCCAAAGATGTATGAGGAGGCAGCTGATAAGGAAGTGGAAAAAGTTGCCACCGCTGTTTTGTCTACTACCGCCAGAGCTAAGGCAAGAGGAAAGAAGACTAAGAAAGAGAAGGATGTAGCTGATGATGATAAAGTATCAAAAGATAAAGAAGAAGAAAAGCAGGAGCCTGTCAAGGATAAAGACGTTAAGGAGAAGGATGAAGAACCTAATAAGATCAAATACTCTTCCAAACCTTATAAGGTCGAGAACATGTCACGTATCTTACCTCAACAATCTAGGTACATCTCTTTTAACAAGGATGATAGGTTTGTCCCCATTCGTAAGTTCAAAGGTGTGAATGATGTCATTATAGTCACCGATAAGTGCCCTCAAGAGCCTGCCCAATTGATCGAGACTGTGAGGCAGACCAGAGACATAAACGCACCTTTGCCTACACCATTCAAAGTAGAAGACGATTTAAACTACCCAAATGAGTAGACGAATGATTAGTATCATGTAGTGTTATACAATGCAACATATAAAAAGATGAGTAATGGAAGAGAAGCTTGTGTCAGGAAGACTCAAACTGGTGTGAATTTACGAAAATCTTCCAAGGGCTTCATCTACCAGATCTTTATGGTCCTCAGTAATCTCACCTTCGTTGATCTGATGCTTCCTCTTACGTGCATTTTTCTCCTTTTCCATTTGTCTCTGAACTCTAATTTTCCTTTCATCAATAACATTACGAGTTTTCTTACGAAGGAATGAACGCAACCCTGAATTCTTACCCTTCACGTCGGGTTTCATTTGAGGGATGTCTTTATTGAGTTTGCTCTTATCGAGATTCTCGTTGTTCAGCTCTGCCAGATCTTTTGCAGTGAGTCTACGATTGGAAGCGTTTTTCTCGATAGTACCAATCACATTTGGATCCAGAGTTATTGTATCTGCTGGCAACTTGTTTAGCAATGTCCTTACTTCTTGCTCTTGTCTCTGCTTCTTTGTTTCGAACGGATTAATTTCTAAAGCATCATAGTTGGCCTCACCGGCACCTGGTATGATCAGATTTGTTACACCATCATTATGGCCAGTACCCAGTATATCTTCGAAAGGGACGAATTGCATGTTGTTGATCTTGTTTCCTGGCAGCATGTGAGACATGTATGGTGTATTTCTTTTGGCCATTCCCATCGATCCAAAACAAGGTCTGTTCTCTGCTCCAGATTTTAAAGCATTATTCCATAGTTGCAAATGTGGGCCACGAGAAATAGCCACTAGACCCGTATCTGATATACAAACATTGGATGCCGGGGTGGGAAGGTTATCGATCGTGTGCAACTCCCTGAAATTCCTTATATCCCATATTTTGACGGATTTGTCTGCACCAGTAGTGACCATGTTGAAACCGGCTCTATCGATGGCGATGCTAGTAATAGGTCCCCTAGCAGAAAGCAGTTTCACCAGAGGTTGAGGCATTGATGGTGACCATAGTGTCACAGTACCGTTACCGTGACCCAGGTGCATGATAGCGTTCCATGGATTTTGGGTCATTGCTGTTGTTGGTCCAAGTTTTGTCCTTTGTTCTGCAACTAACTGTCCTGTAGAGACATCCTGGTATTTAAGCCATCCAGTTTCCCCCGCCGTGGCGAGCAAATAATGATATGGTAAGAACTCCAAGTGCCTGGCTTCAATGTGTTGCTTCAAACGATGTAACTCTACACCTTCATGGTCGTAGATGAACGTGTACTTTTTCTGAGCCACTGCGAAAAATTGATCATTCTGCAGATATGTAGCTGCATGGCAGGTCTCATTGAGATTTAACTCAGCTCGTAGCGCACCCTTCCTCCAATCCATGGAGGCAACGTGGCCCTTGCGGCCGGCGATCAGCAGACTGGTACCGTTTCTTGAGTAATTGATATAATATGGTCCATATTCTTTCAAAGAAAGGTCCAAAGCCTTATTGGCTGTACCTATATCGACATTTTCTTTGATTTCGCTCTGCTTGACCTTGAACGTCTTTTCCATCTCATCTTCAGCTTCCAAATAACCTGCCGATTCGGGCAGCAAATATTGGGTGGCAGCTGCCGACGAAACGGCATCCTTGTATTGATCATCTATCCTCTTCATACCTGCTCTCAATTTCTTATCTTTGATCTTTCTGCGAGATTTGCTGACACCATCTCTCGAGGCTCTTTCAAACGTCTCTTGATTCTCTCTTCTTTTACCATTGGGCCTAGCCATTTTTTAAGCTGACCGGCGAACTAGATTGATGGATAGGACTGGTATTGCTAGGCAATTTCTTGAAGTCTTTTATTTCTTGATTGAAGTTGATGCGATGAGCTAAAATTTTTCAGTCGAAGTTAATTAATGAAAACGATAAAAACATCAAATCGTCAGGAAATGGCATCCTACCATCCCATGCTGGGCTGCCTGAGCTCCACCAACACCTCTCATTGGATCAAAAACGGCTAGCAGTGGTAATTTGTGTCTCTGCCGAAATTTTGGTGTTCAATAAACTCAATAACAGCGATATACGTCCATTCACTCAGATAGGCGGGAATCAATAGACATTCATCTTTTAATGCATCAAAGAGTCTAGATGATACCACCAGTGAATGCTTGGATGACCGTTCGCGGTCCTCTGGTCGGACTGGAAGAACTCTTTGCGTGGACGATTATCCGATTGAGAATATTCGCAACTATGGCTGCAAATCGTGTGAGACTTCCAGGACAGCATACTTGAGGCTATCTGCACAGCTCCAACCTGTAAATGGCCCAGTCGTTTTACTCAAAAACTCTCATCACTTCTCATGCGAAAGTGCACGAGCATTCGATAGATCTCTATCGAGTGAGCGTCTCTGTAGTATCTTGATCTCAACAGCTCGAGTCACAATATAACAGCAAACGCATTGATAGTCTTTCAATTGACTAGATCAGCCAGATCTCGATAAATGAGCTTCGCGATAGTAAGCGATTTTTTCACTTGTAATACAGAGTATCACAGCCAACTGAACTAGATCACGAAGACAGCTATTCTCGCAGGCCTCTAAAGAGTCGATGTTTGCTAGGAATGGTTTCCAAGTGGCCTCTAAGAGGCTGCTGTTTGCAGGTAACTCCGGTCGTCAAACTTTGAAGTCGAATGTTGGACCAAGGACTTTGTTGTATGCTGCCGGTCTAGTGGGCGCTAGTGCCGCTTATTTATACGCTGCAGACGCTAGATCTGCGGTACATCAGTATCTGTTCTGCCCATTGATTAGGTTGATGACTCCGGATGCTGAAGAAGGTCATAAATTTGGTATCTGGCTCTTGAAATGGGGGCTAGCTCCCAAACTGTTGTTCGACAAGGATCCTGAATCCTTGCACGTTAGAGTGTTTGGCAAGGCTTTGACCAATCCAATTGGTTGTGCTGCGGGTTTAGACAAGGATGGTGAAGCTGTGGACGGTATATTTGCTACAGGTTTTGGTTACATGGAAGTTGGTAGCGTCACCCCAGAGCCACAGCCTGGCAATCCCAAGCCAAGGTTCTTCAGATTACCCCAGGATGATGCTGTAATTAACAGATACGGTTTTAACTCGTCAGGCCATGATAACGTGCAGGCTAATCTTGCCCTCCGTGTTTCACGTTTTGTGAAGTCCTACTTCATTGACAAGAAGGCTATTCAGAACTTGTCCTTGTACAAGAATAAGCTACTAGCCATCAATCTGGGTAAGAATAAGAATGGTGACACCATCAAAGATTATCTGAAAGGTGTTGAGAAGTTTCAATCCCTAGCTGATGTTTTGGTTATCAATGTTTCATCACCCAACACACCAGGCTTGAGGAAATTACAAGACTCTAGTAAGTTGGCTAACCTTTTGACCCAGGTTGTGGCAAAGAGAGACTCTCTCGTTAGCGAAGGTGATGCCCTGGGACACTCGACCCACAAACCACCAGTCCTCGTCAAAGTTGCTCCTGATCTGACAGAAGAGGAATTGAAATCTATCGTGGAATCGGCTAAGAAATCAAAGATCGATGGTATTATCGTCTCTAACACCACTATTCAGAGACCCAAGGATCTTATCACGGAAGAAGAACACTTGAGATATCAAGTCGGTGGTCTTTCCGGTAAACCTTTGAAGCCAATCGCCCTTCAAGCTTTGAGAACCGTTGCCAAGTATGCAAAGGGTTCACAATTAGTTCTTGTCGGTTGTGGTGGTATTTCAAGTGGTAAAGATGCAATTGAATTTGCCAAAGCAGGCGCCACTTTTGTTCAGCTCTACACTGCTTTCGCTTATGCCGGACCAGGACTGGTCGCCAAGATCAAGGACGAAGTTGCAGAGGAACTGAAGAAGGAGGGCAAGACTTGGACGGAGATTATAGGCCAAGATACCGAGTAAGCGGGACACATGTAAAAAGTATGAAATTAATTATTCTTTATTTTCGAGTACGACAACCTATAGATAACTGCAAACGCCCATGGCGATCAAGACGAAGCAGATGTCGGTAATCAGCATTGACAAGACATCCCAGTATTGCAATGCCATAAGGATTTTACCCTTCAGATTGGGAACGGGTAGGCCCTGTGCAGGAAGCAGCGATACCAGTTTAGCAATCTTACTGTTGTTTCGTAAAGTGTTGACATTATTGTTCTTCTCAATGGACTGTAGTCTTTGATAGTAGATAGAGGTCGCCACAATCTCGACACCTATAAACACGGAAAAGAAGTTGGAGGGCTCAATTACCCACTTTGGTAAAGGCAAACTATGTGGGACATGTCCGCTGGTAACAAAGTAGATGTAAGGAAGAAGAATCAACCACTTCAAAAGAATAGACCAAGCTTTTAGACGGTTGACCAAAAAACTATGGTAATCCAACATCTTCTGATCAACAGGCTCAACATCAAATGGCATTGGCATCTCACCACCAGCACCTGCGTTCATCGATTGGAAAACTGACATCAAATCTGGTGTAGAACCATCTTGCTGTGCTCCCATCAATTGCTTGAAGATATCTAGTTGTGGATCAGCAGTCTCTGTCGATTTTGAATCGGGTTTGTCCACCGGTTTGGAACTTTGGCTCTTGGGAGGCATTCCAGATGATGGTGGCTTCGATATGCTTGCAATTAACTCATCCATCTCCAAAGTGCTGGCCTCATTGCCGACAGGTGGGCCCGCGGAGGGAGGTGATAGTGTTTCAGTCTTAGTAGCAGATGGCATATCCAACGGAGAAGTGGTGTCCAACTGGCTATCTGGAACTTGGCCAGTGATCCTGTTCAATCTAGAACTAGCACCTCCATTACTGAACTTTTTCTGTCTTCTCTCCCTCAACAACCTACGTTTCTCAGCATCACTCAGCTCATTCATCGTAACCTCACTCAATTGACAGCTGAACAACCAATTTCCGCTCCACAATGGTCTACTGAAGGGTCTCAAGGTTCTTTCTATCTCATTTCAATGAGGGTCTGAAATTTTATACACTACTACAGAAATCACGTGGAATGGCCAGCTAGGCTTCAAGTCCAATCTATGAGCTGTACTTGGCCACCACTTCATCGAATCTGGCCTCTATGTCCTTGTGCAGCTTGTTAAAGCTGGACTCTGGTGCTGTCTCCGCCAGTTCCTTCCTCATGTCATCAGTATTGTCCTGGTTCAAAGCGATCGACAAAGTGATCTTGCTGGCGAGGAAATGTGGTCTGTATAACTTAGCCACCTGCTGTTGGCCTTGGACGTAGTACTCGGACTCTAGTAGCTCGACAACAGACTTAGCCTCTGGGAGGTTGCCTTGTTGTAGGTGCAAATTGAGAAGACCCAGTTGGGTCTTCCAAGTGGGAAAAGTCTGAGAAAGCTCTTCGAAGTAGTAAAAGTTCGATCTGGTGGTCTCCTGGTTGGTAGCATATTTGATGTAGGATTCTGCCAAATTGATAATCAATTCGTCCTCGCTGGAAAGGTGATCCTCGTTGGCACTCGAGTAATTTGCGAGCATGGTAGAGGCGATCGAAGGACGTCCCTTCAAAAGAGCGATCTCGACCGCGAGCAGCAGTAGCTCAGGGGTACCCACGATCTCATCGTTGTCAATTCCAGCAACACAAGCGTCGAGACCCTCTTCGAAATTACCCAATATTGACTCTGCAGAGGCTAATAAGTACAACTCGAAAGGCGAGCTGGAGTCCTTAGAGACTAGCTCCTGCAGCTTGGAGATATCTCTAGACTGCAAAAACCCGTAGTAAGCATTGAAAGCTTTGTCAAGTTTACCAGAACCCTCTGCCCCGTCTAGTCTGCCCAATGCCAAATTCGCAGTATGTTTGTAAAACGTTAACGTGTCATCAGTGACCTTATTGAGCTTACTGATCTCTTGCAGTGTTTGTGGATAGTCTCCAGTATAGTAGGACTGCTTGATCGTGAAGTAATTCATCCTTATGGGCCCTCTCAGATACGACTTTCTGCTGGTTACTTGTAGTGGGCAGTGATACTTCAGCTATTAAGATCGGCACAGTCCCTATTGCTAAGCGAACTAACACAACAAGATAGTAAGGAAACACCAAAAGGTCTCTTACTGCGTGAAGATCTGCTCTACCAAGGTCACGAAGCATGGATCAAGACTCTAAATCCTCCAATAATGCTAGTTTAATGAGCAAGCCCTGGTTTCAGGACGCTTATAAGGCTGCTATGGACTTCTACAACAAAGACGATCAGCTGGACTCCAGGGATAGACTGGAGCTCTCGAAAGCTTACCAATCGATTGCCAGGGCAGAACTTTGGGGAGGTTGGTTTGGATTCTCCTGTGTATTTCTATCACCCTTTGCGTATCAGTTTTACAAGACAAATGCCATCAGGGGCGTACGAGTACCTCGAAACTTTATGCTAGGTTTGCTTGCGATGTTTGGGACCACACAGATGGCAGGTAACTACATGTACTCACAAAAGTTGGCCAGTTTGGATCCTGATGGAAGCCTGGCCAGTAAGAGTACTTACGATGATCACGATCAAGTTTCAGAACCGGAAGCCAAGACTAGTCTTCAAAGGCAATACGAGATGATGAAATTGCTCGACAATGGTTCACCAGCAAGATGGGCTGCCTATTTTTACATGACTCATCAAAACCCGGCTAGAAGGCTACCTAACCCTCAAGTGAAATTGGAGCAGATGAAGCATGGCTATAACCCTCAAGGAGGCTCCTTCATGAACCAGAGAGATCCCATGGGGCTATATTCAGGCCCGGCTTTCGAGAAGAGGGAGAATTTCCCGGACTCCAAACGCCTTGAGTCACGTTCAGATGCCAATGATGCGATGTCTTCAAGTAATTCCTGGGAAGCCATTCGCCAATCGAAGAACGTACCTTCATCGTCATGGGACAGACTGCGGCAGAATGGTAGCTCAGGAACAAACAGTCCAAACGCTGTTCTTGAAAGTCACACAGACCAGGATGATGATCCCTTTGCAATTATAGATCATCCTACTCAAGTCGAATTTGACGCTCTTTTGGAGAAAGAGCGGGAAGGAGAAGATAACATTTAGCTTGAGCAAGAGAACCTCACTAAGAACGCTGGACGAAATATTTAGATCCGTTTCTTATCACTGTGATTATGGCCATTAATTCACGCATACATAATATTTATACGACTTTGTACTTGAAATACATATTCCTACGCTTTTGTAACTCAGGACAGGATATTGTCACTTCTCTTCTCGTCCGCCAATCTTTTCAATTGCTCTATAACGGTGTTAACTTCGACTGTAGCGTTCTTACCTTGTTGCTCCATAACATCTCTGTTTCTGATATTGACAGACTTCTCGTTCATTTCTTGTTCACCGACAATGAAGATGAAGTTATACCTTAGCATTTGACCAGTTCTGACCTTCTTTTGTAAAGTGTTACCAGACAAATCGACGTCAGCGTAGAAACCTGCGCCATGTAGTTTGTCGCGGACCTCTTGGGCGTACTCTTGGTATTTCACACCAACTGGGACTAGAAGAACTTGACGTGGAGACAACCAGAATGGCCACTTACCAGCGAAATGTTCAGTCAAGATAGCAGTCATTCTCTCCACGGAACCAAGGATAGCACGATGGATCATAACTGGTCTCTCGTAGTTTTCATTAGCTGAATCGTTGTCCTTTGCCTTGAATTCCAACTCAAATCTGTTTGGCAATTGGAAATCTAGTTGAATGGTAGCACATTGGTGCCATCTTCTCAATGCGTCAGAGATCATGATATCAATCTTTGGACCGTAAAAGGCACCATCACCTGGGTTCAATTCCCAGTTACCACCCCATTTCTTCAAAGCAGATTCCAATCTAGATTCAGCCTTGTTCCATGTTTCAATTTCACCAACGTACTTCTCAGGTCTAGTTGACAATTCCATCTTGAAGTCGAAGCCAAAGACACCGTAAACGTACTTCAAGAAATCAAAGATATTCTCGATTTCTTGCTCGATCTGATCCTGCGTACAGAAGATGTGAGCATCATCTTGTTGGAATCTTCTAACACGAGTCAAACCGGATAGAGCACCAGAGAACTCGTTTCTGTGAATGACACCGAAATCGGCAACTCTCCATGGCAATTCTCTGTAAGAACGTTCTCTAGATTTGAACATTAGACAGTGACCTGGACAGTTCATTGGTTTGAGACCATAAGTTTCCTTCTCAACATCGAAAGTGAACATATTTTCCTTGTAGTTACCCCAGTGGCCGGATGTCTCCCACAATTTGGAGTTGTACATGTTTGGGGTGATGACTTCTTCGTAACCTCTCTTGTGGTATTCCGTCTTCATCAAGTCGACCAACTTGTTGTAAATTCTAGTACCGTGTGGCAACCAGAAACAAGAACCTGGTGACATTTCGTTGAACAAGAACAGTTCTTGCTCTTTACCAATCTTTCTGTGATCTCTCATAGATGCCTCAGCCAGGAATTTCAAGTGAGCATCCATCAACTTTTTGTCTGGGAAAGCGATACCATAGATTCTTTGCAAAGAGTCATTGTTAGAATCACCCAAGAAGTAACACGATGAGTTCTTCAAAAGTTTGAAGGCCTTGATACGACCAGTGTTTGGAATATGAGGACCAACACAGAGGTCAATCAAAGTACCACAACGGTAAACGGTGGTGGAACCACCGTCTGGAACCTTGGTGTTAACCAAATAAGTCTTGTATTTGGAGTAGTGGAACATCTTTAGCAAGTCCTCCTTTGACATAACCAACCTTTCAAACTTTTGCTTCTGTTTGATGACGTTTTTAGCAACACCCTCCAGATCTGGGAAATCGTTTTGGGACACGGTTCTCTCTTCAGCTTCCACTGGTTTCAAACTGTCTCTGATAGCGAACTCATAGAAAAACCCATCATCAGTTGGAGGACCCAAACAGATGTGAGCACCCAAGTTACATTCACAGGCTTCACCTAGAACGTGCGCGGAAGAGTGCCAGAACACCTTTTTACCTTCTTCAGAGTCGAAATCCAACAATTGCAACTTGATCTCTTGGCTCTCTTCACCTTCAAATGGTCTGTCCAAATCCCACAACTGACCGTCTACCTTGGCAATACACAGTCTGTCTGGCAAAGACTTGGCAATTTCCTTAGCAATGTCCATTGGAGTGGTTTCCCAAGCGGTAGCTTCTTTGACAGAGCCATCCTTCAACACGATCTTCAATGGGACACGAGGCATGGAGGCGACTTTGTCATTGTACTGCTTTTGCAATTTGTCGAACAACTCAATTCTCTCATCCACGAAATGAGGCAATGGATCTAGGTACAACGATTGTTGCTTGGACTTCTTGTTTGGCTTGGCAGCCTTGACGTTGTCCTTCAAGGACAACTCATTGACTTTCTCTGTAGCTTCCTGAGCACTCATTGTGTAAGCTGTAGACTCTTAAGAGAATGGTTGGAGCAGAATCTCGGCTAAAGAACACAAACAGATTACAAGAACGTTTTTAAAGATTTTTCAATAGTCGTCAAGTTGATCATTATGAGTCAAATTTTTCAGATTCTCGATGGAAATCTCGAGACCTTCGTACACAATGATTCAAATCAAAGCTCAAAGTGTCGAATTATACAATTCAAGTTGTTTGAAACCATTTTAGCGACTCAAATGATTAGCTTTCTGGTTGCTCAATATTCTGGCATCAAATGCAGTCACACGCTGTCCAATTGTCTTGTTTCTTGTCTTTTTGCAGGTTTGGCCGTTTCCTCAAGCGCTTTATTAGCGTGGTCATGAAGAATTTGAAAAATTACAGGCGATGAGCAACAACATCGTTGAACAAACAGCGGGATAGACGGTCTTTAGAGCTAGTATGTCGTCGCTACTGTCTGAAGTAGAGACCATGGACACGTTGCCGTTCGCTAAGAGCAGTACGCCTTCTCTGGAGGCTTCTTTGGAGCCAAAGCTACCAGCACCAAGTATTGAGGAAGTGGATACGAACCCAGAGGGTTTGAGGGCACTTCGAGGGCAGGGACGTTATTTTGGAGTTGCAGAAGATGAGGATGGTATCAAGGAGGCCGAACCCAAGTGTAATAATTGTTCTCAGAGAGGACATTTCAAGAGAGACTGCCCGCATGTGATATGTACGTACTGCGGGTCTATGGACGATCATTACTCCCAGCACTGCTCGAAGGCAGTCAAATGTTCGAACTGTAACGAAGGTGGCCATTACCGGTCCCAGTGTCCGCAGAAATGGAAAAGAGTGTTTTGCTCTCTGTGCAATAGTAAAAGACACTCTCGTGACAGATGTCCCAGCATCTGGAGGGTCTATCTCTTGAAAGATGATCCAAAGAACTGCAAGGACAAATCGCTGCCGATGCATAGACTGTACTGTTACAACTGTGGACGTAAGGGCCATTTTGGAGACGATTGTATGGAACGCAGATCGTCAAGAGTCCCCAATGATGACGGTAGCGCCTTCTCTGGTGATAACCTGTCGCAGAATTTGAAGAAACAGTACTTTAGGAATGTGGCCAAGCAGAGAAGAGAGGAATACTCTACATCCAGCCGTGACGATTTCGACTATAACGCCTATGAATACGATGATGCACTTTACGATGAGCAACCAATCTCGCAGAATAACCGCAAGTCCAAATCGAAGAAACGCAAGCAATCCAATTTCCATCCTCCTCCATATAAGAGGGAAAAGAGAGAGAAGATTGTGCAACCTGTTCAGAGAGGAGGCACGCTGCCTCCGGCTGCTGAGAGAACCCACCCACTTGATTTTCCACGATCAAACAGACACGCTTCTCGCTCTTCGAATAGCATGAGTAATTCAAGGTATGGCAAGCCGTCATCGAATCGAAACGCTAATCAAGGTGACTACAAGAACTACAACTCTTTCAAACCATTTAGGAGTGGGACTTTGAGACGGTAACCGTGTCTAAATCAAGAGATCACATTAGGCTGTTCCTTCATCGCTACAGCGACCCGGCACGTATAAGAAGGGAAGTTATCAAACGCAACACATCAAGATTCCCAATAGCACTGGCATGCGTCACTTGCTGACCTGGTTTGCGTAGCTACGCTTCCTAGTCCGGCTGTCCCTCTACTGTGAAAAATCGCCCACCAAAGAGAGGCAAAGCTTGAAGGATATGCTGCATGTACAGGATATGATCGTGGATACCGTTCTCAAGTTACAGGCCGGATATCAAAGATCTCGAGGCTCTCTAGTAGTTTCGTCAAGATCATTTTATACATCGCGTGCACCACTTATCTTAAAAAGCTTAGATGAGCATCTTATTACACTTATAAAGTTCCTTAATAACCATCTAATTCCAAGCTAACCCCGTTGTTCGATCACTAATGTGCTGTTGCTGTACTGTTTCAGACATCATATTATATGTCATAGCTTTCTTCATACCTCCAGTAGCTGTTATGCTGCGGGCGGGACTCTGCTCTTCAGACTTTCTGTTAAACCTTCTGTTGACCATGCTAGGTTTCTTGCCTGGAATGATCCATGCCTTCTACTACATTGCAATCACCAGTCCTCTAAGGAGGGACATGGAGTATGCATATTTTTACCAACAAGGATGGGCGGATCATGAGAGGCAGACCCCCAGATCCGATGGGCGCCGGCAGGAGGCCGCTAGCAATGCAAGCGAACCTAACGTTCAGAGTCCTTTGCTGCAAGGGACGCCAGTTTCTCATGTCGCCCATACTGGGCGCAAGATGGAGTCAACTGCTCCACCACCATATGCTGAATTACCTTGAATTCCGCAATTTTCAATTCTCATCGCTTCATCAACACTTCACGACGTTCTTTATTCATCTCTACAAATAATCCTCATCCCTTTTTACTCCAAGATACCAGTGTTCTATAGACGAGCCAGCCGACTTTATAGTTATCCCATTATGCGTTTCACTCCCACTTTGTCCGCTTGACAACAACGGGACCATTGGTATCTAGATTGTAGCTGCGCTTTCTGTCCTGAGGCGCCTCATAGCTCATCAAACAGATTTGGTCCACAAATCTGTTCTTGCTCTTCAGTTTCATGGAATCTCGAAGTACCAATCCACCGAGGCTTGACTTGGGAACGAACTCGCCTTCGAAGGCGAGAATGTGTCCTGGAATGCATGTAACAATTAGATCATAAACCACTTCAAATGATCCATGATGTGCTTCCTCCAATTTTTTGACAATAAGTACAGCGTCGCTGATCAGACCGATGTTGAAAGTGGCCACTTTGAAACATTGGCTGTTAGTCTGCATTTCACCTGTTGTGTCTGATATTGCATGCCTGTCTATCAGAAGTACTCCATTTGTATCCAGTACCATGCATAGCGACTCAGTGAGCATGAACAGCTTTTTAAAGGATGTAAAATGGCCCAGAGCTCTTTGTACAAAAGACTGTTCACTGTCAACCAGTAACCTCTCACTGTGCTTATACCTCATGCAATACTGAAGGAAATCTACCTTTTTGAGAGCCACGTCAAGATGTTTGGGTCGAAACACACTCAATGAGGAGTATCTGTCTATGCAAACGATATCCATATTTTTGTAGTTGTCTGTCAGAAATGAAGTTCTAGTAACGCCATCGTCATCATCTCTGCCTTCTTGCTCATCGCTGTTTGAATCAATACTTGATTGGACCACCTCAAAATCTGCCGTAAACGTATTTCTCCCGACGTCCCTCACAAACGAGCCAATTTCCCAGTTCATTGACCTAGGTAGATCAACAGGCGGCCGTGGAGCACTCCCATCAAACCCATGCCTTGTCAGTCTCCTTGGCCCGTCATCAAATGACTGATCTGCACTGCTTCGGCGGCTACCATCGTCGACATGTGACTGCTCACCTGGACGGAAGAGCCTATAAATATCATCTTTTGCGCGTCCTTGTTTTTGAATCCAGACTATGATGGTACGTTGAATAGATATAGCATCATACCTCGCCAGATCTTCCCAGAAAAAGGTTGCAAGATTGCTGAGATCGTGAATCGGGTCTTCCAGAATCCAATTCACCAGTGAGTCATGACCTTTCTCTTTGGCAACCCGATTCCAAGATCTGATCTCTTCAGGCCTGGCATCTTGTACAATTTTCTTCTTGGTAACAAACGCTGTAAAGAAGTCGACGTATGCCATCGGTAACATAATCTTCCGTATTATCAACGCAGAGCGTGGTGACACAGTAAAAAAGCTGAATGGATCCAAAGGGTTAATGCGAAATGCTGTGACACCTTGATCCACTTCAACAAAGATGGATGGCTTATAGATGGCAACCTCCTTGTAACAATGACCGAAAAGAAACATCGCTGGCGAGACCCTTAGATGATTGGGTTCCATGGGCAGCAAATAGTAGCATATGTGCTTCAGTCTCGATCTACCTGTGTACCTGATGCTTTTGTAGAAGGTGCCTTCTTCCATGTACCGTTGATTGCTACTGAGTCGTCGATCAATGGCAGTTGAGGGAGAGTAAAAAAGGTCTGGAGATTGGGCTCTAACGAAAGAGTTCTCAGCTTGAACATAATCATGAGGTAAATTCAGCACATATATGTAAATCTTACCCGAGCAGAGGCAACAGTAAAGTAGACCTTCTCGGTACTGAAGCCCAGCTACCATCGAATCACACCTGAAATCAGTGTTACCTTCAGGAGTGCACCTGAGAACAAAGGACGGATCTAGGGTGAGACCATTTTGAGACTTATATTGGAAATCCTTGACTATTTCGACAAAACCACTGGATTTAGCCAAAATCATGTAGTCCGATGAGTCCATCAAACTGTCATTGATGCAAGCTGGAACGATGGTTCTCTCTTTAGGCTTCAAATAGCAAAATGCCTGAACGTTGATATCAACATCTGCCTTCTGATCTTCTTTCGTATATGAAAGGGTTGACAGGCCACCATCGGCATAACGGACCAGCCTGTATCCTGATGGCTTCCCCTTTTCATTGCAGGGAGTAGAAACAGCTAGGGTGAGCGCTCCTGCCATCGCTTTCGCTCCTCGTAGTTGAGCTATGGTACGGTAATCAGTCAGTTCAATGAGCTTCTTTAATACGTCGCGTACCGCTATGAAGTGACCCCAAGTTAGGAACCTCTGAAATCTTCGAACTTATATTCTGCCAATGTCAGAACCTCCAGTTTAACAGTTCTTCAATGGTTTGTGCAATCGACTTTGGAATGTGTCAAACTACCTATTGTATTGCTTCTCGAGCGAAACCGGCAACTGAGTCGGAGCTTAAAAAGGAAGACACTTCTCGGAGCTAGTAAGACCCTTCTAATCAGCAGTCCGAGATCAAATCCAGTTGGAGCTATCTTGAGAGCAGAATATTGTTCTGGTGTCAATCGTGAGTCGACGTGGCGTTTAGTTCTTCTTGTTCCCAACGCCAACGAAACCCGAAAGAATCGATACAGATTCGGGATAATAGGTTATGGAAGCTACCGCTCTGCTTAATCAATAACAGACAGGCAGTATGCTTTTACCAATATTCTCTGGGGATTCAAGTGTATTGAACTGAAAGAGAAAACGCTCCTTGCTGTATGAACTGTTTGTGTGTAACAAAGTTTAATACTTTCAGGACGCTGATGGATTACAATATGATTCAGTCTTGCTTTCAGGAGTGATCGCCGTAAAGCCTGGTGACTTCGGCGGCTAATCGATGAAAGGTCTTGCAATGAAATTCTTCTAGAGGTAAGTGAGATCAATATTTCATGTCTCTCGAAACCATGCTGCTAAAGAACGTTAAGTTACCGCTGTTCTCTGATAAAGGCATCAACTCCGAAGCTTCGAGCTTGGAAAGATGACTTCAAGTTGTACAACGCCGCCAATAATGAGGCAGCTGCTCGTCAAGCAAGAAATTGCAGAACTACACAAAAGGCCACTAGGTTCAACAAACACTTTGAAAAGCCCTAAAAACTTAATTCGTTGCTCTCTACCATTACCAAGCATCTTTCTTCCAATCGAACCAATTTTTCACTTGGCGAACGGTTGCTGCTTGCAGCAGTTCCTCGTAAGTTTTGGACAACAAGTGCTCATTACAATGAAGTGCCCTGTCTTGAGCTAAACTATGCATTGAGAAGTCACAGTAGCCTGGGAATGCAACTTGGGAATGAATCTGAGATACTAGTTGACCGGAAATCGAAATTCCAAGCTAGGTGTTGTGCCATTAAGAGCCAGGTCGAGGTTCCAGGGCTGCTTCAGGGTCTTTTGCATAACAAGAGGATTGAAAAAGCCAGCCATCCACATATGTACGCCTGGAGGACTGGTGAGGTGGCAGCGGAGCTGCCGATGGGAACAAAGGGAACGAAGAAGGGCAAGAAGAGCAGCACTGCGACAACTGAGGCGGTCAATGTCCAACAGGGCTCATCAGATGGCGGTGAGTCTGGTGCAGGACAACGACTCTTGACCTTGCTGAAGCAAGCAAATGTTATAAACGTACTTGTAGTTGTCACTAGGTGGTACGGAGGCACTCCATTAGGATCAGCCAGATTTCGTCATATATCTTCAACGGCAGTTGAGAGCTTGAAAAAAGGCCGATTCATACGCTGAGAACTCGTGGAGAGTCCAGTGTAGACAGACCTCCGGCACTACGGAGTCTCTTTTCGGTGTTTAAAAGAATATACGCTTGACTTACAGGTTTATACAGCTTTGTAATCTGTCTTGTTATATGTATTTGTAAGGATTTAGAATCCCATTATGGTCGTAATGTTGTTTCAAATCCTTCATCAATTTGATTTCTTGCTCATTCTTTGAGTAACCAATGTAGTTCTTCTTTTGGAAACCAAGACCATGCTCTGCACTAATCGAACCGTGCTTGGAAGAAACGTACTCATAGACAAAAGGTTCAAGTGCCTTTTCCACCTCTTTGTTGTATTCACGGACAGCGACATTTAGATGCAGGTTACCATCACCGACATGACCGTATCCAACAGCTTTGATCACAGGCTTTGGTGCATCACCGACAAGACCAGCTTCCTCCAACTTGACGTTGGCCGCTTCAACCAAGGAATACAAATCCTTCAAAGGCAAAGAGACATCGTACTTGTAAACACCACCCTCAGCCTGAGATGACTCTGGGATTAGTTCTCTCCATTGCCACAAGTTCTTGAGCTCAGTTTCGTCCTGAGCAACGACACCGTCGACTACAAGTTCCTCCTCCATTGCGCTTTCCAAGAACGACTCCAACTTGGCGTCGTCATGTTCCTTGTTAGCACCGGATGTTTCGATCAAGACGTAGAAGGGATGATCCTCCTCGAATGGGTAAGGAGCATCTGGCAAATGCTTCTTGGTCAATTTTTGAGAGTTAGAATCCATGAACTCGAATGCTGACAAGATCTCTGACAAGTCTTTCTTAGCTTTGACAAAGACCTTCTGAACAGCATCATAACTGTCCAGGGCCAAGAAACTAACGTTGAAAGCCTTGGGCCTGGTTGGAGTCATGATAGAGACACCGGTGATGATTCCGATGGTACCCTCTGACCCAATAAATAGTTGTTTTAGATCATAGCCAGTGTTATCCTTCCTCAAAGAGTCCATAGTGTTTAGTATTTCACCGTTAGGCAAGACAACCTCTAGCCCAAGAACACTACCATGGAGGGATCCATAACGTAGCAGTCTCAAACCACCAGCGTTGGTTGCGACCACTCCACCAACATGGCACGATCCCTTAGCACCCAGGTCCAATGGGAAAATGTAACCATGCTCTGCTAAGTAATTGTCGGCGTTCTCTAGGATCAAACCAGCGTCACATTTTAGAATACCACTCACAGGATCGAAGTTTCTGATTTGATTCAAATTAGACACAGATAGGATGATCTCATCGAAGATCGGTACCGAGCCACCAACAAGACCGGTATTACCACCCTGTGGAACCACAGCGAGTTTTTGCTCGTTACAGTACTTGACAATCTGTGAAATTTTCTCGACAGACTTGGGTTTCAAGACGATCTTCGACTGTCCTTTGTACTTTCTCATCCAATCTTCGTTATAGAAGGCCAGATCTTCGGCCTCTGAGGCCATCATGATCTCATTCTCTGAAAGAATCGACTTGAAGAAGGACACATCTTCCTCTGTGAGCTTCTTGTAGCTTGCATCTCTCCTTACGTAAGGATAGGCCTCACTAGTCAATCTTGGTGGGACTTTAGTAGCGTAGAAACGTCCATTAAGACTCGCATGCGAGAGTAAAGCAGTTCTTGGGATCAAACCACTGCAACGAGATGATCTGAGAGCGGCTGCCCTCACCAATTGTCTTGCAAACCTACGTCCAATCATTGTAAACGCCAATAGCTGCACAGAAGGCCCTAACGGGAGTTTGTCGTGCTGGCTTCGAAAGCTGGTATTCCATCTAATTTATGAGCGATAAAAGTGAAAAATTTGAGACCTGAACAAGACAGTAGAACAAAATGAAGCAAGCCATCAGGAAGCAGCCGCGACCGCTTTCTACGTAGTTTCAAGGCTTATACTCATAGCAAGCAACTACCGCCACCACCGTTACAACACCTCCTACATAACCCGATATGGCCCAAATAAGAGTCATCCTGTACTGACGACATTCCACGTTACTTGTGTAGGCTTCTCCAGACTTTTCCAGACCCACATATGCCCAATTGACTGTCATGAGCCATCCTGAAGGGCACTTGGCAGCACAATGGCACCTCGTATCGCTCTCCGAGGCTCGTCTTGAATGATGGGGGCCTTTAAGGCTTCATCCTGGGGGCTCTAAACGGCATCACCTTTCAGGTCCAACGATTGCAGGTGCCAGAACCCTAGAGGACTCCATTGCACCATGTCACTAGCTGCTGCACACGACGCTGCCTGTATCTTTTGCAAGATCATCAAGGGAGAGATCCCTTCCTTCAAATTGATCGAGACCAAGCATGCCTACTCGTTCCTCGACATCCAGCCCACTGCCGAAGGACACGCCTTGATCATCCCCAAGTACCACGATGGCAGGCTGCACAACATCCCCGACGAGTTCCTCGCCGATGTGCTACCCATTGCCAAGAAGCTTGCCAAGGCCCTGGAAGTGGACACCGAGGGCCTAGACGACCCAATTGGCTACAACTTGCTGCAGAACAACGGTAAGATCGCACACCAGGAGGTCAACCACGTCCATTTCCACTTCATCCCAAAAAGAGACGCCAAGACCGGACTAGTCGTGGGCTGGCCTGCTCAAGAGACGGATTTCGAGAAGCTCGGTGCCCTGCACAAGAAATTGGTCGCCAAGCTTGAACAGTAGCCACCAGCAACTTCGAGTTCTCACCTCTAGGACCCATTCCATTTCATAGCTATATAATCGGTATAACTCACGTGACCGTTATCAAGGGGTTACCCTACGCGTGTGCTTTTAAGCGAATGGGTGGCGAAAGTACTAGAAGGGATCTGCAAGTAACAGGATATATAAAAGTATTCGAGGTCGATAGAGTTGAATTAGCACTCTAGCAGTCATTCTTGATTGCTTTTGAACTGGTTTTGACTTTGGGGAACGAGAATTGACCTTGGAAAGAATGGGAGAGGAACACAAGCCGCTTTTGGACGCTTCAGGCGCCGATCCAACTAAGGAGGATGCTACCGCTACTGCGATCTTGAGAAGGAAGAAGAAGGATAACATGCTTCTTGTTGACGATGCGATCAACGACGATAACTCTGTGATTGCGATCAACTCCAATACCATGGATAAGTTGGAATTGTTCCGCGGTGACACGGTGATGGTTAAGGGTAAGAAGAGAAGAGACACTGTGTTAATCGTTTTGATCGACGATGAGCTAGACGATGGTGCTTGTAGAGTAAACCGTGTGGTTCGTAACAATTTGAGGATCAGATTGGGTGATTTGGTGACGATTCACCCTTGTCCGGATATCAAATATGCCTCTCGTATCTCTGTTTTGCCAATTGCCGACACCATTGAAGGTCTAACAGGGAACCTGTTTGACGTGTTCTTGAAGCCATACTTTGTGGAGGCTTACAGACCTGTGAGGAAGGGGGATCACTTCGTTGTAAGAGGTGGTATGAGACAAGTGGAGTTCAAAGTTGTTGATGTGGAGCCAGATGAGTTTGCTGTGGTGGCTCAAGACACAATTATTCACTGGGAAGGTGAGCCAATTAACAGAGAGGACGAGGAGAACAACATGAACGACGTGGGTTACGACGATATCGGTGGCTGTCGTAAACAGATGGCTCAGATCAGAGAGTTGGTCGAGCTACCATTGAGACATCCACAACTATTCAAAGCTATTGGTATCAAGCCACCAAAGGGTGTGTTGATGTACGGTCCACCTGGTACTGGTAAGACTTTGATGGCTAGAGCTGTGGCGAATGAAACCGGTGCTTTCTTTTTCTTGATCAACGGTCCAGAAGTTATGTCCAAGATGGCTGGTGAATCTGAGTCGAATCTGAGAAAAGCTTTCGAAGAAGCGGAGAAGAACGCACCAGCTATCATTTTCATCGATGAAATTGATTCCATTGCTCCCAAGAGAGACAAGACTAATGGTGAAGTTGAAAGAAGAGTTGTGTCTCAATTGCTGACTTTGATGGATGGTATGAAGGCAAGATCGAACGTCGTGGTCATCGCCGCTACCAACAGACCAAACTCTATTGATCCAGCTTTGAGAAGATTCGGTAGATTTGACCGTGAAGTCGATATCGGTATTCCAGACGCCACTGGTAGATTGGAAGTTCTGCGTATCCACACCAAGAACATGAAACTGGCTGATGATGTTGATCTAGAGGCTCTAGCGGCTGAGACTCACGGTTACGTGGGTGCTGATATTGCTTCTCTATGTTCAGAAGCCGCTATGCAACAAATCCGTGAAAAAATGGATCTCATTGATTTGGAAGAAGAGGAAATCGACGCGGAAGTCTTGGACTCTCTTGGAGTCACTATGGACAACTTCAGATTTGCTCTTGGTAACTCTAATCCATCTGCTTTGCGTGAAACCGTTGTTGAAAGTGTCAACGTCACTTGGGATGACATTGGTGGTTTGGATGATATTAAGGAAGAATTGAAGGAAACTGTTGAATACCCAGTTCTACATCCAGATCAATACACCAAATTCGGTTTGGCTCCATCCAAGGGTGTTTTGTTCTACGGCCCACCAGGTACCGGTAAAACCTTATTGGCAAAGGCTGTCGCTACGGAAGTCTCTGCTAACTTCATTTCAGTGAAAGGTCCTGAATTGTTGAGTATGTGGTATGGTGAATCTGAGTCCAACATTCGTGACATTTTCGACAAGGCCAGAGCTGCTGCTCCTACTGTTGTCTTCCTAGATGAACTGGATTCTATTGCCAAGGCAAGAGGTGGTTCCGTTGGTGATGCTGGTGGAGCTTCCGACAGAGTTGTCAACCAACTGTTGACAGAAATGGACGGTATGAACGCTAAGAAGAACGTCTTTGTCATTGGTGCTACTAACAGGCCAGACCAAATTGACCCGGCTATTCTAAGACCAGGTAGACTGGATCAACTGATCTATGTTCCATTGCCAGATGAAATGGCTAGGTTATCGATCTTGAAGGCTCAATTGAGAAAATCCCCACTAGAGCCGGGTCTAGATCTAAAGGCTATTGCCAAGGCTACTCAAGGTTTCTCTGGTGCCGATTTATCATACATTGCTCAAAGAGCCGCTAAGTTTGCTATCAAGGATTCTATCGAAGCTCAAAGACAACTGGATTCTAAGAAGCCTGTCAAGACAGAAGAAGATGTTGAAATGGATGGAGAAGCAAAGCAAGAAGTCAAGGAGGAAGAACAAAACGATCTCGTCCCATACATAACAAAGGAACACTTTGCCGAGGCTATGAAGACCGCTAAGCGTTCTGTTTCTGATGCTGAACTTCGTCGTTACGAAGCCTACTCGCAGCAGATGAAGGCTTCCAGAGGTCAATTCTCAAACTTCAGCTTCGACGACGCAGCCTTGGGGGTTAATGGTGCGGGCAACGGCGCCGGTGCAGGTAACAGTGGTGGTCCAAGTGGAGCAGGTGCTGCGTTCGGCGGCGACGCTCAGGATGATGATGATTTGTATAGTTAGCAGAGTGATGCGAGAGTGATAAAGTTAATCTCTGGTAAAGATTACAACCATTTGTAGAAACATAACTCCATTATTCTTAAAAATGCAAAATAGGTAAAATAAAACGTTATCTAGTCAGCTGAAGATCGAATGCCAATTAGAACTCTTGATCGAAATTTTATGCGGTGTCTTTTTCGTTGTTTTGTTCAGTATTATTGGTCGCGTCTTGGTCGAGTTCGAGTATTTGTGAGGTGTTGACGGAATGGACTGCACGTTGATGTTCTCTTTCTCACTTAATGGAGATTTATAAGGATTGTACTTGTAAGTCTTTGAATTTTTTCGGCTGTTCTCGTCCATCTCATCGATGGAGTAGATTTGATTGTAACCCATGCGAGACCTTCTTGAATCGATAGTAGACAATGTCGCTGTGGACGCCAGCGATGGGAGCGATAGGCTGGATGATGAACGTGAGTGTGCAGCAGAGTTTGTAAACTCTTTGAGCTGTCCCTGTATGGGAGCATTGAACAAGATATAATCCTGCTGTTTCTGCCTCAGGAACTGTTCCTTGATGGGCTGTAAGAACGGTGTTAGACACGTTATCAGGTCATTGGTCGTTATTGTAACGTTCCAGTCGAAATATTCCAGCAGTTCCCGCTCGATAGTGTTGACCTCTCTGATCTGCAGAAGACCATCGGTATACGACGCCCAATGCTTGTTGAGAGGCGACGAATCGTTCAACGTCTTGGCTGCCAATATCAGACAACCGAGAAATATCCTGTGTCTAGTGGTCTCGATACCGTAAACGTTTCCCGGTATTATCGACCTCAGTTTCGCCAGATACACAGACGTTGCCATCAGAGTAGGAGTCTGCACATTAGAGTGCAGTATCAGGCCCTTGATGAACTGCGTCAACGGAGGAGCAGGAAGCGCAATGTCTATCATACTATTAGTCTTCCTCACCTGAATAATCGACGCCGTGCTCGAGGCCAGGTACTGTATCATCTCGGTCGAGACAGCTCTCCTGTTGAAATGCAGCAATGCTTCGTAGTCAGACATCCTCAATTGATCAGATCTCCACCTGGCAACACCCAACTACCCTACTGTTCACAGAGTCGCAGCCAAGGTTCCAAGAAATCCCATCGTATCTGTTAAATATATCTACTACAAAATTTACTGCGAGATTATGGGGAGTGTGCATCGATTGCGAGGATCGATCCAGGTGGTTCGACCGATCAGGCAGCCTTGTCTCGACCATTCTTCATTATCCTGCTGGTTCTATTATTGAAAGACCAGCTATTCGCGTTTCTGATCGCCGCGCGATGCGAAACATTTCGCGTTGCTGGTCTAAAATGAATAAAGTCATAAAAGATTCGTGAAGCAGTGGGCTAGCCAGTAGCAGATCGATCGTGAGCGCTGGATGGCGTGGATGGTCTCTGAATATTGAGTTGCTAAATAATACACAGATTGTATATTTTTCTTATAGGACGGCCTGCTCGTCAGGATAGTAGTAGAAGGCGATGGCGATCAGCAAGTACATCGAGAGCGACATGACACCTTCTAGCCAGTTGGACTCGCCGTCTAGGATCAGGTAGTTGGACAGGAAGATGGAGATGAAGAGGGTGGCAGTCTCGAACGTGGAGAAGTTCAAGGTCATGGGCACGTCGATCATCCAGCCGACTAAAACCATGAACGGGGTGACGAAAAGGGCAATCTGTAGAGAGGACCCGATGGCGACACTCAGCGCAAGGTCCATCTTGTTCTTCATGGCGACCATCACCGAGGTGACATGTTCGGCAGCGTTGCCGACGATTGGGATGATGATCAAACCGATAAAGGTCTTGGAGAGCCCCGTAGATTCGACGATGTTGTCGATGGTGCCGACCAGGAAGTCGGCGCAGATGGAGACCACGACGGTGGAGACCAATAGGAAGCACAGGGCGGACTTAATACTCAAAGAGTGGCCCTCTGGCTGGTTGGAGTACTGGCTTAACACTTCGTCGGTCTGTTCCTCTTGCTGCTCGAACATCTCATGGTGGCTGCCCAGCTGGAAGATCAAGAATAGCACGTAAACGATCAGTAGGATGATCGCGGTACCTCTGGAGAGGGCCAGAATCTTGTCTTGAATGACCCAGTCATCCTTCTTGCTATGAGGGATAGTGGCTCTGAACGCGGCAGGAATCAACAGAGAGGCACTGGAGATGGCCAACAACGAGGACATTGTCTGCGCCGCGGTCTGATTGAACGTCTGCTGCACCCTGTTGTACCCACCAAACACAAAACAAAACCCTAGAACTAGTAACAGGTTCGATAGCAAACTGCCAAGCATCGAGGCTTGCACGATTCTCACCTGGCCCTCTCTCAAAGCAATCACAGAGACAATCAGTTCCACGGCATTACCAAAAGTAGCGTTTAACAACCCACCAACAGTGCTACCTGCCTTGTCAGCCAACTCTTCAGTAGCGTCCGCCAAGATAGCAGCTAAAGGCACGATGGCCAAGAAGTTGAAGACAAAGACCCAGGTGTGGGAGAGACCGGCGTAACCCCAGATCAAACCGAGAGGAACAAAAACCAACAGCACGTTCACTGGCGAAGAAAGAAGCATGTGCTGGCAATCCCGCTTAATCGCAGAAAGAAGCGAGGGTTTGGCGAACCGAGAAGGACGACTAACATTTGGTGTTAGCAAAGGTTGTGAATCCATCTTCAACTACCTAGATGAAATAGCAGATGGAGAAGAATACAGTTATTTAAAGTGGGGATTTAAAGTTTTGGGTTAATCTTGCTTAATGGACTAGTTTATCAATTTTCCGAATTGGCAACGTGACCTGCGCCAAGCTCGCCAAGAGATAAAACGAATTAAAGTTCAAATTTTAGCGTCGAAAGCTCGACAACCTGAAGTATGTGGTGGCTACCATTGGTAGTCTGGGCCGTTGCTGATATTTTACCAATTTTCAGCGCTTTTTTACTTGAAAACTGTGCAACTTAGGCCTATGGAAAATAGCAGGACTGCCCAGAGCGACATAATCGGAAGCACAAACGAGCTCTTTCTGGCGACGGATTTCCACACGGTGAGCACGTTTCTCGTGACCGCTAACACTCTCAGCGGCCCGCTGTCGTAGTTACCGGTGCTGACGTTGTTGTAGTAGTGCAACTCTGCGGGCGACGTCATCAACATGAAAGGCGTGGGATCTGTGGGCTCGATGCCAATGGCGGACTCCGGGAACCCCATCGAGCCCGGTCTCGACCTCTGCAGAGAGATATCCGAGTCGTAGAAGTCGGTGTAGTCTCTGGCGAGGATGTGCGACGAGGACGGCGGCGACTCCGAGGAGCGGTAGTTCCACTCGTCCATGTCGTTCCAATAGAAGATCAGAGTGTTCACGAATAGGTTCACGAGCACAAACGGGAGCAGGACCGTGACGAGGAAGAAATTGAACGATCTAGCTCCGAAATAGTTGACGACGCCCGTGAAGCAGGCCTCGTGATGCGGAACGTAGATGAAGAAGATGGAAAAGATCATCGATTGCCCGATCATCGACATCACGCTGCTGGTGAGAACCAGTCCCAACAGCAGCAGCGCCTGCGACAACTCGCGGTTGTTTCGGAACGGCAGGAACTTTCTCGTCATATTCCGGCTATCGGCGGCGGTTTCGATGCGTCTGC
The DNA here is from genome assembly GCA_003708055.3 of Torulaspora maleeae. Lineage (NCBI taxonomy): Eukaryota > Fungi > Ascomycota > Saccharomycetes > Saccharomycetales > Saccharomycetaceae > Torulaspora > Torulaspora maleeae. The sequence goes on along the minus strand of PPNA03000010.1, from coordinate 95,909 downwards.
GCTCTCTAGCAGCCGAACCGTCGATACTGAGCATGTTGTCCAGTTCGGAGGATCCCAGTCTCAGCGAGTTGTCGGACGGATCGACCATCATGACCGTGTCGTCGCCCTGCCTGGCAGTCTTCCTGGTGGACCCGTAGTCCTTGGCAAGCTCGAACTCGGAGCAATAAACGTTGTGCGATATCGTCGACGAGTTGCGTCTCACGCCCACACACTGGGCCAAAGTAATATTTTCCCTGAGCGAGTCCTGCGGCTCGAGATTGTGGGCCACCAGGTTCTCCACGTCGCCGCCAGACCCACACACACTCTCACCAGCGACCTGCTGGTAACTGAACAGGTTCCCAGTCACACAGATCACAAACTCCCCAAACGACCACGCCAGCCCAAACACATACGCCTGCCGCGGGATGATGTGCCACACGCCAGCGTACTCGCCCTTCCCGGCCTGCTCCTGCTGCGGATACGCCAGACACACCACAATGAACAGAATGAACCAGTCATTCAGCGCAAAGTCGATCACCAGATTGATAACCACACACCGCCGGCTCACGTTGCACAGGAACGTCTTGACAAAGTAATATAGGATCGGCGAAAACACGCCCAGCAGCGCCGTTCTGAAGTAGTCTTGCGAGTTGGGCTCGAACAGCCCCGGCTCCGCATACTGTCTCCTGAGCAGCAGCGAGCTCGCATACACGGCCGCAAACACCACCACGCTCACCAGACACGCCAGAACAACCACGTACGGCCGCGAGTAGCAGAATAGCGGCATGAAGTAAGCCGCAGCGTGCGATATTCGAACCATTCCTGCCCTACCGCTTCTACCTGCGACCTCTAGAGGGCATAGTACAGTGGTTGAATATCTAAGCTATTGAAAAACGACATATTTTATAATAATACAAACTGGAAGCGAATTGAACAAAGGCAGCTCGTGGCCACCGTCTATCTGCGGCGCAGGTGGAAAACACGCACGTACTCGTTGGTCGACGGGTTGTCGCTGGTTCGCCGCATCCTCGGGTGCGGTCTCTTGTTCTCGACGAGCGTGAGGGCCAGCGGGTCGTCGTCGGGAGGTCTCTCGGTGAGTGGTCTCTCGGCGGCGGGCGCGGTGGCGGGCAGCCTCTTGGCCGGTCTGCGAGGCGACTCGCACGCCCTGCTGTACGGTGGCGTGCGCAGTGGAGCCGGCAGAGCCGGCTCCGCCGGCTCTGCAGGTTCCGCTGCCGTGTCGTCGCCGCTTGCAGGCCGCTTGTGTATCAGAAACTCCATCTCCTTGCGCAGCAGGCTCGTCTCCACGGCCTGCCGCTCGTCCACGTTGCCTCGCAGTTGTGCCAGCTGCGCCTGCAGCGACCAGTGCGAGATCGCCGTGATCGACCGGTTCAGTACCGCGATCACCCGCTCGGGTTCCACGCTGCGGCCCGCCTGCAGCTGCTGCATCGTCTCCAGGATCTCCGTCTCCAGCTCGCGCGTGTTGCGCACCGAGGGCATAAAGAACCCGCCCTCGTGCGACCCCTCTTCGCCCACAGCCCGTGCCGGCTCTTCGGGCGTCACCAGCTGGCCCTGAACCGCATGCTTCCCACTCCGTTCCATCGCTCGATGCCCTGTGCGTCGATGAGTTCGTCAGCTCTTGGCTGCGTCAATTTTTCACTATCTACTTGAAACAGTTATGAAACTCGCCGTGCGGCGTGACCGCGCGCACGTGACTATACAGATCGCTCTCGGCGGCTAATGGGCGCTGGCTATCGGGGGCGCTTAGTCGAACAAGCCAAAGCCCATGTCGTCGTCGGACTCTTCCTTCTCCTCCTCGGCGGCCTCCTCCTCGGCGGCAGCGTCACCGGCAGCGGCAGCGCCGCTGGCGGCGGCGCCGGCGGCGCCTGCGGCTGGGCCAGCAGCGTGGAAGCCAGACAGAATCTCCTTGAGGTCCTTGCCCTCGAGCGCCTGGGCGAACACGCTGGCCCACACGCCGTCGATAGAGGCGCCGGCGGCCTTAGCCACGGTGGCCAGGTTGTCGGCAGAGACTTCAACGCCGGCATCGGCTAGAATGAAAGCGGCATACGAAATGATAGCGTCGGACATGGTTCTATGGATGGTTTTCTAGTGCTCGCAAGCGGGCCTTGCAGCGGCGCCGGGGCGTCCCGTCTTGTAATAGCAGGCGCGCTATGCGCTTGCTGTGCGTCGCCTCCGCCGGGGGGGCCCGGCGGCCGACGAGTCGACGAGAGGAGCGCGCCGTCGCGAAAAAAAGTATGCGCGGCGTCAGGGTGTGCGGATGCACGGAAAGTGTGACTGTTTCGTGGGAAAGAATATTTCAGGCTATATAGGGTACATAGGCGGGCGGATCAGCGCTTGGAGAGCGATTCAATCTTGGTCCTGAGGCTGTCAGCCTTCTCCTCGTGCTCCTTGAGCTGCTTGCGCAAGCGTTGCAGCTGCTCCTTCTCGTGCTGACGCACAAAGTAGTCCTCCTTGGCCCGCTCGCGCTTGACAAAGCTGTCCTCGGAGGCGGCGCCGAAGGGCCCGGCGTTGGAGCTGTCAGAGTACAGGCGGGCGGCGACGCCGCCTGGGAGCCTGATGGTGCGTGCGATGTTGGTGGAACGGGAGAGCATGGTCGGTCTTGGTGGTCTGGGGCGGATTGAGCACGCGCAGTTCACGGGGCGGTTTAAGTACCCCGGATGCGCTTGCGGATGGGGCCGGTGCGGGCGGGTAACGGGGGGATCTGCAATGGCTCTGATTGGCCTGGGCGTATGTAGTAGTATAGAGAGTATAAAGCGGGCGCGGTGGGCTCACTGTTTGGGCTTCTTGGTGGCGGCGTCGTCGCGGTCTAGGTCCGTTGGGTCGCGCTTGATGGCCGCCAGCCTGGGCGTGGAGACTTCGGCGTGGAAGTCCTTGATGATTGAGTCGACGTCGTCGATGTTCAGCGGTCTCACGTCGCCCAGCTTCTTGATCTTGGCGGTCACTTCTTTGCACTGGTCGTCGGTGAGATTTAGGTTCAGTTGGTCGACACGTGACTTGATGGCGTTCCAACCGGTGAGACGGTTGGCGAAGTGGATGTAACGCTTCATGCCGAAATCGTGTGGGTCGAGGATCTCGTAGGTGGATGGGTTGGCCAGGATGGCTTTGGCGTGGATGCCCGCCTTGTGTGTGAAGGCGCAAAAACCGGTGATCGGGTTGTTGAATGGGATGTTCACTTCGACGGCCTCGGCGACCAGGTTCTCCAGGTCTCTTAGCTTGTGCAGTTTGTATTTGGACTTGACGTATTCGGGCGCAGCGACGATCATACGGGCCATCAGCCCGCCCAGGGGCACGATCCCGTTTCTCTCACCGATACCGAGCACACAGGTGTCGATCAGTCTGGCACCGCCTTCCAGCGCGGTGTACGCGTTGGCGATCGCGCAGCCCGTGTCGTTGTGGAAATGGCACTCGATGTCGCATGATACCACGCTCTTCAAGGTTCTGATCAGCTCGTACACCTGTCTGGGGTTGGCGCAACCGACGGTATCGGCAATACCGACACGGTTAACGCCGATCTTGTCGACGGTCTTGTAGATGTTCAGCAGGTCGACTAGATCGCTTCTGAACGAGTCCTCGGACGAGAATCTGATCTCAATGCCCTTAGACTTGACGAACTCGATCACTTCCACAGCGCTCTTGGCAATGTAGTTCATGTCCTTACCGTGCGAGTACTGTCTGAGGAACTTGGAAGTACCGATGACCACATCCACACCATCCACACCGGTCTCCACGGCTACTCTGGCGTCGTCCATGTGGCAACGGATGTGTGTAAGGATCTTGGCTTTCAAACCTAGTTTGCAGATGGCTTCACAATCGCTCTTAGACTGCTCAGACGCCACGGGCGAGGTCAACTCGATGTAGTCTACGCCGAAATCGTCCAAGGCCTTGGCGATCTCGATCTTCTTCTCGGTGCTGAAAAATGCATTGGCAAATTGTTCACCTTCTCTCAGGGTAGAGTCGATCAGTTGGAAGTTATTCACATTCGATAAATAATCTGCTGGATTGGGCCCGTATGGGTTGGCCTGTTGTGGTCCACTGGCCGCGGATTCGGTCACTTGCTGGAAATTCTCACTCATCTCGGTTGGCTCTAGAACTTCTGGGGCTTCAAAGACGTCAAAGCCAATATAAAATATCGAATGCAATCACCTCAGTTTTATAACGTCTTCTGTTCAAGAAGTGATTCATCAACGGTGGGGACGCTTGGAAAAATCGCCGAAAAAGAAAAAGTGAAAAAAAATTTACAAGGCTAATAGAGCTACTGGGCCTGGTTAATTGGCGATGACCTAACGCCAGCAGTGTTCATGGCGGTTTGCGCCCCTATCAGAGCTGTGAAGTAGCCGGAACTATTCTGGATGGTCTTTGCTCACGGTACCTACTGTGGGTGAGTCAGCTAAATGGCCGAAGGCATGCACTGTCACGTCGAATCCCGAGGAAAAATGACTAATCGATCAGCCCTCCGGCAAAGGTTCGCGAGGAATTACCTGGACGCTCGCGGTTGTAACTATGCTAGGTATTTGTAAGTTTCGCCGTCGTCACATCTTTGCAGATATTCCTTTTGGATCAAAGAATCGATGGCTTTCTTAATTAATGAAACTTTGGCGTTAAACCTCTGGTGCGATTGAGCGATGCACTCGTTTACCAGCGTGGTGTGTGGTAGCTTTCTCTTGGCCTTCATGATTCTAACAATGCAGGCCTCTAGGAAAATTTGCCTCTCCGCATTCAGTTCTTTTTCGATCTTTTCGTTCTCTGTCAATTCACGGTTGTTCCGCTGCCCGTGTGCGTCTGTGGAAGAATTCAATGCATTCAACACGTCATTCTTGACACCACTGGCGAAATTGATCTTGGTCTTTAAAGCTTTGTACGGACTTGATATCTTGAATTGTGTGTCCGCCTTCACTAGGTTTTCGAGCCCCGGTGGTAGTTGTTGTATCAATTTGAACTTGATGAAGGGTACTATCGCAGCAGCAATGTTTTGTATCGATAGATTGGTACGTTCTTGGATGTTCTCCAAAGTTAACACATCTTCGTCGTTATAAAGTAGGAGGATAGACATTTGGAAAAGCGTCACAGTGAACAGGAAAGGTGGTCTGCCGGGCTTACCAATATCTGCCCTTAGTTCTCCACGACACAGCGGCCATAGCCACTTTAAGACTCTACCGTTATGCTTAGATGAGTAAAGACCTTCGAGCTTGCTGTGAGATTGTTCCAATTCCTGAGGTATCTTGAAATCGACTTCCTGGAATGAAAATGGCCACATCGTTTCAGCAAGGATAAAAGGTTGTGTATCAGGGTATGAGCTCTTCGTGTAATCTGGCAAACCTTTGATCATGACATCAAAATCTTCTTCGAGGACCTTGGATAACCGCACATCTTGGAACATCTTGGTAATCTTACCCGTGTAATCCATGCTATTTTCACTTTGTAACCTCTGTATAACGAGTTCTTCGTCACTGTCACTCGTTGAGCTACCATGAATTAGTCTCTTTGCAAATAATCTTCTATAATGAGACTCAAATGCATCTTTGTCTGTCAGGAACTTGAAAAGCATCATTATGTCATCAACACTCATCTCATGAGCAATCTCCGGTTTAGTGGACTTTTTGAGTAATTGATCACTGTATTTGGCTAGCATTTCAGGGGTCTTTGAGGTGGCAGATTTTGGAGACCCAGCAGGTAATGCAAAGGAGTTATTATTGACATATGCACGGCATGCATTGTCAAGGGCCTTCGCAAACAATGGGTCGTTCAAAAAACAGTCATTAGTCATGGCTCTGAAAGTTTGATACACTTCCAATAATTTCTTAACATAATCTTTAGGTGGGAGCGAATGTAGTGCCATCAATTCCAACTTCTTTGTATTCTGCTGCTGAGATTCTTCCACGCCTTTCATTATAGCTGCTCTTTGTAAAGAAATCAACTCGGAGGCCTCGTTTTCCCCACATTTCTTTATATAGTTCTCGTAAGAATTGGCCAATTCGGGTAGGAGTGTGATATCTCGTTGCATTAGATTATACACAGCAGAAATCTTTGAATGTTCCCTTGAATCCAACAGGGTGACAAACTCAGCCTTTAGTTCCTCTGCATGTTGCGTGATGAGGACCGAATTTAATGTTTCAGACAAAGGTTTTTTCGTGTGATCATCCCAGTACATTACCATTCCCTTTTCTTCGCGTGAGATAATTTCACGAGCTTCAAAAATGTACTCTGTGACAGAATGAGTCGTCAAATAGTCTGCTGAATATTGTTTGTAGTACTCCTCAGTTCTCTTCAAGAAAGGTTTCTCAAAGACTGGAATGTACACATTGAGATTCAGTTTCTTCAAGTCTTGTGGATCGATCCCCAGGGCAACAAAAGATTTGATTGCGGCTGTCAAGTTATTCTTCTGAATGATATTGCCCTCTCTTTCGCTAGTTATCTCCCCCAATATCTCTTTCACAAGTGTATCACTGTTTGGGTCAAACATCACGGTCTTCCACGTCATTAAACATAAGGTATTCACGTCAAAAATATGTCTCTTCCCGTCACTTCTTTCTTTCTGCACCCAATATCTGTTCATGTAGTCAAAGGCATGGTTCAAGAAAATTGCACCTATGGTGAAACGCTTCCAACGTCTCACATAGAATTGCAAAAACGTTTCATCTGGGTTCTTCTCAAATCCGGATATGTGGTTTCTCAGATACTTCTGCAATTTATCGTAGATCTCGCTTCCAACAAGAATCGAAGACTGATTTTCTTGCTTATCAGCGTTAAATTGCCCTGATGACTTAGACTTGTTCACACAGTAATTATAAATCGCCGTGTACACCTCCATATACATCGCAGGAGATAGTACCTTGTTGACCCGCTTATTGGTACTTGGAGTGAACCCATCGCGGCCTAAGATCTGCGAAATACCAGGCTCTATGAAGCTCCAAGTGGCCTCCAAGTCGTCCGATCTGGGCAGCATGCCTGTCATCTGCAATGTTTCTTTCCCAGATTCCTACTCTATTCCAAATATGCTGGGGGTGACCGTGTCGCTGGGCTTGATCACTGTTCGATATACAACCGCGCTAAGGTTTTAAACTTCCCGAGAACCAAAACAAACGGAAAGTAGTGGGTACTTTATGCTGGTACCACCAAATAGATTCAGTCAAAGAGTCCCTGCTCTATCAGCGGCCTCTGTTTCTATGCGAGGAGCACCCTCAAGACTCTTCTGTTTGCCACGACCCATTAAGCTTCAAATGTCTTACAGAGCCGTAAAAAATGCTAGTTATACACGAATACTATAACTGATGCCAGGCCATAGCTTGACAGGGATCCGTATGGGGCTTAATAAGCCTTACTTGAGCGCGAAAGTCTCTTGTGTTATGGGCACAGGCCTTTGAGAGTCCCGGTCAGTCTCTAGGCGACGTAGAACTGACCTTTTCCACCACCCGAACGATACTGATGGTGAAAGTTAAGACCCACATAAACAGCATGACGAAGAGGAATGCTGAGAGGGCCTTTTGCTTCTCGCAAATATAGGGAACGCGGGGATATTCGTAAGAGTAGCCGCTGGATTGACCGTCGTCAGTACAGATCCATTGCTTGTCGTAAAGTGTGTTGAATGCGAGCGCCAAGTTGGCGCTGGAGAAGATGATGAAGAGCAGATCTAGTAAGATCAGTCTCAGCTTGCCAAATGGGTTTCTAAGACCCAGCGGTTTCCCAGAGAATTCATCATGAGCTATTCCTATGATGTAAACGATGGCAATCGAGTTGACACAGATTGCCATGATGGTGCTCGGTTGCTGATCGATTGAGGAATCGACAGACTCCACTGTGGAAGAAGAATTTTGAAAAATTCTTATCGCTAGCCCTAGAGATATCACGCTGAGTATCCCGACCACAATACGGAGACCTAGCGGTAAATACTGATTATCCAATAACAGAGCACTTAAGGCGGGCATCCATTGCTGCATTTTCCTTTGCTTAAACTGTTTGAATTTTAGCTTGTCTCTGTTGAGCTCTTCAATCCAGTCAGCGTTTCTTCTCCCATCTGATGGCCTGCTCAGTTGATCCGCTTGACTCTTATTAGTTGATGGATCCCAGTTTGTGTTCTCTCCATAGTAATATTGCTTAATCCTCGTCACATAATCAGACCATGCTTTACGATCTTCGTTGCTCTTGAACTCATAGTGACCGGCGATCGGAGTATTGAACAGCACTTCCAATCGTCTCCCGCCGCCCCACTCGCTATCTAGATCTTTCAAGACTTCTTTTCTGACTTTCTCACGTTCGACCTGCGAAACCTCGTCACTGAAACTTTGCTTATCGACGTCGGAATTGTTCGAACTACTAGAGCTCCGCTCCGTCAGTAGTTTAACCTGCTGCTGCGTGGGGTATGCCACATTAGACCCCACATTGGATGCAAATTGACCCCATTTCCCATCGTACGTCACCAGGAAGGGATCCTTCAACTTGAACCGACTGTTGTCGTCCACTCTACCGGCTCTGGCACACTTCGGAAGACTTCTCACGGACACTTTCTCGAACTGAGAATCCAGCACAAACGGCGGTACCGTTGTCGGATAAATCCCATATGTGTTCAAACTATCAACACCTTCTTCAGCATTCTTCGAGCTACCGCTCTCACTGTTCCCGGAACTGCTGCCACCCACGGGCCTCGTTGTCCCATCACCACTCCTCCCGGCATTCGACCAAGAGCCCTTAGTCATGAATAACCACTCTCGCCAAGCCAAATAGACCAGTTAGCGAATTTCTTGTGTGCTGCAACGACCGTTTTCAGTTGTCGTAAGCTTGCAAGACTCCGTCTCGGGTCACAAAAGAAAGACCCCAGGACTAATTGTCACTTCGATCACCGAGTCGTTCGACGATTCGTCTGGCAAGCCGTTCCACTCACTCAGAATCGCAACGGGACCATGAAACGAGCACTACGGACTGTGACCGAGTAATTAATAGGTTGGTGCATGCGTTTGTTCGCGCTGGATTTGCGATGAACGAAAGCAACGGAAAAGTGTATACAAGATACGAAGATCCAGCTGCGGTACGGGTAGTCTTGGCAGCCGATGAATGCGACAATGATGAGCAATGGCATGATTGGCGTTCTAAGACGGTATGGAACCGGGGTGGTGCGAGATGCGGCGATGGAACGGTATTTAAGGGATCCCGTGAAGATCATTGTGGTGCCGGTGACTTCACAGAGGGTGTTCATCTACCATAAGCACACCAAAGACTTTCTGAACGACAGTTCGACGATTATCCGGTTTGAGGCGTGGCTCACCAGAAAGGCCGAGTCAGTTTGGTCGAAACTAAATGCGTCGCCCAAGAGCTACAACAAGAAGATCGTCAGTTTGGTCAACAAGCTGTTGATGAACACACCCTGGACCGAGAATAGTTTGAAAACGATCCCCGGTGAGAACTACCTGTTGAAGCGAGTCAGCAAAAAGGACCAGGGCGGGAGCGGACCGCACGAGACGGAGCTGACCTTGAAAGAATACCTGAGCTCAAAGGTGCCGTTGCAAACAAAGCCACTGAACGTCTACTTTCCGGGCCAGATCGTTGCCAGAAGTTCAATCATTCCTGAGCTGCTCACCTTGAGCGAGCAGGGACTGCGCTACCACAGAAAACAGGCCCTTTTATGTCTGCTGGGGCTCCCGCTCACTGTTCCGATCATTTTGGTCCCAATAATCCCCAACGTTCCCGGCTTCTATCTGACCTATCGGGCGTACTGCAACCTCAAGGCCTACATGGGTGCAAAGCATCTTAAGAACATCCTGGAGACGCAAACCCCTAAGCTCGAGTTCCAGGACCTGGAGTCCTACGACAAGATATGGACCGCCGAAGGCGACACCGCCTCGCAGAAAGAGACGCTGCTGCTGAACGAGACCACACTCCCTCGGATCATCGATCTACTTGACATCCCAGAGATGCAGATAGACCTGCAGAAAGTCGTCAAGCAAGAGACCGCTCGTCTGCACAGCAAGCCGTAGCGCCAATTCTGATACGAACTTTGACGGAATATAAGAGGACTGTTGGCCCGTACACCCTCTTACTGCATCCGTGCACCTTCATAATTGTGCCCGAAATTCTCAGGGGTTTGTCTATCCTATAAGGGGTGCACCACGGCAAACGAGATCCCGAAAAAAGCGACGCAAAAAAGCTGGAATTTCTAGGCTGAAAATTTCCGGGTTACCCGCCGGGATTTGGTAGGGCTTCCAGTGTTGGGCGGGCAGTTGTCGACACAGCTTCGGGGGAGAATGGGCTACTGATCGTTCACTGACAAGTTTATAAACCAATAGGTTATTCAAATGATTCTAAAACCTCTTTGGTAACACTCCCTTTTCTTGCTTCTAGAGTAAACCATCCAGCGACCAGGTCGAATTATTTCGAAATGCGTGCTAAGTGGAGAAAGAAGAGAGTTAGAAGACTTAAGAGAAAGAGACGGAAGGTGAGAGCTAGATCCAAATAAGCGGACAGCAATTTGCAATTTTAACATGAATTGTAGCTAGCTGATTTAGTTATCTTATTTTGTCTCTGTATTTTAAGATGTATTGGTTTGGTTGGGGTTTAGCTGTCCATCGTTGTGTAGTTACTGTCTAGCTAAATCATATAGTTTAAAATGCATAATGTTCGCTTTTACTGTAGTTGGTTTTAAGACAATCAAGTGGGTTTTATTTTGACTCCCTAGTTTATAATTAACAAATACTAATTTGGGGTGGGTTTTGGTCTATTTAGATTTAGTCGGTTGATTCTGCGAATCTTTCTTGCATGTTTGAAAGCAGTTTCTCAAATTCAGCGTGGACTTCTTCTTGGCCTCTGCTTGGTTCGAAAAACTTGGAGGAAGACACAGCGTGCTTAACATCGCTGGTGGCTTCTGATAGCTTGGACCAATTGGCACCATTGGCGATAGCCTTTTGAGACTCGTCGTGGTAACCGACAAAGGCTCTCATCATGTCGTAAGTTTTCCAGATTGGACAGAAGGCATCGTAAGTGGAGTAACCATTTTGTTGCAAGAAATCTTCTTTGATCAAAGTAGCCACGTCCAGCGTAATTTTATCGCTATCGGATAGAGCAGATTTACCAACCAATTGAACGACTTGTTCCAATTCCTCAGCATTCGATAGAATCTCCTTGATACGATCTCTTAGTTGAGCAAACTCAGGGTATTCGGAGTCGTAGTATCTGTTCAAGACGTTCGTGTACTTGGAGTAAGAAACACTTGTGTTGATAGATGGGAAATGTTTTCTTTGAGCCAACTTCTTGTCTAAACCCCAAAAGACTTGAGTGATACCCAAGGTGGCGGTAGTGACTGGATCCGAGAAATCACCACCAGCTGGAGAGACAGCGGCAACAATGGAGACGGAACCAGTACGGTCTGGTGAACCCAATGCAACAGCTTTACCGGCTCTTTCGTAGAAGGAAGCCAATTTGGCACCCAAGTAGGCTGGGAAACCTTGATCAGCAGGCATTTCACCCAAACGACCAGAAATTTCTCTCAAGGCTTCGGCCCATCTTGAAGAAGAATCAGCAATCATGGAAACATCTCTACCCTGATCTCTGAAATACTCAGCTAATGTAATACCAGTGTAGATAGAGGCCTCTCTAGCAGCGACAGGCATATTGGATGTGTTGGCGACCAAGGTGGTACGCTTCATAATTGGCTCCTTCTGACCGTTCTTTTCGGTAAACAACTCAGGGAACTCCATTAAAACTTCTGCCATTTCATTACCACGCTCTCCGCAATTGTGAACCACAAGTTGATTAGCTAGCATAAACTGATGGTCAGAATTCTCAGACAAAGTGATACCAAAATAGTCATCTTCTTCTAATTCTTTCATCTCAAAGTAAACCTTGTTCAGACCACGAACAACTTCCTTAGTAGGGGCAGCTCTGCGCTTCTTAGCAGAAGCACAATTAGCAAGGACAGATAGCAATGCGTCACCACCGCTCATGTAGATAGCGTAAGCAAGGCCGTGGTTGACCTTAGCTTCCTCGATGTTAACGGAAACAGCCAGGCCAAGCGAACGAGCAACGGCAACAGTGCCTTCCATAACATTCTTATGAATGGTCTTGATAGTAGCAGATGGTGCTTCTTCACCACAAACGCAGCCGTTTGAGTCAATCAAACCAGCGAGGAAAATCTCACGATGAGAAATGTTGTCACTCAGCAAGTATGATGGAACATTCTTGACGCCGCCCTTCAAATAACCAAGATCAGCAATGGCATTCCACAGAGAGTTGTCATTACCTCTGGTTGTCTTTGGAAACAAACCTACTGTCTTAACCCCCTTTGGAGTTTGTCTGTCCTTGCATTCGGTAGATAAGTCTAGGACATCAGCGAGATTAGTGATGCGGTCGAACAAAGCGGTATCCTCAGAGTCCAAAGAGAAGACAGATCTGTCGGATGAACCTTCACCGACCCATAGACCAAGCAAATATGCCAAAGCAGATGATGCCTCAGATCTCAAACAGAACTTTGAGTTCTTAACGTAGTTGGAAAAAAAGTCGCTCTCATACAAAACTGGAGCGTAAACTTGATGGGTAGCTTCACGGACATGAGCACCCAAAGCAGTGACGTCTCTAGCTTCAATGGTCCATTCGAAGAATTCTTTACCCGCACCAGCTTCCTGGTACTCCTTCATAATCTTAGCAGCTCTTTCAGGACCTTCGGCTGCTGAGTATGATATAGAGTCTTCTTTCACAACTTCGATTTCTCTGCCATCCTTCAACATCTTCTTGACCAGGTCAAAGTAGATAACTTCATAGTAGTCGACACCGTTCATCGAACGGTGGAGAGTGCGACAAGATCTTGGAGTTCTGACGACCAATTTGTGAGTGGCGTTACAGGTGTACTCAAATAGACCAACAGGTGCGGAGCGAGTTTCGTCCCTCTTGTTAGCTCTGTGTTCAGTTTCTTGAGAGATCTGGTACATGACTTCACGACCTCTTGGAAGACCAACGATCTTCCTGCCTAGGCCGTCAGCACCCATGACCTCTTCACCAACGCTGATGTTCTCAATAGCCTTCACGGAACCGTCATGCATCATGACTGAAGTACCCTTTGCGAAGCAGCCCACGTAGATAATGGCATCAGAGTTAGAATACTTGGAAAGCGATTGAGAGATGACCGTCTTACCACAACCGAAAGCACCAGGAATACATGTAGTACCACCTTGAACACATGGAAATAGAGCATCTAGCACTCTCTGACCAGTTAATAGAGGATAGTCCGCAGACTTCTTCTCAGCAACAGGTCTGGGGACACGGACAGGCCATGTGTGATACATTGGGTAATCGGATTTTTTACCCTCAAATTCAACTTCCAAAACCTTTTCGTCGACAGTATACTCGCCAGCTGGTGCGATCCAAGTAACAGTACCTCTAGCTCTTGGTGGCAAAAGAATTTTGTGGTTTTCTATCAAAGAGTTTTCGAAGACGGTACCGAAGACGTCACCACCAGTAATGTGGTCACCGACCTTGAAAGAGCCTGGAGTGAACTTCCACTTGATCGTCCTATCCAATGCTGGAGCATCTACACCTCTTGGAATGTAAATAGACTCGGATTGTTCCTTGATCGCTTTCAATGGTCTTTGAATACCATCGTAAATCGTCTCCATAAGACCTGGACCCAATTCGACAGACAATGGCTGCCCGGTTCTCAAGACTGGATCACCGACAGTGACACCCGCAGTCTCTTCGTAAACTTGGATTGTGGCCTTGTCACCATCGATTCTAATCACTTCACCGACTAGGTTGTCATGACCGACCTTAACCAACTCGTACATGGCACACCCAATCATGCGCTCGGCAACCACGACTGGACCAGAGACAGAGTAGATGTAACCATACTCGGATTCATCGTGTTCTTCCAGTGAGATCCTTTGAATTTCTTTACGTGCGTTCTCAAGTGCACCGGCCATTATGCAATTATCTCTTGTCTATAGCCTCGATTTTGCACAAAACCAATTGGTTGAGTAGGACAAATAGAGCTAAGCAATCAGGTTGTACTTCTTACCGAAGACTTGGACTTGCAATCTTCAATGCTGCAACAATATAGTTGGGCTGCTTGACCACCCCCTGTGGTTAGTGTATTTTTACAGCCATCTTGGTCCATTACCCGGTGGAACAAGAATTTCATTTACAGCCTCTGGAAACGAAAAACGTAGCGAGTCCAATTTGGAGGCCTTAAAGCGAGTTTTTGCTCAAGCAGTAGACGGCTACAAGGGTTGTCAAATCTCGATATGGCATTACGAAAAAAGATCGGATGGTAAGCTCTGTTACGTGTGATGTTTGCCTAAGCATTTACTTCCATCAATTACAAGCGCAAGTGGTTTAGTGGTAAAATCCAACGTTGCCATCGTTGGGCCCCCGGTTCGATTCCGGGCTTGCGCATTCTTTTTGCTATTTTTTTGATAGCTGACATATAATATATATATATATAATTTGATAATGCTGAAGGCGTAGATCAACTATTACTACTATTGAGCTGTCAATCTCTGCTGGCCTCAGTTCGAAACGTTTCACTATGTACAGGAGTAAGACCAAGAATAAGAGATCGGGCGAAGATGGTGGTGTCAAGGGACCGAGCTCCGCGCTGACTCAGTTCTTAAAAGATCAAGGTATCAGTGCCCAGGAAATCAAGAGTCGATGGGAGAGGCGACAGAAGGAAGCTGGGAGTGAGACTCCAGAAGATTTCAAGACACCTCCAGTGAAAGCGGAGGAAGATGAGGTCATCAATATCGCTGAGGACAGTGAGTCTACCGAAACGGATCAAGAACTGGCATCTACGCCATTTGACAAGAGGATGAAATCTGTTGGAGAAGACAGTGATGAGGAGGAATACGAAGCTACTGACCTTCCGGTGAAGAAGAGAAGGATACCGAGGAAACCAGTGAATGACGAAACGAGAAAGACAAAGATCTTACAGAGCAGGCGTAAGAAACGTAAGAAGGCGGCAAATATTCTAGATAGACGTACAGAGAAAGTTCGCTCATTACAAGATCTTTGCATATCGCGAATCAGTGAGAACATATACAAGTTGCAGAAGGACAGTGTTGAAGAAAAGGCCATTAGTTTTGTCCATATGAGAGACGTGCTGGGTGGCATATCGACGGATAATTTGAAGAATTTGGCAAAAGCATTATCAAAAAATAGAGCGCTGAATGATCATACTTTGGAGCTTTTCCTTAAGACAGACTTGACGGAGCTGACGTTCCATGATTGTTCGAAGCTTTCTTCTGAGGGTTATAGATATTTGGCCATTTTTTCTCCTCACTTGACCAAGCTTTCACTCCAAATGTGCGGCCAGCTGAACAATGAATCGCTGTTGTACATTGCAGAAAAGTTGTTCAATTTGACTTCTATATCTCTTGATGGGCCTTTTCTGATCAATGAAGATACCTGGGATATGTTTTTTAAGAAAATGAAGGGTCGATTGACCGAATTTCATGTGTCGAACACACATAGATTCACTAACAACTCATTGAACAGTCTCTTAACCAACTGTGGGCCAGATCTGACATCTCTGGGGTTGGCAAGGCTTGATGCCATTTCTCAATACCAACTCCTACCTCAATTTATCTGTAATAATCAATTTCATACTCTCATCATTCAAAATCCACTGAATGAAGAGGATTTCAAGGACGAAATTATTAATGAAACCCTAGCCAAAATAGGTTCTAGTCTCAAGAAACTAGTGCTTGCAGGATGTACAGAATTGACAGATTCGATGCTGGTCGACGGAATGGCAACTTACCTGGAAGGTAACAGTGTTCTGGAAACTATGGAACTAGAAGAACTACCTCAAATCACAACCGATGCGCTAGTTTATTTTTACAGTAAGGTAATCATGCCAAGCCTTAAACGCTGCAGTTTGAGGCGATGTCCCCAAATCGAAGATAATGCCATGATGGAACTTTTTTCTAGTCCAGCAAAGGAGACACTAGAATACATTAATCTAAATTCACTGAATAAACTGACAAAGGAAGCCTTCATGGCACTGAGTTGCCCACTTCTCAAGCACTTGGATGTCTCCTTTGTGAGAGCAATGGACGACGAACTTGTGGAACTTATTGCCAATAACAATCCAAATCTAAAATTAATGGAGGTTTTCGGTGACAACCTCGTAAGTGGAGAGGCAAAGGTGCCCCATACTTTGACTTTGGCCGGTAGAGAAAGTGACACTTTGTAATGTATATATTCTCGATCCGTTCGTTATTCAGCATAAGGTAAGTTTCAAAAACCTGTCTTTGAGCCAAAACATAAAATAAGTAAAAACACACAACGAGAAACTGGCTAATGATAGTAGAACTCATTGACAAAAATGAGCCAAACCCGTAGGTGTATTACATCCTGAGCTGATCAAAAAAAATTTTCATCTCTTATGGTCAATGATGAACTGCAAGAATCCTAGTGCTAATTTGAATGAATCGATCGGCGGGGGTCAGTTCTCTGGAAGCGTGGTGTAAAGGTGTCAACATCACCATCTTGTCCTTCTCATCTCAACTTTACCAGGCAGCTCAAGAAGACATTCCAAATCTTCAAACTCTTTCCCGCGCTCATTTGCTAGCTAAATGATCAACAATGGCTAAGAAGGGGAAGGTAAGTTCGAAGAAAGCACCATCTCCGCAGCCAGAGAGCAACAATAAGAAGGGCAAAGGTAAGAACCAACCTGATGATCCAAGTGAAAAAGATCTAAAAAAGGCGAAGCAACAGGCCAACAGAGCCAAGGTGACTTCGACAGCTAGTTGGACCGGGAAATTACCTCATACTCTGCTACATGAGTTTTGTCAGAAGAGGAAGTGGAACAAAGTTGAATATGAAATGAAGAAAATTGGCGACAAAGGCTTACTTGCCATTGCTGTGGTTTCTTACACAGATCCAAAGACAAAAGAAACACTGGTAGTAAAAATGAATGATCCAACTTACGATAAGATAAGTGGAAAGGGCCTTTTGGTGCCGCAGGAAACTCCAATAGAAGCCAGACATTTTGCTGCTACAGTAGCTTTGTATCGGGTCGCATATAACACTAATATGCATATGATGCTCCCACCGAATCACAAAAATCTTTGGTATGATCTAGGCGACTATCGGATATCTCTTGCCCAGACGAATGCTTATCATTGCGAGAGACTGTTCGATTCAAATCCCTTCAAGACTTTGATAGAAGATCGCAAGATAAAGCAACAGAAAGAGAAGGAATTAGAGGGTAAGAATAAGCAAGCAGAAAAGGAGCAAAAACCATCAATGGTTATTTCGTTGTCGAAGAAAGAACGAATCTTGGGCGCTCAAAGAAAAGGCATTAAGAAAGCGCAGAAGCCTATTACGTTTCCACGTAAAGTATGGGAGAACGCCGTCTTTGTGGATTTTGATGAGTCAATTCGTCAAATGCTGGAATCCATGTTGCGGAGTAACCTAGATTGGATGAGTCGGCGTGCCAACCCTGCCAACGCATCTCCTGGGGAACGTCAGGCCCTAAAAGATAGGTTAGTATCTTTCAATTTCAGAGAGGCTCATGTTGAGGAGGCTATGGCTTACAAAGATCCCTTATCTTTCCTACTATTTAATTTGCCTGAAGATGATTTACCATCGTTTTTCCATAAGAGAAAGGAAGATTCTATGAATAAGGTAGAGATATCTGCGTTACCTTTGGCAGTGAGAAACAAAATAGATCGATTAATAGAGAGCGGAGTTTCCAAAGATGAAGCTCTTTTTGCACTCGAAAGCTCAGACATGAGTGAAAGTGAGGCAGCTGGAAGACTGACCGAGGCGTTATATCCCATGGCAAGCGATGATACTACACCCACGATAACTGAGACGGAGTCTATTGAAATTTGGAACGAAGAACTAGAAAGTTTAAAGTGTGTTTACGAGGGTTCCATCAACATTATTGAGGCAAATTCCTGTTATACAATAGATCTTTTCAAGGAACTCAAATTGAGACTTAAAGTCTACAGGACAAAGCAGTACCCAATGAAGTTGCCAGGAATCATTGTTTCTACGTTCGAAAAGGGCTACAAGTTACCCAATTACATCAAGCAGCAAGTGTTGTCTAAGCTTCTGGAGTATGTTCAAGATTCTAATTTGCTAGGAGATATGCTCGTATATCAAATCTATGAGTGGCTACTAGACAATATGAAACAAATAATCGAAAACCCGGGCCCATTGCTTTCTGAGAAGGCTTTGAACGGATCGATGACTGATGACAACAGCAGGATGATGGGCGGCTCTAATGGTCAACGAAAAGGGCGGCCAAGGACTCGTGATTCAAAAAATCTTAGCGAACAGGAACTGGCGACACTCAAGGAAGAATTCTCATGCCGAGTTGAAGAGCCTGCATATCAGCAAATGCTTAATGTTAGAGCAAGACTTCCAGCTTGGCAGAAGAAAGAACTCATCGTCAAGCTTGTTGAAAAGAATGACGTGGTGCTTATAACAGGTGAGACAGGTTCCGGTAAATCGACTCAGGTGGTGCAATTCCTTTTGGACTCTTTAATCCTCGGTGCAAAGAAAACTAAATCACAGAAGATCATTTGCACACAACCACGGAGAATCTCGGCCATCGGGCTTGCGGAACGTGTTGCTGATGAACGATGCGTGGATTGTGGAGACGAAGTCGGGTATGTTATTAGAGGTGTCAACAAGACGAGGAAAACGACCAGAATCGAATTTATGACCACAGGTGTACTTGTGCGAATCCTACAGAGTGATAAGTCGGTCCTCGAGAATACTCTAGTGGTCATTGATGAGGTCCACGAGAGGTCAATTGACACAGATTTGATTGTAATTCTCCTGAAGAATTTGATTGGAAAAATTCCTGGCCTCAAAATTGTTCTGATGAGTGCAACCGTCGATGTCGACGTCTTTAAGCGATACTTCAAACAGCTGGGTACATGCCATATTGAAGGACGAACATTCCCGATAAAAGACTATTTCCTCGATGATGTCTTGGAACGCTTGGATTTCACGATCAAGAGAGAGAAAAACAATTTCTACTCGGATGACGAAGAAAGCATTGAAGATTCTTTAAGACCAAGTGCGGACTGCAAGTTTTTTAGCTCTGGCCAAATCAATTACGATTTGCTTTCTCAGGTAGTTTTCCATGCCGACAAGCAGTTACGTGAGGAGAAAAATGACGGTTCAATTATAGTTTTCCTACCTGGTGTTGCTGAGATCAGTAGATGTTGTTCAATGATACTTTCCAGAGATGCCAATGATGACTTTGTTGTTCTTCCGTTGCACTCTGCGCTAACTCCTGATGAACAGAGAAGAGTCTTCAAGAAGTACCCACTGAAGAGAAAGATCGTTGTGTCAACCAACATTGCAGAAACGTCCATCACCATTGATGATTGTGTTGCCACAATCGATACTGGACGGGCAAAAACAATGGTTTATGATCCTAAAGACAACACCACGCGTCTAATCGAGTCATTTATATCTAAAGCCGAGGCAAAACAAAGACGTGGTCGTGCCGGTAGAGTCCGTGAAGGTGTTTCATACAAACTATTCTCCAAAAGGCTTTACGAAGAAGACATGGCACCCATGCCGAAACCAGAAATAAGAAGGATATCGCTAGAGTCGCTTTTCATCTCTGTTAAGGCAATGGGGATCAAGGACGTCAAGAAATTCCTAAGCACCGGTTTAGATCCTCCTCCCGTTCAATCGCTTGAAAAGGCAGCAAAAATGCTAACAACAGTTGGTCTGTTAGACGAGTTTGACGGTTCTTTAACAGAGCTCGGAAAGTTTATCAGTCTTATGCCAACAATGGATAGTAAGCACGGTAAGTTGCTGCTTTATAGTATTATTTTCGGTGTAGCAGAAATGGGAATTCTGCTTGCATCGATTTTGAGTACTGGTTCTATGCCATTTATCGGCGGACAGGAAAACAGAGACAAGATCAAGAATTTACTAAAGAAGTATGAGCACAAAGGTGACCTAATTGCAGTTTGCGAAATTTTGAAACAATATTTGGACATCAAAGACAGTTCAACTAAATCCAAAGTCATGAGAGAGAACTTTCTTTCATACAACAAGATCAGGGACATTCTGTCAGCACAGGCCCAGTACTATACGATATTGAAGGACATTGGGTTCTTGCCATTCAGGAAAGATGACGCACAGCATTCCTATTTAAACAGAAATGACGGCAATGTCGATGTTTTGAAAGCTGTCATAACCGGTGCCTTTTACCCTCATGTCGCCAGGATCCAACTGCCAGACGCCAAGTATCTGAACACCAGCTCCGGTGCCATCGAGAAAGACCCTGAGCTGAAGGCAATCAAGTTGTGGATAAGAAACGAAGAATATATCGATCATCTACAAGACAAGGAAACGGCGGACCAGGAAAAGCCGCTTCCATCAACGAGAGCCTTCCTGCACCCATCTTCGATTCTCTTCGAGGGCTCCAGAGCGACCCTCGAAGCCCGCGCCTTGGTCGAAGGCGAGCAACCACATCTGAAGCAAGGCAGGGCCAACGCCATCGTACAAAACCCGTTCCTTGCCTTCAACAGCGCTCAGGTCACATCCAAGCTCTATCTGAGAGATGTTACCCCGACATCCACAGTGTCACTGCTGCTGATGGGCGGACCTTTGAGCTACGAGATCAACGAAAGAGAACACTCGCCAGGCATCGTGGTAGATAGCTGGCTGCCGATAAGAACCTGGTGCAAGAATGCCGTCCTAATCAAAGAACTCAGATTGTCCCTGGACCAAGCAATCAGAGATAAATTACAAAATCCGCGGTACGCCACCGGAACAATAGACAACAGGCAATCAAAGGCCGATCAAGTCCTAACTTCCGTCGAAAAACTACTCGCTGTCGGATAATGTTTATAGAGTAAGGCGCAACCATATCCATTTAGGCTACGCATTAGCATGTGACATGTATATCATCAACCTCTAGCCCAAACCAACCAGCTGAGAGCAGCGTCAGGGTCCAATTCCTCCCAAGTGTGGTCGATCCAAAATAAAGAATTTTTTCATCAAATTTGTATGGAGGGTTGGCCGAGTGGTCTAAGGCGGCAGACTTAAGATCTGTTGGACGATTGTCCGCGCGAGTTCGAACCTCGCATCCTTCAGTATTTTTTTTCATCAATCAAGCCCACGCTTTGCAGCAACTCTATATCGATATCAACGTATCAGAGGAGTCAAATCTGCCAAGGAAAATGTTGCTCGATAAACTATCGCTGGCCATGCACGCGATCTGCCAAGCTGCACGAAATGCCGAACAATGGCGGGATTAAAGTCGCAATTTAGACAGCGCAGGACCGAATTTCGAGATAACCAAAGAAGTCAAGAAGTTCCACTGGATTATAGCGAGCATGGTCGGGTAATGGCTGTTGTCTCGGAGCGAAAGAAGCGTTTAGTTCTCAGAATGCTTATCAAAGACCCTTTTAGCTCGCTCGCTCGGCGATTTCCGTGATATAAATAATAGCTTGGGAAGTCTCTATCAGATGATAGTGCTATCGCCAAGAAACTAGCGGGCAACAAGAGCCTTTGGCCTATGACAACCTTGAGTGCAGAAAGATTTGATATCTGGCCAGCAGGTTTCTTTTGACAAGTTATCATTGAAACGTGCCAAGGCCCTGAGAATTCGGTCAACGGCGGCTGGCTGGCATACATAAGGCGCGCAAATTACAGCCGTAAATCTGATCTGGAGAAGTCTCAAGGGTTCAAGAAGCTGTGCTACAATCACTAGTCAATCGTTCCAGTTGACAATGGCTGCTTCAACTCACTCTAGCGATGTCTCTGCTTCCAACGATGCGTTGAACGAGAAAGATGGACAAATTAATAACAGACAGATAGAGACTCCAGATGTCGAAATCGAGAATGTTCTGAGTACTGTGTTGTCGCCAGACGGCAAGGAGGTTGTCATCTTGAACACCGATGTCGATGATGCCATGAAAATGGCTGAGGAATCCAAGGCGATAAAGATCACTCCGGAAGAAGACAGGAAACTAGTCTGGAAAATCGACCTTTGCATGTTTCCTCTGATGTGTCTACTTTACGCTGTCCAGTTCATGGATAAGATCACTACGAGTTCAGCGGCAGTGATGGGTTTGAGAGAAGATCTGAAAATGCACGGCGATCAGTATTCCTGGGTCGGTTCAGCTTTCTACTTTGGTTATCTGTTCTTCAACTTGGGACCTGGTCAACTCATCTTCCAAAAAACCAAGCGTATGGCTCTTCTGTTGGCTGGGTTTGTCATCATTTGGGGTATGATCCTTGCTTTGCACGCAGCTCCAAGTGTTAACTATGCATCATTTATCGTTTTGAGGGTGTTGTTGGGATGTGCTGAAAGTGTGGTCACTCCCTGCTTCACTATTATCACTTCTCAATACTGGAAGAAGGAAGAACAGTTCACAAGAATCTCCATTTGGTTTGGTATGAACGGTCTGGGTTCCGTGGTTCTAAGTGCAATCGCCTACGGTCTATACATCAGAAAAGACAGCTACAGTATAGAGGCGTGGAGAATTCTATTCATTGTTACCGGTGTCATCACCATATTCTTGGGAGTCTTGATCGCTCTATGGATCCCAGATGATCCATCCAAGGCCCGTTTCCTATCCAAGAGAGAAAAATTGATGGTTGTGGAGAGAATCAGATCTAACCAACAGGGTTTCGGTAACCACCACATTAAGAAGCATCAAATTATCGAGGCTTTGAAGGACATCAGAACGTGGTTGTACTTCTTGTTCACAGTCTCTTCCAACATTCCAAACGGTGGTATTACTAACTTCATGTCTATCCTGCTTCACTCGGACTTCAAATACTCCACAAAAGATACTTTCTTGATGAACATGCCAACCGGTGCCGTGGAGTTGGTTGGTTGTCCATTGTTCGGTATTTTGGCATTGTATGCTGCAAACAAAAAGGTTCCTATTTGGAAATACAAGCTAAGTTGGGCCATTTTCTCTGCTGTTCTTGCCCTCATTGCCAGTTGTATGTTGGGTTTCGCTAACAACAGCACCCAAGCTAGACTTGCAGGTGCATATCTATGGTACATTTCCCCAGTATCCTTCATCTGTGTTCTATCAAACATCAGTGCCAACTCCTCCGGTTTCACCAAGAAGTGGACCGTCTCGTCCATTAACTTGGTCGCTTACTCGGCAGCCAACTTGGCAGGACCTCAAACTTTCATCGCTAAACAAGCTCCAAGTTACCATGGCGCCAAAGTGGCTATGGTCGTCTGTTACGCTTGTATGATTGTCATCCTTAGTGTCCTATTCTTTATCAACTGGAGAGAAAACAAGAGACGTGATAGAATCGCCGCTGAAAGAGGTGACGAAGGTGTTGCTCTAAATACAGAGTTCGCTGATCTGACTGATTTCGAGAATCCCAATTTCAGATACACTCTTTAGTTTCCTACACACAGGCGTCAGGTTACGTCGGTCTTTTCTAATTATACAGCCCCATTTCCATATTATATATATCAAATTCACGAAATCAATCACACATCGTATTGAAGAGTCAAGCTCTTGGCGACCTCGGTGGTCTCAATTGCGTTTTTAAATTCTTCAAAACTTAGGTGCCCATCACCGTCACTGTCGTTCTCGACAATAGTCCTGTCCACGATCTGCTGCAACTGTTCATCATCCAAATTGTTCCCCACCATTATTTTCAAAACAATGAACAGTTCTCCGTTAGATATGTACCCATCCTTATCAATGTCATAAATCTTGAATGCAAACTTCAATTTTTCGTCTTTACTACCTCTACCACTGAAGATAGAAAGTCCTGATATAAACTCTTGGAAATCAACACCTCCACTATTATCAGCATCAAACACTTCCATTATTCGTCCAGCTAAGGGATTAGATGACACCCCAGGGATGGTCATAAATTCATTCTTGTCGATGGAACCAGAACTGTCCCTATCTAATTTCATGAACCGTTTCCTCAGCCTTTCAATTTCATCTCTTTCGACTGTTCAAGGACAAGGTTAGTATACGTGATCGAAGAGACCAACTATGATCAAAACGGCAAAAAATAAACCATACAATTGGTATCTGCCAAAAGGTTATCGATCACTTTAGATGATGCAACACCCATGATAGCTTAATGGCTCTAATACTGACTCCTAGCCTGATGAGAATGTTTGAAAGTCTACTACAAACCGATGAAGCATCTCTACCTTGCTTGGCTATGACAGGAAAAAACTCACGTGATGCGGCGTCACTAAATAAATATTACTAGTATACATGGATTCAAGTCATCGGGACTCTTTATTGGTTCTATCGAATTGGTAGCTAGATGCTACCCCGGAGATACCTTCCTCAACGGTGGCGCCGTCCTCCTCGTAGTCCGAGTTAGAGGTGAAATCACTTCCCAGGCCGGTCCATTGACGATTATGCATATGTGCAGCAGCTGTAGACACAGTGCCCTTGATCAAGACACCTCCTTGCACCCTTTCGATCAATGATTTGGAGGTCCCTTCATCGGAATCTCCAATCTCCAAGTGTCGTATCTGCCTGAGAGGTTTTGATGTGCTGACGTATTTTCCGGTCACTGCGTCGAATTCTGGTTCGTCAGAGTCCTGAACAGAGTCCTGATCAGAACCAACCTCTTGAGAATCGTTTTCAATCGTGGCAAGCACTTCTTCAAATCCGACTACCCATTGACCCGTCCAAGTGACGTCTTCCTTCAATGCCATGGTCAACTCATATGGGGTAATTATTGGTTTGTAAAATTCGTTGTACTGGTCTAATATGATACCGCTTTGGCCACAGCCCAGGATGCACCATACTTCTATTGGCTCAAAATTTGCCAGCTTTGCGACGTTTGGTTTACCCACCACAAATAAATAGTGTTTCTTTCCGCTGGATCGTATAAGCTTGATCAGTGTATTGATCATCTCCTTCGTGTTTCTCAGCGACAAAGTGTTGACCAGGATACCGATACAGCCGGCTGTTCTAGCCACATGCATGTTTCTGTATCGCTTCATCAGCGATGGGAAAGGGCCTTCGTTGACAGAATTGTTCATAGGATCATAGAGTGCAACCGCACTGAACTGAGTCGTTAAAAACAGCAAGTGTGGATCCTGGGGTATCGCGATATGAAATAAAGCATACTCTGATCTCAAAACGTCATCTTCCAGAGATTCCATCTCACTACACTTCGTCACAAGGACTCTGTTACCTAGCTTTCCCACCCGCTTACAGCTCCCTAGGTCACTGGAATTCTCATCCAAAATAACAGCATTATCACCAACGAGAGAATGGTCAATAATGGCATATATGAGGTTCGAGAATCCATTTTTCTCGAGTTCATTACAGATTAGTCCCAAACTGCGAGTGTAAGGTGCATCGGCCATCAGGCAGATTTTGGCCTCCTTTTCCTTGTAAATGCTTGCAAAGTGTTCAGTTATCTGATGAACGTCTACGTATGGCCTTCCAAAAGTGTACAATACAGGTAAAGATTGCACTGCATTTAGACAGGCGTCACCAAAATGGATCACTAGATCACCCTTCACATGCTCAGACGCAACCTCGTCAACACAACAGGCACTATACGCTGTGTCTGCCAAGACCCAAACCTTTCTCTTTGGCTCGACAGATGCTTGCTTCAACTTCTCCTGCAATAATTGCACTACTATGCTCGAATCCTGCACTAAAGCGTCAGGAAATTGCAAAGTGATGTCCTTCAACTGTTCATTTTTCAATAAATAGCCCACTATTTCATCCACGGCATAATATTGACTGAGACAGCACTTTAGAGATCTGTCGTCTGTCACCTTTTGCGGTCCCAAATACCAAGACCTATCTTTTAGCCTAGTGTAGTACCTGTGTAACGTAAAAGTCTCCTCAGTTTGAGCAGTAGACAATGCTGGAGCCACTGATCCTGAAACCTGGCTATCCTCGGCCATTGGGTTGTGTTTGTATAGTTTTCAGCCCAAGTCTTGGACTTTCATTCGATGAGATACTGAAATTTTTCACTACGATCCGATGAGCTTTTAGATAATATACTTTGACAGGCTACGGACTCTTCAAAAGATGTAAGATCGAGACTGATTAGCTACCAATATGACTACTGAAATTAATTTAGGAGTAACATGCGATATGCATGTTCACTTGAGAGAGGGTCCAATGTGTGACCTTGTGGCACCCACTGTGAAAGAGGGCGGTGTATCTGTCGCTTACGTCATGCCCAATTTGCAGCCACCAATCACTACTATCGATAGAGTAGTTGAGTACAAGAAAAGAATCCAGGAATTGGCTCCAGAAACCACATTTCTGATGAGTTTTTATCTCTCCAAAGAGTTGACTCCGGAATTGATCCACGAAGCAGCAGCTCAAAAGGCCATACGAGGCGTCAAATGCTATCCCGCTGGTGTGACCACTAACTCTGCCGCCGGTGTTGATCCTAACGATTTTACCGAGTTCTATCCGGTGTTCAAGGCTATGGAGGAGGAAAACTTGGTCCTAAACCTTCACGGTGAGAAGCCATCCGTCAATGAGGGTGAATCAGAAGAGGATATTCATGTCTTGAACGCAGAAGAATCATTTTTGCCAGCATTGAGAAAACTACATGCTGATTTTCCAAATTTGAAGATTATTCTTGAGCACTGTACCACGGAAGCCGCTATCCAGACGGTTGAAGATATTAACAAAGACATCAAGAACGCAAAAGACGTCAGGGTCGCAGCTACCATCACCGCTCACCATTTGTACTTGACCATCGATGACTGGGCCGGGAACCCTGTGAACTTTTGCAAACCCGTTGCCAAACTACCCAGAGACAAGAGGGCTCTTGTCAAGGCAGCCGTCGCTGGTAAGCCATACTTCTTTTTCGGCTCCGATTCAGCTCCTCATCCAATTGAGAGTAAGTCGAAGCATAAAGGTGTGTGCGCCGGTGTGTTCTCCCAATCGTTGGCGATCCCATATGTTGCACAGATCTTCGAGGAACAGGACGCTCTAGACAAGCTGAAGACTTTCGTCTCCGATTCCCCCTTGCAGTTTTATGAAGTTCCCGGCACCGAGTTGAAATCCAACGAGCAGGCTATTGTCTACAGGAAGAAACAACTAATTCCAGAGACCATCACAGACGGCAAGAGCTTACAAGTGGTGCCCTTCAGCGCGGGCGAGACGCTTAATTGGTCCGTCAAATGGCTTGCCAACTGAAGCTTATACAAACATATCTACAATTTTCTCTAGTCGTAACCTCACTGCAAGAACTCACGAGTCTTTCATCTCGACATCGTTGTCGTCGTCATTCACAGTCAGTATCTTTATCATTTTATCGTACAATTGCTGATCCTTCTCGCTCAGTTCATTCAACGCCAGCGACCCAGCGTTCTTCTCCTGCAGCCAGAATAGATACCTCTGGTTAGAAGAGAACACCAGCGCAAATATTCTTCCACTCTTACTCGATTTCACTGGTACCCAAACCGTTTCGCCAGCAATCAGGATCAACGAGATCGGATTCAACTCCCTGCCCACCGATTTCTCCAACGGCCGCCATTCAAAATCCCAAAACCCCATTTCTTCGTCCTCATCATTGGGCTTGATCACTATCTCCCCTTGGCATGGCACCGGAGTACACAGCTTCGTATCTTCATCGTATTCGCAAATCCCAGCCCTAAACTTCAGAACTTCAGGCGCCATACTGCACTCTAACAATCTACCAGACTTCCACCGCGCTAAAGGTCGCCTCACTGACCACTCTCCGCCAGTATTTGCCACCAACCTGAACGCTTATAGCCTGTTACTACCGCTTCTTATGGAACCAGAAACCGGGTAACACACTTTGTCTGGCAGGCTAGCGCTTAAAGGCTATCTAAAATGATAAACAACCTGGAGTTTAGCCCTCTAGAGTTACCACAAAGACTGTTGTTGGGACTGTAAGATGGGCGAGTTCCCACCGGCGAGAGCGGTTGAACTGGTGACAAAAATTTCCGAGGTTTTGAAGCGTCGTGGTGAGACGATAGCGGTTTGCGAGGCGGCGTGCGGTGGGCTGCTGTCAAGCTACCTTGTTTCGGTGCCTGGGGCTTCGGAATGGTTCTACGGAGGAACTTTGGTATACAGTTTGAAGTCAAGACTGAAATTGAGTGGCTGGGATGCGCATGACATCGATACGTACACGGGTCCATGTACAAATGTGGCACTGAGGCTGGCGCGGAATCTGAGACTAGAGCTGGGCGCTACGTACACGCTCAGCGAGACAGGGTATGCTTCGGCGCCTCAAACCTCGATGGCTAACGATCCTGACGCTGAGAGCAAGACGGGGACGGTGTATTTCGGGATCTCGGGACCGGACAGGGACCTCTCAAAGGTTCACAAGACAGGGAGCACAGAGCGCTGTGATAACATGCAGAACTTTGCATTGGAGGGTCTTGAATTCCTGTGGCGAGAGTTACAGAGGTGTGAAAAGGCTGATGAGCATCCTAGTGGGAAGAAACAGAGACATGATTAGGCCGTTCAAACTAACGAGTTCAACGTGCGGAGTGACCGAGGCCGAAAGGATACAGATCGATGGAATTTACATCTAGACAATGAACATAGTCCAAAGATGACCTAAGGGGATCGGAACCTTTCTAATCGCTCGCAACCTAACGAAGCTATCGGGGGACTATAAAAAGACCTGGCTGCCATCTCAGTTTGACAATAGGCTTTGGTAGATGCGCAATGGCGGAAGATGACTCCAAAGGCTGGAAACCCACGGATCGTTTAATTCGTGGTGTTGTGGTCAAACCGTATCTTCCTCTTAAAAAGTTCCCAGAGCTGATTGATCAGCACACGCACTTTTTCAACCTTTACGTTGGTGATGAACTGTTTGTCTTCGAGGAGACTAAGGATGGCAAATGGCTTAGGTGTTACCTTCGCTGGATCCCGCTACCTGAATCTTATGTGTCTGGCACACTGTTGATCAGTGATCAATTGGCGCATCTTAATAATCGACTAGTTGTAGCTCCAAAAAAATTTGTGCAACTCGACTTGGAACGTGTGGTAGTGGATATGCCTTTCCTAAGGATGCCCCGCTTATCGGATTTTCGTTTTGCCGTTAGTGACATCTGTAAGACTCCATCAGTTTTTGAAAGCTTAATGGCGGAGCATGACCTGCAAACCACGGGTTTGTGGGTATCTTCAAAGCTTCCCAAGCCCTCATTCCCATACTTTAGGTATCAAGATAGACCCTTGGCCGATGAAGTTGCAGCCTCCATAGTTTCACTGTCGTGCCTAATATATGGGGTTTACTCTTCTGGTGACCTAAATCTCTTTGAACAGCTGGTTTCGTCCTTTTACGAGCTGGAGGCCCTTCGTTTGAAACTGCAATTCAACCTTTACACTTCTCATGAAGTGGTCAAAATCTCTAGACACGCAAGCGCCTTGATGGCGAATGTGAGTAAGCTGGTTTCTTCCAGGGAAAGAGCAGGTCCCGATATCACGACGCCAAGCAACGTGGTTTCAGATCCTTCTGGAATGGAGGGAATATTCGCCCGCAATATCAACACGGGAGAACTTTTGACTTATGAGGAAGATTCGTCACAATCGCTGGTTTTGAATACAATGCTTCACGGCCTCTCTAAGAATTTCCCAGTTGCGAATTACAGTTATCTGAGAACAGATTCTACAGCCAATGACATTTTTGAAGCAACTGAGTCACACATCTTGGTTGACGTTAATGATGTGAGGAGCGATGCAAGCGTAGGAAATCCCATGCTACAAAACTTGAGCGCCTCAATGTACCTCTGCTCAAGACGTGGAGTTTTGACCGAGCCGTTCACCGTGAACATGGATTCTGATCAGATCACATCTCTGAACAATATATCTGCGGCTCTTTTCACAAATTTACCAGCCTCTCAAATTGAAAGAGGCAATATATACTTGGCGGTAACCCTGAGTGAGCGAATCCCCTTCATTGTGAACCAAAGTTCTAATGAGTATCAGTCCAAGAGTAATTCGCCATTTGTTCCTTTCAATCCCAAAAATGACGAAAGGATCAGTTATATAAGACGCGGTTTGGCGGCAGGGGCCGTGGACATCACTAGGATTTTTGGAAAATACAATGAATCCAACGTCGACCTTTCAGAAGCATTCAAAATTAAAATCAATTTGTTCGGATCTTTTCTGAGCAGCGACCTCAGCACGCAGGGTAAAGCAGGTAATGACTTATCCTATCATGAAAGTACCGGATGGGGGGATTTAATAGACAGGATCTTACAAAACTCACACAAAGGTGTTGCTGTAAATCCAAGAGCAACATCTTTGATGGTTACCATCAAAGAAATAAAGGCTTCAGCTATCAATAAGTCTGCTGAGGAGGCTATTGGCGCCATCAAATCCATACCGACATATTTTTATGACATTTTGTCCGAGAGTTCAGAGAGAATTTACTTATCTTTGGGTAAAGTCTCGCTATCCAATAACCTGCAGACAAATGTACAGTGCATCACCATAAAGGTCTGCTTCCCAAATGAGCAAGTTCAGTTTAGCAAGATAGCGAATGAGGATGTTCAGAAAAGCTGGGACTTCATCACGGTGCGACCCGGTGAGTCAATTGGCGAAACAATAACAATCAATGGTCTAGGACATATGAGACAAGATGAAACGATGACCATATTAGCTTTCGTGAATGGGTTACTCATGGCAAAATTATCCATTTACATCAAGAAAGGAAATAAGCTTATTGATTACAAGAAATTCACAACCTTTCAGCTTCCCAATGCTATAAGAGAACCTTTATTGGATTTAGAACTTACAACTCGATATGTCGGTAAGAAGTACAATTTAGAAAGCACATTAGTAAAGTTTCAAGAGTTACCATTCACTAGTTTTGGTGACAGCATGGACGCTAATGCCTACTGTGTAGACACACTGAGGCGCATGACAAAAGTGAGTGTTGATCTGCTTCAAATACATTTCGGAGACATATTTCTAAGCTACCTGCTTTGCTTTGAGAGAGTGGAACTCAGAACGCCCGCTATCTTCAAAGAGGAGGTACGTCGTCAGTTATTCATTTCATTCGTGGACTTCGTTGATAAGCTAATCGCGAGAGGTGACAGGCAACGATGTTCTTTTAGGACACTTTATAACCAATATTCAGGTAGTTCTGAGGAGTTGCCCCGTGTTGGATCAGTCATATTACAACATATGACAGCAGTCATTCAAAATAGCAGTCGCGAATGGGGTATACTTGGAAGTACGGTGACCAGGACAAGCCTGTACTTAATAATGATCTCGCTTATGTCTTCCAAGAATTACAAGGACGATTGGAAGCAGAACTTCCAATCTTTCTTCAGTGAGATTTGCCAGTTCGTCGCAAGCTCTTCTGAAACAGTTGCAAAAGATCAGATATCAATTTTGCAAAAGTATGATGTCTGGTTAGGAATAGTGAGTACCGTTTATGAACCGGATATACTAGTCCAGTTCTCTTTAGCCTTACTACAGAGTTGTCGCAGTAAAGAGAAGACGTTGGGGTTCTCAGTAAAAGAGTTATCTCCAATGGAAGCAAAATATCTCAACACAAAGCTCTCGCTACTACGCCGGATCATATTGCACAAAGACCTGCACAATTATCTGTATGGTACTGTGGAAAGTCAAATGGTGAGGTGCGCATTTCTTTCCAAGTGTATTGACTGGGCCTTAGTTCCCTACACATTCGCCAACCTGAACATATCGGCAGCTCGACTTGCTAACGCGGTTCTCATATCACTACTTGAGAACGTACAGGATCGCAAACTTGCAAGAAATCTCCTGAGATTGTTGCCAACAATATGCAAGGCTTTTCTTCTGACCAGAAGGTATTGCAAGGAAAACAACCATTTCAAACCCAAGATCACATTCACTGCGTTATTCCCATTCAAGATGCCTGCTCCCATGCTCCCTATGGATTCTCTAATCCAGACTGATGTTGTTGTAGAGGTGCTTTTGGAACTAATTACGATAGTTTGCGATTTAGCGAAACTGGCTGAGAGAATTTATGGCCAAGAAGTATCGATGGTTGAGATTCTTTCGGAGTGTACTGACGATGTCGACTTTCAAACCGACTTCTGTTCAAGGCAGATTTCAAACAGCCATATTACCACTCTTTATCATATTATCAAAATCATAGCGAGAGGGGAGTTCTTTCCAGCACAGAAGTGGCTCGGGGTATGCGCTATGTTTGACAGGAGCATGGCGACCCTGTTAATCATGTACAAAGATCATATGATAAATGAAAATTTGCCTAAAGATTACAACAAGATAGATATAAAGCTATGGTCGGGCTACTTCAAAGCCCTTTTTACTGTCTCGAGCAACAAGCATGCTTTTCTGATAAAGCTAGGAATTATTCCAAGGAAGGCGGTTTATTGCATTACTGGTGATCTGAATGCAAGAACATCCAAGCTGCTAGGCGATACCTGGGCGGCAATGGCAGGCCAAGTATATGATCGTGATAGCGAGGTTACGTTTGGTATAGGAACAGTTAGTCCTGTACAATTACGGCTCGTTCGCGAGAATACAGGGTTGTTGAAAGAGCTCCTTCTTTTTGCGTTTCACAGACATCTTGATGCTGTCAAAGTAAGCTGTAAGCTGATGTGGAGTTGTGCTGTCACAATGTGGTTAGATTGCGGGAGCGTGCAACTTTTCCTTGAAAATTGTATTCCAGGGCTTTACGATAACTATCAATCGGGGCGACTATACATCACCGATAATGATCTCCAACGATTCAAGTTGTCCTCATTGTCCACTATTCACCCCTCAGCCCCAGCGTTCGCTCCAATGCTTTCTGCTGCAGAAGACGTATTTGCCTTTCTGCACTCTGTTTGTAACGCCTTCAAAATTTCTGATCAGGAAGAGTTCGACGATGACAGAACTGCCGTACATATGGAGATGTTCACCTATCTCTTGGAAGTCAATCGACCTGAGCTATTCCATCAAATGAGTTACAATCTGTTCTTACATTTCCTCAGACGACGGGACCACGTACAAGCTGCCCTTTGCCTGGAATTACTGGCTAACACATATGACTGGAAGACCAACGATTTCTTACCAGCACTCAAATTCCCACCCTTACCTGAGCAATCATCTTTTGAGAGGAAGGAATATCTGAGCAAAGAGGCTGCTAGATATTTCTCTAAAGGGTTGAAACTGGAAAAGGCTTTGTCCATCTATAAGGATCTCATTACCGCGTATGATCTCATAAACTATGATTTCTCTGGATTGGCCTATGCGTATGGTGAAATGTCAAACATTTACAGCCAACTGCAAACGGTTGACAGATTGATCCCCACATATTTTAAAGTATCTTTTAGTGGACTGGGATTTCCTGTGTCGATCAGGAATAAGACTTTTATTTTCGAAGGTTTACCATTTGAGCACATAACTTCGATGCATGATAGGTTGCTTAGACTGTATCACGGAACTACCCTAATCAGATCACAGGACGAGATGGACGAGCTTTTCATCAATCCTTCTATGGGAAGATTCATTCACGTTGTAGGGGTAGATCCTCAGTTTGACATATCCGATGACTACCAAAAACATGCAGATGGTAACCATTTGATGACCAGCAAAATATGGATCTATATCAAGAACAGAGAGTTACGAAATTTTAGCAATTCATCACGGTTACCTGGCTCTACCTGTGTCACTGATTTGTGGGTGAACGAAATAACGTATACAACGCGGTCCACTTTCCCAACTTTAATGAATAGATCTGAAGTTGCGGACACGATAAAGCGTCGACTATCACCTTTCCAAAATGCAATGCGGTCTTTACGAGTCAAGATACAAGAATTTAATGGATTGGAAAATATGTGCTGGAAAGTCATAAAAGATAGAGACAACCCCACGGAAACTTTCAACGAGCTGTCAAGAAACCTGGCCGGGACAATAGATTCTCCCGTTAACGGAGGCTTCGCCCAATACAGAGATTTTTTCAGTCCAGATCTTCAACCTCCGCTCCAGAGGGAGGATGCACAGAGTCTTGAGGTCGCTTTCTCTGAGCTGGCCATCGTTGTGGTACGATGCCTCATCTTACATCAGGAGCTGCTGCCATCCAAAGAGCTTGAGCAATCGCACAACATGCTGGTTGATTTGTTCAAGAAGAATTTCAAGATGGAGATCAAGAAGAACCACATTGATCTTGACAACTTGATCGCAACGCTCCGGATGAATGCCTCGCCGTCACAACACAGCTCCTCACCGCATTTGACCAGAGCCCATATGCTCCAAAACTTACTGGACAGCGTGAGCACAGTCGAAAGGAGCACTACAGGCCGTACAGACTCGATACACTCTAAGGAAACGTCTTACTCCAGAACTGACACGTTAGCCGAAGGGAACAGCACTTCCATAATTCAAAACGGCCAAGCACTGAATCGCACAGACAGTGCTACGAGTAACCTCAGAAACTATTCATTCGCTACAAGACCAGCCTCTTCAAAACCTGCTGGAAGATGGGCACTGATGGGCATGGATAATATGGATATCTTGTAGTATTTTACTAAATGGAACAAATCGGTATACTAATCACTATATACGTCAAAAGACGCTCTCAGAGGGCTCCGATACTCTCCATTAAGCAGTTCAAGATACTAATGAAGTCAGGTAATTCACAGAACAACTAGATTTAGTCAGCCCAGAACCAATTAACTGCTTCTATCGAGATGTTGAGAACTATTTTCCGCACCACTGGTCCTATCGCCCTGAAGACTGTCTCTAAGCCCTTTGCTGTGCAGAACGCATACATGGGTGCTACCCAATTACTAAGACCAAGTCGTTTCTACTCTGCTTCAACGGTGGACAAGAAGGAGATCACAACCAGAATCATCGACGTGATCAAGGCTTTCGACAAGACTGCAGCTGCTTCAGAAGTGACTCCACAAACGTATTTTCACAAGGACTTGGGGCTGGACTCTCTCGATACCGTCGAATTGCTCGTCGCCATTGAGGAAGAATTCGACATCGAAATTCCTGATAAAGTTGCAGATGAGTTGAAGAGTGTGGGTGAAACCGTCGACTACATCGCTTCCAACCCTGAGGCCAACTAAAGTGGTCATTGAACTGTTTCAAGTTTCTTGTAAAAAATGTCTATCTTCCCGTATTCTCGAATGGTTTTGGGCAATTACGGTTCACCAGGCCGTTGATGTGTGTACAGCAATATCTATGTAATGACCCAAGCTACGATTGCTATGTGAATTGTCAGTCTCTTTTTTTTGCATTGACAAGTGCAATGGATCATCACTTGAAGGTTTTCTTGAAGTTGCCCTTTGTAGAACGAGAAGACACTACCATTAGCGTCTGAAGATGGTTGATCCTGTTGATAAGAATGAGCCCGGTGAGGGAAGCACTCCAGTTATCGAGGAGTCTGGTTCTCCCGACAGTAACAACGTGGAGAACTCTTTAAAGATGACCCAGATCGAGGACCCTAAAATCGATTACCTTACTGCAGACTCAGAGCTAACAGAGGATTTACCAGATGATACAGAGGTGATCAATCTGGTACACTTGAAAATTCGCTCGTTGGAAGATTTGAAGCTGTATAGATTCAAGCGTCTCACGACCCTATGCCTAAGGCAGAATTTAATAGAGAGTGTGAGCGAGGTTGAAGTGTTACCTGTTGAAACTTTCGAGGATCTAGATCTTTACGACAACAGAATCAAGCACATTTCCAGCAATGTCAATAAATTGGTTAACCTCGAGAGCTTGGACTTTTCATTCAACAAAATCAAGCATATAAAGAACGTTGATCAGTTAACGAAGCTGGAGAATCTATACTTCGTGCAGAACAAGATCTCCGTAATCGAAAACCTTTCCACTTTGAAGAATTTGAAGAATTTGGAGCTGGGTGGAAATAGGATCCAAGAGATCGGGGAAGATTCCTTTAAAGGGCTAGACAATTTGGAAGAAATATGGCTGGGGAAGAATTCAATCCCTCAATTGATAAACCTGAGTCCGCTTAAGTCACTGAAGATCTTGTCTATCCAAGCGAACAGATTGAAGAAGATCGAGGGCTTAGAGCAGCTGGAGAACCTCGAGGAGCTTTACATCTCCCACAACTTCATCACGAAAATAGAGGGTCTGGAGAAGAACGACAAATTGACAACTTTGGATATAACTTCTAACAAAGTGACCAAGATCGAAAATCTCAAGCATTTACGGAACCTCACCGATCTCTGGGCATCTTTTAACCAGGTGGATCAATCTTTCGAGGCGGTGGGCGATGAACTGAGGGACTTGCCCTGCTTCGAAACGATATATCTGGAGGGCAATCCCATCCAGACCAAGAATGCTACATCTTACAGAAGAAAACTAATCATGAACTTGGGACCATCTTTGCAGAAGATTGATGCAACATTCATCCGTGGATGAACTTGAATGTACCCATGGCATGAATTTCTGGAGTCCCAACAAGCTGCGGAAAGATTTGAAATCACAGCAGGATTAGCTTTTCGATTTTTTAGTTTTTTTTCAGGTATGGCCTAGTTGCAGTATTCTTTATAAAGAGTTACGCTTGAAGACCTTGATCTACAACACATAGTAAAGCACAACCAAACAGCAGATAATTTAATCACCTATTGATCTACATGATTTGCCGGCGATTCGTGGCTCGCCGTCTGATCAATGGTGCTCATTACTCTACCAAAACACCGGTTCCAACTAACGCTGATACAGTCCACGAAGTGTCTAGCAAACAACGGATATTCTTCACAGATCCAATATCACCAGGCTCCGTATTCTTTCTACCAAACGGTACCAAGATATTTAACAAACTGGTGCAGTTTATGAAACTTCAACAGCAGCACAAGTATGGCTTTGAAGAGGTGATAACTCCTTTAGTGTACCGGAAGTCCCTTTGGGAGCAGTCTGGGCATTGGGATAACTACAAGGATGATATGTTCCGTGTTATGGGGAACGATACTTCGAAGGAGGAATATGGTTTGAAACCGATGAACTGTCCAGGGCATTGCCTGGTTTTCAAGAGGTTCGATAGGTCTTACAGTGAACTGCCGATGAGATTATCAGATTTCTCACCTTTGCATAGAAACGAAGCTTCAGGAGCTCTCTCAGGCTTAACAAGGGTCAGAAAATTCCATCAGGATGACGGGCACATTTTTTGCACACCGGAGCAAGTGGAAGAAGAGATGGTGAAGTGCCTGAAGCTAGTCGACCTCTGTTACACCAAAGTTTTCCCTCTGAGTGAGGAATCACAATCGTCTGCGTACTCTTTCGAGCTTTCAACAAGGCCTGAAAACTACATTGGGGACCTTGAAGTATGGAATCACGCAGAGGAGGTGCTGAAGGGCATACTGAGTAAATCAGGGAAAGAATGGGAAATAAACGAGGGGGATGGTGCATTCTATGGACCTAAAATAGATGTTAAAGTGTCTGACAAGACTGGAAAGTCTCATCAAGTTGCCACAATCCAGCTGGACTTTCAACTTCCTGAGAGATTTGATCTTAGGTACAAGGACAGAGATAACACTTATAAACGGCCTATCATGATTCACAGAGCAATTTTTGGATCACTAGAGAGATTCTTAGCTATGCTGATCGACTCGAATGAAGGCAAATGGCCATTTTGGCTAAATCCTCGCCAAGCTATGGTCATACCTGTAAATACCAAGAAGACCGAGCAAGTTGAAGCTTCCAGGAAACTAGTGGCGTACCTGCGCCACGAAGCAGACGCCAGCGACGATACTCCTATCCCGCTGAATAGTTTCCATTTCAACGTTGATACTGATGAGAGAGCTGAACCGGTGGGCTATAGAATCAGGGACGCTCTAGAGAAGAATTATTCATACTTGATCATCATCGGCGATAAAGAAGTGGAATCCTCCAAGTTTGCGATAAGAACTAGGCAGGACCGAAAGTTGGAGCATCTAACCAGCGAGGAAATTTTCACAAAGTTCAGCGAGTTAGAAAAGACGTATTCCTGAGGAATCAATGGCCACCTGTGATCTTTAGTCTTGTAAATATGCAAATGATTTTAAATGTCTTTTATACTATATTG
Source organism: Torulaspora maleeae (assembly GCA_003708055.3). NCBI lineage: Eukaryota > Fungi > Ascomycota > Saccharomycetes > Saccharomycetales > Saccharomycetaceae > Torulaspora > Torulaspora maleeae. The sequence continues at coordinate 58,004 of PPNA03000010.1, read as the reverse complement.
AAGTGAGTATAGAGGTGCAAAGTCGTCGATTTTACCGGGCCAAATGGTCTCCGGTAAGTAGTTCCCATTCTCTGCCAGAAATTTCTCACGACTTTCATGATCCTGTATGTTCAAGTTTTGCAACTTTTGCTCGCACTCTGCCAGTACATTGGCCATCTGTTTGGCCACCAAACGTCTGCGCTTTGCTTCTTCAATTAACTTATAGTAGCTTGACTCAAAGTTTTCGTAAAAGTCACACAGCTCCTGGGCGACCTGTATCTCCTGTAAGCAGGTCTCCCTGAAGGTCGATATCAGCTCAGATATGTCTTTGAAGATAACCAAGTATTCCTGATACTTATGAAACTCATTGATAATTTTGTTTATCTCACTGTGCAGCTGATTACCATTTACCATGTTCTTTTCTAGATTGCCCTTAAATTTTACCAGCAACTGATCAACATCCTGTATAGTATCCCGTAATGTAATCACTACCGAACCGAGTTCACTGTGGTCTCTGGTGACAATATCTAAAAGTTCCTGTCTACTTTGCTCCTGGAGATCATTGTTCTGTAGCATCTTGCACTTGTCAAAGTGATCTGTCAACGAGTTCAAATATTCCACAAGTTCGTGCTCAAGATTGGTCATCTCTGATAGATAGTTTTCGCTCAGTTCAATACTATCCGCTGAAGAGGGTCCGAAGTTTTTATCGAAAAGGGTTTCCACGCTTTTCATCTTAGTTTGCATCAATTGGTCCTGGACTTTCCTTGTCATTTCTGCGTATTGTGACCGGATGTTATCAATCTGTCGACGTATGATCGGAATCTCTTTCAATCTCTCATCTAGAATATGAGCGTTTTCCTTTGGTATAAAGTCCCCAAGCTTGACACGCTCTCCATCAGTATTCAAGCCTACCAATTCATTGTCGATGTCATCTAAACGATAAAGACGATTTCTCAACTGTTCCTGCCAGTGTTTCATTTGTCCTATTAGTTCAACTAATAATCCCTGAGACCATTCATTTCTGATCAAGTTCTCGCCAATTTCTGATTTAAGGATGCATTTGTACAAAAACTCAGCCTGATTCTTCAGGCAAACTATCATGAACTTCAATTTCGAGATGTCCTGCTGCCATTGGAACAGACTCCCTTTTGCTCCAGAAATCCTCATACTGGCCTCCTGGCATAGCACTTGAGCCTCCACCAAGGTTTTTCGAGCACTCGAGACAAAAAGCTCCAAATCAGGCTCCTTCATGGTAGCCTCGTCGACACCTTTGCTGCTTAGCCTTACGGGTCTGACTACCTTGTAATCTTGATTATACATCGCCCTGAAAAATCCTACTTAATCATACTTAAGCTTCACGAACTTATTAATGAAAGGGTTCAATCAGAAGGTTTCAAGGGATTTGAAGACTTGATTTGATGTTCAATGGGTCGAATAATGGCATGATGGCCAGTCGGCAAGCGCTGGATCCGTACGGTTACGACAGTGAAGATGAGGAAAGAGATAATGATGAGGGCATATCATCGAAAAATGAGGTGACCGCTGTGCCTCTGGTAAGCAAGGGTAGCAAACAGCTGGATAAGAGGTATGGGATTGGTGCCAAGCTACTTTCGAAGATGGGCTACGTGGAAGGGCAAGGCCTGGGTAAGGACGGCTCAGGTATCGCGAACCCCATTCAAGTGAAACCGAGGGCTAATGCCAGCGTTGGCCTTGGTATGCTCTCAGACAAGAGAGTTAAAGACTTTGAGGCCATCGATAGCTCTGATGAGGAGCCGGGTCTTCGATCTCACCATCCCGTAACGTTCAACAAGACTGCAACCGAAATTCTGTCGGAAGAGAAGGGCAAGCTCGAGCAACAGCATTGTAAGGCATTGAAGCAGCGAATAAGTGAATTACAGTGTGAATTTCGGTTGAACATATCCTCTGAGTTGCTACAGAGCATTGATGCAGCGTCTCTTGACCAACTTAAGGATTTGGAAACGATCACAGAACAGCTACTTGACAAACACAGGAGTTACAATGGCTTAGATCGTCGAATTCAGACTTTGGAGCAGGAAGTCGCTTCTTTAAGCGATGAAACAGCACAGCTGAGCGAAATCAAAAAAGCTATGCAGGAGGACGTGGCACACTCACTTTTGGATGGAGCTTCCAAGATCTTGAGCCTTCCCGACCTGGAACTGGTTGACAAGTTGATTTCACAGTTACTGCGACGTTGGTTTGCAGCGGCGGAATTATCGAATGGGGCTTGCGAGCAGCTACTCGAATTAGTTGAATTGTTGCAGTATCAAATGGATGCTGCCACGTCTCAGCTCAACAGATCCCAGACTCAAATATACAAGTTCATATTTGCGTGGTTCTCTGCCCAGTGGCAAGAGTTCACGGTGAACAGGGAGCCTACAAGTCGTATGATATTAATGCTTTTAGATCTCGAACCGATTTTGAAGTTCATCGGTTGTTTTGACTATGTGAAAGAAAAATTCATTTATCCCAAACTTTTGAGTGCTTTGAAAGTATGGAATATTGTTGATTCAGGTGAATTCCCTCCAAGACTGTGGATATTTGATTTTATGGTCGTCGTCAATCAATCGACGAGGGCAAAATTCGAAGGCATTGTGATAGAAAAGCTCGTTGATTATTTTGATACATGGTATCATCGAGACTCGCTTCTTATCTCAAGATCTGATCTGATTTTCATCCAGGAACTGCTGGGCCAAAGATATTTCGAGATAATGAGTGATAAATTCCTCCCCGAGTTTGTTAAACAGTTGTGGGATAAGCATTTCGACCCATTAATGGAGCTCGAGGATTGTGCGACCATTTCAGTCGACGAGGGATCAGTGTACTATATCAGAACATTATTGAAATACAGGTACTATTTCGACCAAAAATCATTCGAGACTCTATTACAAGCCGTTTTCAATGAATACAACAAGATCTTGTACCAATGGTTACTATACTCGCGACCCCAGGATACTAAAAAAGCCAAGTACTGGTTCTATTCAATAGTTAATGAGGTTTTTCGAGATTCAGCACCACTGGGCCCAGAGCTTTCCCAAATCAGAAAAACGGTATCATTCTTGGATAGCGCAGCTCACAAGCCTGTCCACGACGAAAGTCTTGATTTAACCAGGGATCTGAACATGCCACAGAAAGACAGCACGCAAAGTGAAGAAAGCGTGTCCTATACAATACAAAGCATACCCATGAGGAAAGTTTCAGCGACATTCAAAAGTGTTGTTGAGGATTTTTGTGCAGAGCATGGGTTTCTTATGGAAAAACTCCAAGATCAGCACGCGCAACTGCCCTACGGTTTGCATGGGGACACCTTGGTGCCGATATTCAGGCTTTCTCGAGGCGATACAAGCCATAGAGTGGCCATAAATGATGATATTTTATGGTTAGAGAAAGGAAAAGGAGAACTTGTACCTACATATCTGTATGAATTGAAATAAACTCACCAATTCTAGCATTTATTGATGACATATTTACACGGCGTAGAAGAAGATTAAAATTTCACTGATTGGTCTTTTCTGTCTTATCATCTTCAGCTGGAGTGTCGACCTTTGACGCACCATCCTCAGTTGAAGAACCGGAAACAACCTGTTCGTTCTCAATGTTCTTTGCATCAGAGTTTTCTGGCTTTCCTTCGGCCTGTGTTCCTTGCTTGGCCTCTTCACCTGTGACCGCGGCCTCGATCTTATCCTCACGAGCAGCCACAGCCTCTTCCTCATCCTTTATTTGCTCTGCGTAGTAATCGGGATACTTACGGAAGCACTCCTGCATGCCTTGGAATTTCTCCACGCAATCGATACCCTTTGGCTCAGCTTCTGAGAATACAAAGCAGGAGAATGCCAACTTGAACTCTTCACCACAAGGTCCCTGAGCCATTCCACCCAAGCAGGGACAATCCCAGTTGATTTCGCCCGTGTCTGGATTGTAGGCACCCTCCCGCTCAGCTTCCTGGTTAGTTGGTTCCAGTTGTGCTTCTTCCACTTTCTGCAATTCCTCATCGGATCTCATAATTTTGCCGCTAGACTCTAGAGAGTCAGACGAAACGATGGTGTTTTCCTCAGTTGGCTGAGCCATGTGGTGCTCAGTTGCCTCTGATTCTTCTGGCTGCCCTGTCTCCTCACCAGACTTCTCTTCGGCAGCTTCAGGCTCCTGTTCAGGTTCCTTTGCCTCCTCCGTAGCTTCAGGTTCAGTCTCAGCCTCAGCTTCAGGTTCAGTTTCTTGCTCAGCTGCTGGTTCAGGCTCCTGCTCAGCTTCTGGCTCAACCTTGGATTCGTCCTTGGGCTTCTTCTCGAATGGGTACACGTAGTAGATCGCGGACAACGCAGCAGTAGCACCCAGAGTCCAATGCAACGGCGTCCCATTCTGAGCAGTTCTCTGACCTCCAGCAGATGCTGAGTAAGAGCGACACAGGCTCTTCCCTCGAGCACGCCACACAACAGCCAACCTCTTCGAGCTCACCTGGCTAGCAAACCTAGCGATCTTGGAACGATACATAGAGCTTTGAGCAACTTCAATGGTATATCAACGACTCCTAAGCCTGATTGAACAGCTGTCCTTGTGTAAAAGACACTTCGTTGGATGAGATATCCCATAAGACCTCGACTAAGCAAACTTTCAACTTAACCAGCACCATCACCACCGAAGAAGCCCTCGAAATCAGGTCTAGGAGGCTATTTGCTGTGTTGTCTGGGGTGCCATGAAGATCTACTACATCGGAGTGTTCCGCAATGGGGGCGAGAAGGCGTTGGAACTATCAGAAGTGAAGGATCTATCGCAGTTTGGGTTCTTTGAAAGAGGCAGCGTGGGTCAATTCATGACCTTCTTTGCTGAGACTGTGGCCACTAGGACCGGAGCAGGCCAGAGACAGAGCATTGAAGAGGGCAACTACATCGGACACGTCTACGCGCGGGCAGAGGGCCTTTGTGGTGTGCTCATCACGGACAAGGAGTACCCTGTCAGACCTGCATACACGCTACTGAACAAGATACTGGACGAATACTCTGTGGCACATCCTTCCAACACGTGGAAGTCTGTTAGCGAGACCAACGAGTCCCTTAAGATGCAGAATCTGGATCTGTACATCAAGAAATACCAGGATCCATCCCAGGCGGACGCGATCATGAAAGTCCAACAGGAATTGGACGAGACCAAGATCGTCTTGCACAAGACGATCGAAAACGTGCTGCAGAGAGGCGAGAAGCTCGACAACCTCGTCGACAAGTCTGAGTCGCTCACGGCGAGCTCCAAGATGTTCTACAAACAGGCCAAGAAGACCAACTCCTGCTGTACCATCATGTAAGATGTATACAAATACTAATCAGCTAGCATAATCGAGTCGTAACCAGTGGGTTCAACGTCGCCGGAAGAACAAGAGGAGAGCAACCGGAGGTACTCTGATTCGTTGTTTTACTTCTCGTGCAAATGCCTGGGGTTGCGGTAATGCAGGTGAGTTGTCATGAATTAAATTCGTGCTTACGTAGCTAAGGTAGAGTGCTTGGTCACTCTCTGAAAGCTCTTCGTTTCCATATCTTTGTCCTCGTAAAGCTCTCCAGCGAATCCTTCTCGCCTGTGGCGATCCAGTTTGTATCGGAGTAGACCCATCCGATGGGTCTCCAGCAGTCGTCAAGCCAAGTCCAACCATCGGGCAGGCCCTCTTGAAACTCCCACGGTGACTTACATGCAACTATGTGACCATCTACCTTCATGCAAAAGCTCGGTTTCTCATAACTGAGCATTATAGAGGACCAACCACGGTCTTTCCACTTTCTTTGGTTCTCATAGATCGTGAAATCCATCACCGTGATGTTCTGATGCGTCAGGTGGCCGTTCCTAACAGGTATGGGCTCACTCCAAGGGTATAGTTTCTGTAGTTGTAATTGAAGCCTGTGACCTCTAAGAGTTGCAATGGAGTCTGTACGAGGTACGAGCTTGAAAGAATGACAAAAATCAATGGCGCTTTGGGCATCCATCATAGGTGATAGCTGGATGTTTCGGTTGTTGCCAAAGAACGACACTAAACAATAGTAAATCTTGCGAACCACGTACACTCTCCAAAAGAGTTTAAGAGTGCATTGACACCATGTAGAGTGATAGAGCATCGCAAGAACTGTCACCCACATCACATAAGTCCTAATTGTCAGTGTTTTCATCAACAAGTAGTGTATCGGTGTAAAAAACAGGGTGAGCTTCACCAAATTCACCCGACTTCTAGTGTCCACGGTCCTTCCCAGAACCTCGGACCGCATGGTTCCCAATTTATCCAGCACAGATTCGAGAACAATGACAATGTCATCCAGTGTAGGCGGTTCCGACTCTCTCAAGTCTTGGTAAACTGTCAACACGTAATATGCAAAGTTGAACTGTAGCACAAGGGCACTCATCAGCCCCAGCCAGAAAGTAAAGATGCTGCCAGGATTCAACCTACTCTTGTCCCCGCTAGGCTCGGCAAACGACAACAGGTTGACCACCAAGCATACCATAACCAGATGAATGAAAGGGAGGCATCGATCCTGGCTAACCCACATAACATTGCTCAGAGCACCATCAACCACTATGAGCAAAGGATACAATCGATAGAGAACACTCGACAAGTTGCTCGGAGTGACAAACGTCAAGGTAGGCTTCTGACCGTGGTTGTAGATGAACTTCGCCTGGCAACGGAACACCTTGTCTCTGTCCCGTTTCGATTTCATAGCTGTGCTGTAAAGCTCCCACTGGCCTCTTTAGATGACCAGCGACCTTCTCTTAGCTTTGTGTGGTAAGTCGGCTGTGATACGTCTCAATGAAAGGCGCAAGTCGAGGGGTGTTAATGAACCCTATGATGAACATTCGCTTTGTGTCCTCAGGGATGATCAATGGTCATTTGACGTCCCTGATCCATCACAATGCTTTGTGGAGCCCAACAAGATGCCAATGGCGAGTATTGGAACCTTGACTAAATAGATTGAAAAATCGTGTACTAGGCCCATAAGGCGATACAAGCGATGCGATTAAACGTACAGCTACTTAAGAACTCATTAACACACAAAGCCGGTTCAATCGCCACTTGATACGTCGCAGATCCGCAATGGGTGACTCTAAGTTAGTGAGAAAGCTTCCCTCGGTGAAAGTGGTCGCTCGGAAGCAGATCAAGACTACCATGTATGTGAAGTCCAGCACGCCGTACATCAGTGCTTTGAAGAGAATTAAGAGGTTTCTCCGAGATCTGGGCAAGAATGGAGGCTCTTACGTTGTGGTCCTGGGCATGGGGAAGGCCATTGAGAAGACACTTTCGCTTGGGTGCCATTTCGAGCAACAGTTGGGGAAGAAAGTGGACATACTGACGAAAAGCGTGGAAGTATTAGATGAAGTAGCGCAGGATGCCGGCGAGGATACAGATATTCGCGATATTGACCGAGAAACTACGTTGGAGAAACGAACTGTGAGTGGTGTGGAACTAAGGGTGTATCCATGACTATATATGCGAATTAAATATGTACATTAGAAAGGCTGTCGCCTGTTTCCTCCAACTGCAGGGCTTTTTTGGAAGTTTCTGCCATCGTTTCCAGCTCTTGAATCTCTCTCGTAATTTTGTTCTTTCTGTTAAGAGGTCTGTATCGCTGTATCAGTTCATCGCACAATTCAGCGCACCTGGCATAGTCTCTGTGATAGTATAATCTCTGGCAAAAATTTGTCAGCTTCTGTCTCGTGAGCTTCACCTGAAGGTTCTGATTGGGATTCTCCAGGAGTTTCATAGGCTCCTCCTTGCCCATCCATCCCAACTCAGTCTTCTTGGGTCCTCCCTCCACTTCCAGGTACTGATACAGCTGATTCTGATATTCCTCGTCTGACTGGCCCTTCCGAACCTTCGTTTTACCAGTAGCCTTGCGGACTAGCACTTCACCCGAGTGATCGTCCAGCGATATAGGTTTCGTTATCGATTGGTTCTTGACACCATTTCTTCTGGAATAACCACTGGCATCATCGGCAGACCTGGCAGCTGCAAGCTCTGACATGTTTCTGGTAAATACTAATCTGAAATATGGCAACCTAGACCGCAGCAGCCAGCGATATACCATACAGAGGACGATATATAAATCAAAGTATATATGCACTGTAATTTTTCACTTTTAGGCACTGTCGCTAAGGTGAAAAAGCTTGATTTGAATGCTAAATTCATCGTAATGAATCTCTTGGCAGTCCTTCTCTGGAGCATTTGGATCGAGAAACTCGTAGATAACCACTCCAAAGTCTATATGCTCTTGCTGGCCAAGAGCTATCATTGGAGCGTGCCAGATGCCTGCGCCGTAGGTGACGGCCTGGGTTCCCTTACAGAGAAACGCTCTCAGAGTAGTCAGATCTGGGCCACCTCTTTCTTGGCTTTCCAAAGCCACTACTACCACATAGCTGAACTGGCTGCTTGGGCAGCCCATTGGCATGAAAGTCTGTGAGCTGAATGGATGTTTCTCGAGAACTCTTATGGAGTGCTTTATCGAAGTGCCTTCTGAGGTGCTGAAAGTCCTTCTGAGGTGTGGTTGAGGAAAACATCTGAACAGATTCCAGTTCGGCGGTCTGCTGAATGGATGCTTCTGCTCGATTTGGCTCACGCCGAGCAGCTTAATCGCAGTTCCCTGGTTGGCATTCTTTGAAGAGTCACTAGCCTTTGCAACCTGCTCTTCGGGAGATATTATACTACCGTAAGGCGCAAATTCATCTACGGTTAGTTCGGTAGCTTTCACAGTCACGGTCATGGCGATGGCAGGACTCAATGGCTGTTTTCCGTCGACCTATTGCTTCGATTGAATGGTGCTACTTATCAATGGTACCAACGCGCTCAAGAGGTAAGCTACTGCAAATCTCAGAGCGAAGTGGTCTTGTTACTACACTCTTCTTCGAGTGGCTACCGTTTAAATAGATCGTTCCAGACAAGAACCATATGTGCTGGCTTGGGCCTGCGGAATCAGGACACATTCGGTTTTTGCCGGGCAAAACCAGTGAGATCAAGACTGATCGATCGTGGTCAGTGGTCGTGACCTTGGATACTGGTATCGCCGGTTCTCCTGCTTTTGCGTCGATTTTGTGTAGAATGTAGCATACTACATCGAAGATTTCATCAAAAGAACGTCCTCTCTGATCAATGACAATTATGGGATCAGATCCCAGAGACAAAGGACCCATTGTGGTGAGAAATGGCAAGCTCGGAAGTAATCGAACAGTGGAAAGCCACCAAGACCATAGGGATCATCGGTCTTGGTGATATGGGGCTGTTGTATGCCAACAAATTCTCCGAGGCAGGTTGGAAAGTTGTCTGTTGCGATAAGGAAGAGAACTATGAAGCCTTGAAAACTCAGCATGGTGACTCAAGGTTCCAAATAATGCGGAATGGACATCTCGTATCGAGAGTAAGTGATTACATTGTCTATAGTGTCGAGGCCGAGGGCATCGATAGTATTGTCAAACTTTATGGGCCTTCTACAAAGTTGGACGCTATTGTTGGCGGTCAAACAAGCTGTAAGACGCCTGAAATTGCTGCATTTGAGAAGCATCTCCCATCTGATATCGATATCATAACCGTGCATTCGCTACACGGGCCCAAAGTGAACACAGAGGGCCAACCGCTGGTCATCATAAAGCATAGATGTTCGAAGCCGGAATCATTTGATTTCGTAGAGGCCGTCACGTCGAGTCTCAAGAGCAAGAAGGTCTACCTGTCATACGAGGAACACGATAAGATAACGGCAGACACACAAGCGGTTACCCATGCAGCCTTTTTAAGTATGGGATCTGCTTGGGCCAAGATAAAAATTTACCCCTGGACACTGGGGACCATCAAGTGGTATGGTAGTCTAGAGAATGTCAAAGTGAACATTTCCTTACGGATCTACTCGAACAAGTGGCATGTTTACGCAGGTCTTGCGATCACAAACCCTGCAGCACACAATCAGATATTGCAATATGCAGCAAGCGCCACAGAGCTTTTCTCCCTGTTCTTGAAACATGATGAGAAGGAGCTCAGAGAGAGAGTTTTACGAGCCAAGAAATTCGTGTTCCAGAGCCATACGGGAGACCTATTGCTAGATGATAAACTACTGGATAAATACTCGCTGACGCCCCGCCAGGATATAGCCGACGGCGAAAAGCCAGTTCCTAATTCACACTTGTCCCTACTCGCCATCGTGGACTCATGGTATCAACTTGGAATCAACCCTTACGACCATATGATCTGTTCAACACCGCTCTTTAGAGTGTTCTTGGGTGTTTCCGAGTATCTTTTCCTCACGCCAGGTTTATTGGATCAAACGATTACGGCTGCCATTCATGATGAGTCTTTCAGAAAGGATGACTTGGAATTTGTGATCTCAACGAGGGAATGGAGCTCCATCGTCACATTTGCCAATTTTGATCTTTACAAGAGGAAATTTCAGGAAGTACAAAAGTTCTTCGAGCCAATGTTCCCAGAAGCCAACAAAGTTGGTAATGAGATGCTGAAAACCATTGCTAGTCATTCCCGCTAAACAGTATGTATTTATATATGCTTCCATGCGTCTTCTTCACCTGAAGAATCGCTTTACGATTATATGCTAGTTGACAGGCCACTTTCATTTCCTCGCCCTTTTCCTTCTATGTTCGATGTGCTCATGTTCACTCATCTCAGGCCTTCGTTTCATCATCGCACTCCCAGTGCGATAACTGCCGTCACATGCAATGAGACTGTCCCCAGTACAGGAGCCAGAGACCTGGCTAACCTGGCTATCGCGTGCTCCGTGCGACCCTCCGTTCCTATGACAGTGCTCCTTCACCATCACATAGTCTCCGGGCACCAACCTCCCAACAAGCTCTGGGAATACACTTTTAAACTCCTTGTTGATGATTCTATTCCACGCAAACGTAAACCTCGACTTGTCACAATCCACCATCTCTCCCTCCCTCAGCCCTTTCCAAAAGAACAGGCTCCAGACCTGCTGCAGGAAGGGTAAAAGACCACGATCAAGCAGAATATAGTTCAGATGTGTTAAAGAGATGCTCCTATTGCTCGGGTATACGTCGTTCGGAGTTAAACATCTCAGTATAACGGCCGGCTCCTGCTCGTCCTCAATGTATAGCTTTAAATACAGTTCCACAGACGTGCTGGGATCATTCAAAACCAGATGCCAAAAGTGTAGATTCGAGTCCTGCGGCTTCAGATGGAACAGCACATTTTTTCCCTGACCAAAGTGTGAGTTGTAACGCGTCAGATTCTTCCATTCCCGAAGCAGTCTCCGTGTAAATAGACTCACCATGACCACCGCTACAATCTCCAAACAGCTCACTCGACTTGTTTGCCTCTTCTGCTGATCCTGCTTCTGTTGATAGGCGCTCCATATAGCAGATGACTTTTCCACCAAATTCCAGCGCTCTTCTGCCCTAAGTTAGGGCATGATTTTCGAGCCTGTCCGGATTGTTGGGTTGCCCTACCTTAGGACAGTTTTTCCGCTCTGTCCGGTTCGAGCCTTAGTTTTTATCGATCTTTGGCTGTTAAGACTGGTAATAGGTGTCCCAGAGGGCGGATCCACTGTGGAATAGCAAGCTAGAGGGCTCTTTGAGTGGCTGGGTTAGTCTCGGGGACGTTTGGAGTTGCATTTGGGAGCGATCAGGGAGATCTTTTGTGTTGGATCGAGTGGTGTGTCAGCGGAATGGGAAATTTCTTTAGTTCTATGTTTGACCGACTATGGGGGGTGAATAAGGAGTTGCGGATCTTGATTCTGGGGCTGGATGGTGCCGGTAAAACGACCATTCTGTACAGGCTGCAGATTGGCGAGGTGGTGACGACGAAGCCCACAATTGGTTTCAACGTGGAAACGCTTACGTACAAGAATTTGAAATTGAACGTGTGGGATCTGGGAGGACAGACGAGTATCAGACCATACTGGAGATGCTACTATGCGGATACGGCAGCGGTGATATTTGTGGTGGACTCCACGGATAAGGATCGAATGTCAACCGCGTCCAAGGAATTACATCTGATGTTGCAGGAAGAGGAACTGCAGGATGCGGCACTGCTGGTGTTTGCCAACAAGCAGGATCAGCCCGGTGCATTGAGCGCCAGTGAAGTGTCCAAGGAGCTGAATCTCGTGGAACTGAAGGATAGAAGTTGGTCGATCGTCGCTTCCAGTGCCATCAAGGGTGAGGGTATCACTGAGGGATTGGACTGGCTAATAGACGTGATAAGAGAGGAACAACTGTGATGTGTCTGTCATGTAATTTGTACATAACTTTGCAAAACTTAATGATTCATTTTCCAAAGGCATCTGAAAAAGTGTAGAAATCGCAATACTACAAGAGAAGGGGAAAGTTAGGCAATTGACCATTGAATCGCCTCACATACCGCCACTGAGGCCAGCAATGATACTGAGGTTTGCTTGCAATGGGTCGTGGAGATTTTTCAGCTCCAGAAGCGGCCCTATTTGGCGAGGATCTGTTAGAAACATGGTAATACCCACGACAGGCGTTCTCTCGCTGGCCTATCTTCAAAACAAGCAGCATCAATTGTTGAATGAGGCTTTGAAACCTGATCCCAAAGGTGACACCTTCGAGATGGGACTTTACCTGTCTTCTCAGAGGGAAATACGTGAGAAGATCCAAGAAGTGCGGGTCAAGAAGCTCAAGAAGTGCCATAATGCAGTTACATTGTGCGTGAAGAAGCTTTACTTCCTCGTCAAGGATAATATTATAGAACCCATTTTCACAGTCTTCCGGTTCTTAGAACTTTCTGCAATATTTATCCCTGTTCTTCTGGTGTACCCAATGTCATTCTTGGGAAGACATCAAATAGTGGAGGGAGATGAAAAGACATTGGAGACCAGTGGTTCGTTGTTGTGGTATAAGATATTGCGTAAAGCACTGGAATGGGCTGGTCCCAGTTTCATCAAGCTCGGTCAATGGGCGGGGTCGCGTACCGATATGTTTTCTCATGGGTTATGTGACGAGTTGGGCAGGCTGCACAGCAATGCACAGGCTCATTCGCTGGCTTATACTAAGGAAAAGATTTGCCAGAGCTTAGACGATAGATACGAGTTTGACGAGATTTTCGAAGAGTTTAACGAAAAGCCGCTGGGAGTTGGTGCCATTGCGCAAGTCTACGTGGGAAAACTCTCTGAGAGTTTCGTCAAATCTCAGGAGATCAATCAGGTCGATGATGACAACATCAAAAGCCAATGGTGTGCTGTAAAAGTTATACATCCACATGCCGCTAGACAGGTAAGCCGAGATCTAAAGATCATGACGTTCTTTGCCAGTTTCATCAACATTATACCGACGATGGAATGGCTTTCGTTGCCCAATGAGGTGGAGAATTTCAGCATCCTCATGCGATTACAACTGGACCTGAGGATTGAGTGTCTGAATTTGCAAAGGTTTAACGAAAACTTCAAGGACTCTGTCCAGATCAAATTCCCCAAAGGCCTCCAACAATTGTCTACCAGGGACGTCCTTTTTGAGGAGTACATACACGGGTTCCCGATGGAGAAGTTTCTGAGTATTAAAGATCAACTGCACAGCGTTGAGCTTTGTCAACAGGTAAGTGATCCATTCATTGACGCTTTTCTGCAAATGCTGATCCTGGATGATTTTGTCCATGCCGATCTACATCCCGGCAATGTCATGCTAAGATTCGTCAAGCTCAACAAGTATGGAACAAAGGTGAACTCTACCGAGACAGAGACCTTCCAAATCGTCCACAGCCTGAAGAAGAAGCTACGTGAGAAGGATCCAACTCTTGTCGACGAATTCAAGCAGGTTTTAGAAGACTACACCCCGCAAATATGCTTCATCGATGCAGGACTCATCACAGAACTGAACAAGAAAAACCGTACTAACTTCATCGCCCTCTTCAACGCCCTAGCGCGATTCGACGGGTACAAAGCCGGGGAGCTAATGATCGAAAGATCAAGAACTCCAGAGACAGCGATAGACAAAGACGTGTTTGCGCTCAAAGTCGAAAAACTAGTGAGCAACGTCCGGAAACGGACCTTCACCCTCGGTACCATCTCCATCGGTGATCTTCTCGATCAAATGCTCTCCATGGTGCGCTCGCACCACGTAAGAATGGAAGGTGACTTCGTCTCTGTCGTTGTGGCGATCCTGCTACTTGAGGGGATCGGCAGACAACTCGACCCAGACCTAGATCTCTTTGCAAGGTTCGTATCATATGTTATCATTAACGGTTTTCCCCAGCTCAATCTTACTAACCAAGACTACTTCTAACGCAGCTCTTTGCCCATCTTAGGAGAGTTCGGTATGCAACGTGAGAACTTAAAGCTACTGCAAGATGCCGACATGTTCTCGATGCTCAAGGTCTGGGTAGGCCTGGAGATCCGCTACTTGATGAGCACGTCCGCCAAGAGCATCTTCGAGCTCATAAAAACAGATCAACTATGTCCGAACTACTAGTTTGTATACGCAGCTTATAGTCATATCGCACGTGGAGACGCCGCGTAATTAGCCGCTTAGGTATTTTGCGACCTCGTGCTCCGAAGTGCCAAGATATAAAAGATACAAGGTTTTCAACGGGACTTTGCAGGAGCGGCAGGTCGTCCAGCTGCTATACTGGTCCTGGAATCGTGTTTGCAGAGTGTCGTTTGCGGGTACGAGCAGGCCGCTAGGAAGAATAGGTACTTCGGAAGGCTGAGTGAGATAAACGAGACGGGATGAAGTTTGGTAAGACGTTTCCGAGCCACCAGGTTCCGGAATGGAGTCACCAATATGTGAACTATAAGTCGCTGAAGAAACTGATCAAACAGATCAATCGCGAGCAGGAGAAACTGTACCGTCAGACGTTGGGAGACGCTGAGGGGAGAAGCGAACCACCTACCAAGACTAGAGACTCTGCAAATCTGCAGGAAAACTACTTGGACAATGCTGAGGTGAAGAAGCTGTTAGCTTCGTTTTTCTTTGCGCTGGACAGGGATATCGAGAAGGTTGATAACTTCTACAACATGCAGTACTTGGAGTACGAGAGAAGATTGCGTAGATTGACTTCGAGTGCACAGTTCATGGATGTGAGTAACGCGCTATTGGAGCAGTCAGGTATGACTCTTTTACCTGGGTTGCAACAACCAGCGCCGGTGTCGCAGCAGTACCAGAGTGGTCACTCTACTGACAGTCACAATTTGAGACCAATGGTGTCCTCAAGCTCCCACGACGTTTCCGACTCGCTGGATGAGGTTTTAGGGATGCTTTTGGAGCTGAGGTCTCACTTTCGTAATCTGAAGTGGTATGGAGAACTGAACAAGAGAGCTTTTATCAAGATTCTCAAGAAGTTGGATAAGAAGGCGGGGACTAACCAGCAACATGCCTACTTGCAGGCTAGAATCTTACCATTAGGCTTTGCAAATGATGCAGAAGTGGCTAGGAACCTCTCCACAATCAACGATTTCTTGGACAAAGTGTCATTTAAAGTCAAGTATAAAAACGGGACGGAAGCCTCATTTATTGAGAATCACAGATCTAACTCCGACTTGGCTTTAAACGGAACCAACGGGTCAAGTTCAGTAATCCTCAACTTCATCGAAAAAGATGATGAACAGGGTTTGATCACTGAGTTGACTACCACTTACAGGTCTGTCGTTTTGATTCCTACCAGAGTTCTCGTTAATCTCTTGAACAAAGCGGCATTATACCAATCATACAAGTGTGTCGATGAACTGTTGGAGGTTATTCCCTCTTTACGTGATCCAACCGATATCAATGTTAGAAACTTTTTTCATCATCATGTCATTGCGTTGGGTAAGAATCATAAACGAATCAAGGAATTGAAATCTAAAAGTTCCTTGGAGAGTAATGGCCATTTATCAGTTGAGAAGAGTCAAAGACAACATGACAATTCATCGTTAGAAAAGGAACTAAGCTTTCAAGCGGCTGCCCCACCATACTATGCTTCCAAATTGGTGGCAGCTTTTGGACCCGATGGTGTGAATTCCAATGACTCGCCTGCCGCCTTGCTTTACATTTTGAATAAGCTACCAGCTCATCTAAGGCCTTGTTTGCTACAGCGTGATAACTACAAGCGCACTCCTCTCCACTATTCGTCTCAATATGGTTTGGTGGAGGTTACGAAGATCATCATCGAGAGCCTAGAAGAGTGGGGGGCTTGGAACCCTGATCTACCAATTGATGATACTGCAACTTGGGGAGACAGTGAGAAATTGACGCCACTTCATCTAGCTGTCTTGGGACCACACCCTATCACGGCAGCAACTTTGCTCTCCTATATGAACCCTTGTAAGCCCGTCAGCTCACCTCAGTTGATCCATTTGGCTACAAGATTGAATTCTCCAGGTTTGGTCAAAGCATTGCTGTCAGTCAAAGGTTTTGACGTTGACTACCGTGATGAAGAGACACAAGAAACTCCACTATACCTAGCAACCAGATTGAATCTGTACGAAGCAGCGGTATGTCTATTAGAAAAGGGAGCCAATACCGAACTAACTGAAAAGCTTTTTGGCTGGTCGCCAATTTTCGCAGCAGCTACTGAAGGTCTTGAAAGAATGGTCAAATTGTTAGTTGAGCACGGAGCTAAATACGTGGTGTTCGATGAGAGTGGATGGACTCCAATGGAACATGCCGCATTGAGGGGACACTTGAATATCACAAAGATGATTAAGGTCACCGACCATCCAGAGATCACTCACCCTTGTATTTCGGCGACCGAGCAAATCTCTGAAACTGAGGCATCAGACGCAATTAATGACAACGAAGACACAATCGAGGTGGAAAGCAATTTCAAGCACTCTGGGAGCCAACCTTCGCTTGAGCATATTTCATCAACCAATTCTGGCGTTTTTGATCATCAAGAGTTTTTGAAATCATCGATTACCGGTGGAAGCTTGCACAACAAAATACATACTAACGTTCTACCACAGCCTGTTAAATCTTTCGGTCACCGGTATTTAGCTGATGATGAATCTGTCATTTTGATAACTTTGGGAGGCAATGATACTCGTAAGCTAAGTCCCGCAGTAACGCTGAACAAGGTTCCAGTTTCCAAAGTGTCCTCCACGGAATTGGATACAGCTTTGTCGCTGGTCATTAGTTGTGATGGTGACCTAAGCGATACTCCGATCGTCTTGGATTTGCCATTGGATGCGAACTTAGATAACATCAGTTTCAAGGTCCCATTCAAGCCAGGCAGTCCACAAGTTGTTTATTTTGATGTCGTTCCCACGTATGGGTCGATGCCTTCCAAGGCAGATGAAACCGTCCCTAGAGGAGACTACCGGACCGGTCCTTACGGTGCATATGATGCATTCAACAAGTCTCAAAGCTCATTGAGCTCGACAGCTTCTGTTGGTAGAAATATCCGACCTTCTAAAGTCATCGGTCGCGCGGTGGCTCTATTAAACAAAACAGGAGCATCTGTCGGGATGAACCGCCGATCTTTGAACGACAAGATAACTTTGCCTATCATTGCGAATGAATCTCTTGAGATTCTTGGAACAGTGAGTTTCGAGTACATCACAGTTTCCCCATTCCATCATCCTAAAATGTCTTTAGGTCGGACCGAGACTTACTGGAAATCTCTGGTCTCTACAAGAGTCATTGGACATCGTGGTCTAGGTAAGAACTTTTCGTCTAAGAAGTCATTGCAACTAGGTGAAAATACGGTGGAATCATTCATTGCTGCAGCTTCACTCGGAGCATCCTACGTGGAATTTGATGTTCAGTTGACCAAAGATAACATTCCCGTTGTTTACCATGACTTTTTGGTCGCAGAAACTGGTGTTGATATTCCGATGCATGAACTAACACTGGAACAGTTCCTCCACCTAAACAACGTAGATGGTCAAACTGGATTCGACGGTGACCACAGACGTCGTTCAGTGGATGACAGTGGAGTTTTCGGCAAGGCAAGCAGAGACAACTTAAACAAAAATGGGAGCTACACACAAGTTTCTGAGTTGCTCGAGAACAGAATGAAGCTTACAAAAACATTCAAAGAGAAGAATTTCAAAGGTAACTCTCGTGGTCATTCTATTGCGGCACCTTTTGTTACGCTAAAGGAATTGTTCAAAAAGATTCCTGCCAATGTTGGTTTCAACATCGAGTGCAAGTACCCAATGGTAGACGAAGCAGAACATGAGGACATCGGTCAGATCGCTGTGGAGATGAACCACTGGGTAGACACCGTCTTACAAGTGGTTTACGATAACGCCAACGGACGCGATATCATGTTTTCTTCCTTCCACCCGGATATCTGTGTGATGTTGTCGCTCAAGCAGCCATCGATCCCAATTCTTTTCCTCACCCAAGGTGGTACCTCCAAGATGGCAGACGTGAGAGCCTCCTCGCTGCAAAACGCGATCAGGTTCGCCAGAAGCTGGAACCTGCTGGGTATCGTCTCTGACGCAAAGCCGATCATCGAAGCGCCCAGACTGGCACAAGTGGTCAAATCAAGCGGACTCGTCTGTGTCACATACGGTGTGGAAAACAACGACCCGGCTAACGCCAACATCGAAATGGATGCAGGTGTCGACGCTGTCATCGTCGACAACGTGTTGGCAGTCCGTAAAGGTCTAACCAAAGAAGCCTTGAACAATAAATAGTTGTACAAATGCTTACAGGGAACTTATAGAAACTACACAGAACATTTCATGCTGTGGTGACCGACATTCTCCTGACCCGTGGAACCCCAACGTCGGTAGAGAGGTCATGAGAACTGCTCATCTCCTTCTCCATCACGATCAACTGCTTCATGGTCGTTTCGTCCTCTAAAGTCTTCTTGATCGAGTCGACATCTTCCTCACCCTCGAGGAACAACTGCACAGACCTGGTCGAAGCGACCTCGTTGATGTAGTGGTACGCATCTGGGAAGGGCTGGATGTGCTTGACGGTGCAGCCCTTCATCGTATTGCCAAAGAACTTCAACAGCGTAACGTCACTGACTGACAATGGGATGTTGGCTACTACGACGGAAGATGGCGACATGATGGATGATTGGATGATGAGTGGTGCTCGTTCCAGAACCCTCCATCTGCTACCTGTCTCCATCGCCTGCCCTTATATACCCGGTCCCCAGAATCCAAGCTCCGGGCCCCCGCATTTAATATGGCCAGTCCTCACGAATCACGCCATTGTGGTGGCCCGGGAACTCCGGGCGACTATATAAGAGGGCTGGTCAGAGCTTGACCGGGCTCTCAAGCAAACACTGCAGGATATCGATTAATGGCTATGTACTTGTAGTAGTTTTTAGTGGGCTCACAGCAGTGTCTCGCCCAGGGCACATCTTACAATGGCACAACCTGCCGAGATGGTATCTACCAGATGTAGCTCGTGGCCGGCGAGCGCTGGGTTGCACTCGACGATGTCTAGAGCGACCAGTTTGCCGGTCTCTGCGACTCTCTCGGCTAGGAAGAGCGCTTCTCTCAGCGTGAGACCGCCTCTCACCGGGGTGCCCGTAGCGGGCACGAAGAGAGGGTCGACAGCGTCGACATCGTAGGAGCACATGATGGGGCTCTGGCCGTCTGGGCTGATGGCTTTGAGGGCCATTTCGATGACATTGTTGATCCCGTAGCGGTCGACGTGGTACATGGAGAAGGCGGTGATGCCCAGGTCCTTCAGGATCTTCTTTTCGCCGGCTTCAACGTCTCTCAGACCGATATATGCGATCTTCTCGGGCCGCAAGTTGCCTGGGACCCATTTGAGAGCCTCGGGACAATCCGGGCTGTTCTTGTGTAGACCGAGTAGGAAGGACACCGGGCAGCCGTGCAAGTGGCCAGACTTGGTGCTCTCGAGCGTGTTGATATCGGCGTGGGCGTCGATCCACAGCAGGCCTGCGTCTGGATGCTTGTCTAGGACGGCAGAGACACTGCCGATCGCCACAGAGTGGTCTCCACCGATGGTCAAGGGGAATCTTTCCTCGCCCAGACACTTTCCGACCGACTGGTAGATCAGCTGCGTTGCCTCGCCGACCAGGTTAGGTTTCTTGATTCTCCCGTACTCGTCCTTGACCGTGTCTTCAAGCATACGCTTGATGATCACCTCGTTGTCCAGCGGGTTCTCTACAGACGTCTTCCAGCCCATCTCTTCCAGGTTGTGGCGCAGCCCATGCTTCAGGATGTACTTGGGACCGTCTTCGACACCGGCCTGGCCCTGGCCGCCGGCGAAAGGAGCCGCGACCAACGCCAACTTGCGTTCTTTGTAAAATTCGTAGCTAGGAGCTTGTGTTATTTGTTCCATCGTGATGTGTGTCGTTGTACTTACTGCAAGATCCAAGAGACTAACTCAGGCCACGGCCCGCCATCCACGTCCCTTTTATATCTTTCAGGGAGCGCCACCGCCGCGTTAGATTGCACTTAGAATAGACGTTCGCCAATCAGGTACTCTTCCTCGAGATCTCCATCACTTGCACTTAATGGAACTTCACCAA
The DNA here is from genome assembly GCA_003708055.3 of Torulaspora maleeae. Taxonomy (NCBI): domain Eukaryota; kingdom Fungi; phylum Ascomycota; class Saccharomycetes; order Saccharomycetales; family Saccharomycetaceae; genus Torulaspora; species Torulaspora maleeae. Next base: position 37,633 of record PPNA03000010.1, on the reverse strand, counting down.
CTCGAGCCTCGCAGAATCGTCACTCTCGACGAAGCTTCAGATAAGGCTTAAAAAACTGACTGATAGCGCCCCCAGAAGCCCTGTGCTCTTCTAACCGCTGAGCTGTGCCATAGCGAGGGCCATCGGGGGGCTGCCAGGCTGGGAAGCCAATTTAAGCGGTTGTGGAGAGCTGGTATGTACACTGGACAAAGACGAAAAAACATCTAATTTTATTAGCGCCGTGGCGCAGTGGAAGCGCGCAGGGCTCATAACCCTGATGTCCTTGGATCGAAACCAAGCGGCGCTATTATTTTTTATTTTTCATCGAGGAATACCGGCGATACAGGTCATCTTGAACATGATGGAGCAGCGAAGAAAAGTGGTCTTTGAGCTTTGGGAAGGTTCATTTTTGATCGTCAATGGCAAACCTGGAGTCAGCACGGTACTCGTTTGGTTTGCAGGAGGAGGACCATTTCAAGCAGAGTCTTTTCACGCAGTTTGGATCGGTGCCAGTTGGTGGAGCTTTTAGTGCAGCATCGGCGATGATGGAGGATCAGGGATTACAGCCAATTGTTGTCGAAGAGAAGGAATACGATGGTTTTGATGGTGGGGAGAGGCTTTCGGCGTCTCCCGCGGCTGGCAGCGACGTGCCAGCGGGATCTGATGTGGCGACCAAGATCAGTGCGGTGAGAAGCATCGATATCCTGGAGTATCTGACGAATTCGCTGGCTGGGAAGGACAAGCTGACCAAGATTCTCAAGTACACGCTGGACTTGCTGAGATTGCTGGTCAGCAACTCGAGAGCCAGTATCACCAAGTGGGATCCGTCGGTTCTGACGCACTATCGGAAGGTGCTCAAGAGTCTGAACTTTGGCATGGTGTTGAAACACCCGGTGACGATCACGAAGATTCTGCTGGTAGCGATATTTGAAAATTTTGAGTCCAAGGCCAATTTTGTCGGACAGCAGCTGAGCACGTACAGATACATTCTCAGATTTGGTGGCACACCGTTCAGGGTCCTGAAGATGTTACAGAAGATGCGTGAGACCGAGTGGGACTCGGTCAAATTGCAGAAGATATGGTTCAATGAGGCGTCTCTCAGGGACTTTCTGGATCTTTACTATGGGGTGTGTGACGAGATGGTGTTGTTGCATAAGCTCAAAGTTTGGTCTCACGACGGGCTATACAGTTGGTTTTCGAGGCATGAAGTGCTGTCGTGGCAGTATGATATCGTTCTCAGTTTGAAGGATAACTGGATCAAACTGCACAGCATTCAGAGAAAGATCGTCGAACTAAACATCCAACTGCAAGTGAGAGCCAAAGCTTTGAAGCTGTCGACGAATCTTCAGAGAAACCCAGGATACACGTCGCCCATACGGAAGCAATTGCTGAACGACCTGAATAGCGGAGGTGATTGGAATGGCAACGACTTGGAGATGAAACAGAAGATCGACCGTCTCAAACGTGAAAAATTCATCACTTACCTGGATCTAATAAGGCTCACGTTTGACTGTCTGGCGAATAGCACAGATGTGTTCAACATGAAGACTCCACCGGGCACTTACGCGGCTTTGTCTCTGTGCTCCGGTGTCACTGGTCTCGCTAAACTATGGATTAATGCTAGAGAACAACTATCTAAACCAACAGAACTTTGAAACTGTCTTTGCATTCGATTTAATTACATTACATGCACTTTTCATCTGTATAAAAGTACCTACTTGCGTTACACCCATTCCGCCTCCACTTGAGATTTTTGGAAAGTATAGTCCTTGCGATTCACCGTGGCTATACCATCTTTTAGACTGCACTTCCATCTTGCCTTCGTCCTTGTCACTTTATCGTATAAACATAACATTAGATTCTCATCCGGTCCATCGTCCTCGCCTTCGGAGATCAAGTAATCGTCATCGGAGTCGTCCAACTCTGAGCCCACTTCGTCCGTGTCTAATAGAGCACTTCTCTTCGCCTTCTTGGCCTCCTGCTTTAGAAGATCCGCTTGGTTATTGGAGTACGACAGAGTCAACTCTATCTCTTGCGGATTCTCTAATTTCGCACCAGACCCTGTTTCCAAAGCGCCGTCAACGTGCCCAGCATGGTTTTCACTCGCTGAACCGTTCCTATCCAGCTTGGTCTCGGAATCCTTACCATTTTGCACCCCTGCCGAGGTGGTATCAATCTTGCCTGAGTCGTCAGTGGGGAACCCGGGAAGCACCAATCCCTGTGACTCGGTATTAAGCGAGTACTCCGAAGGTACTGCCACTCCGTCGTCATTGGCCAAGTCGTTCCCGTTAACCAAGTTGTCGATAGACTGCTGTGCGGCACTCTCCTGCGGATCCCAACTAAAGTTTGCAACCTGCGTCTCAGTCAACTTCAACTGCCATACCCTTTTCAAATCCTGCAAGGTCTGCTCGTCAATCCCAGCATTCTCAAAATCCTCCCTCACTTCGTTCACAACTGACTCCACGATCACTTCGTAAATCCTGCTGGCCTCTGTGTTCGACATCTCTCTCAAGGGCTATCCGGAACGTCTCTCCCGCGAAACAAACAGAAAGAACTTCGCTCAAAACCTTCAAAAAGGCCAATCGCTATCCAATAAGGCCACACACAGTTGAACAACCCGCCAAAGTTGTCCAGTTGTTCTTCTATCCCGTCGTCTTGAACTGGCCTTCTCACTTTCTAACTGCTTCAGCAGGCCGCTTTTTTATACACTTCCGGGTAACAGGCACTGCTTAACGCTGGGTAATCTACTGATCTGGGTAGATTTAGAGCTTATGACGCCCTGAAGCGTCTATCTGGGTCTCTATGGGTCGATGGACGTTCTGGTACTGGCATTTGCGCCGCTGGTGGGCCACCGTCTGATTTGTGCGCCTCTTTTACCTGCTGTTTTCGTGTAGGCGTCAACAAACAAGACGCGTAAGTCATCTCATGAAGATCAACAGGCGACTCCGAGAGAAACAGACTGTATAGACACCGGGCTCGATGGATGGCGACGCTGTAATGAGTGGGCTGCCCGTGACACCTGTACGTGGAGGAGTCCAAGAGTTTGAAGGGACGGTTGAGAAGGATGAGTGTGTTCGGGACGATGTAGTGCAGTTGAAAGTACATCCTCATGGTCTGTCGGCGAGTAGGAGGTGGGCGACTAGTGAGTGTGGGGAATCCGATGAATCTTTGGACTGTGTGAAGAGAAGCCAGGAGGAGCAGACGGGTGGGAGTGCTCAGAAAAGCGCATTGGATCAGATCGATATCAACAGGATGTTTGCCAAGAGTCAGGATGCTGGAGAGGAGGCTGAAGGGTCTACTATTTACGTGAAACACTCCCCGATAAAATACGATATGAGCTCACCGGTGAAACACGATGTACCGAAAGAGGATGAGGGACCACAACCGAAACGGCTGAAATTGGAGCTGGAATGTGTCCCGAATCTGGGCCAGCCGGCTGGATTGAATGGTGAGAACGGCGAGGAGTCTCCCGTTGGGTCGCCGGAAGCCATTGAGATGTTAGAAGCCAAGAGCAGCCCCATGAAGGAGTTTAGTCAGGTTGTTTATGACCCTGAGGACAGAGAACATAACGGTCTGGAAGACACTCCACGGCGTCGCACGTCTGGCTTACATACCTTGACACCTGTTCACCAGAGCGATGGTGAACTCAAAGCTCAGTCTCCGCTGGAGTTAGATGATGACGCCGACGGTGGTGAATCATTCCGGATGCTCACCAGTAGAAATCAGGAGCTAGTGGAACAGGTGCATGTCCTGAATCAAAAGTTGAACAAGATGATGACCACTTGTGATATTACTTCCTACCGATACAAAAGAATAAAGATTAATTATGATTCACTGTCCAAGGATTGCGAAACAAAGTTAAGCGATAGCTATAATGAACTACAAGTTGCTACTGAGGAGCGTGATAGGCTGAAAGAAAGAGCCGCAAGGCTCAAGAGACGAATTGATGAGACCGGTGACGAGATTGAAATGCTGAATCAAAATCAATCCATCCTGCAAAAAAAATACACATCTTTATTGAGCGAAACAGAGAGCGAAAGGAAGAAGTATGAAGAGCTTGAGTTGAAGCATTCGAGTCTAAAAGAAAGGAATGTTGACGAAATCGAAAAAAATCAGCGATTGAGAAACCAGCTTGATGAGATGTCCTCGCAACTAGCGAAACTATCGGATAGCAATAAGCAACTGGGGACAGTGAACGAAGAATTGACCAAACAAGTTGAATCCACTCAAGGAGAAATGAGTTTAAGAAACGAAGAGATCAAAAGCTTACAAAAGCAATTAGAAGAAGCAGTAAATGCAGAGCAGGGCGCTAATGAGAAAGTTGCAGACCAGATCAATCAATTAATAGCGCAAAGGGCAGAGCTAGAGAGCGAGCTTGGGAAACACAAGATCAGAACAGGAAAGGAAAATGGAGAGTTATCAATCCGCGTAAAAGAAGCTGAAGATCGTTTGACAGAAAAGGTTGACGAGTTACATCAGCTCAAGACAAAGTTTGATCGAGTTCTAGAAGAATCGACCGAGAAGGATACGATGATGAAGAATTTGCAGAGAGATTTAGAAGAAGCCAATGATAATTTCGAGATCGACAAGGCGCAAGTCAAGGAATTGCAAAATGACAAGGCAGAGCTCGAACGTGCCAACGCTTGTATGGAAAGCTCGATAGCCGAGCTAGAAGAAAGTCTAAGGGAATGGCAGGCCAAATACAATGAACAGGCGGAGAAACAAAAAGCATCGGTCGAACTGGAGGCTATCCAGCTTAAGAACAGCAATATTGAAGCAGAGCATCTGGCGGAATTGGAGCAATTACATTCCAACCTAAGTGCCTTGCAAGAGGACTTAAAAAAGAACTCAAAAATCGTAGCGGAACTGAAAAGTGAGAACGACTCGTTGAGGATATCCAAGGACTCACTTCAGACAAAACTAGATGAGAACTCTAGCAATACTGACCACGAACTCATTGAGTCGTTGCGGAAAGAAGTCGCCTCCTGGCAAGACAAGTACCTTGTCAAAGAGCAAGAATCAAACAAGTCTTTGAAACTGCTCGCAGAAGATCTATACATACAGTACTCCTCCAAGCACGAGCAAAAGGTCAAACTGCTTAAGAAGGGCTATGAAACCAAGTTCCAAGGTAAACTAGACAAACTCACGCTACAGAATGAGGGCCTCTCACATGAGATAGAACAGCTGAAGGCTCATCTGACTTCAGAGAGGAAGGAGAAGCAAAAATTGCTCGATTTGCTGGAGACCAGGAAAATTCCCCAGTGAAGACGATAAAGTCGATTCTATTTTTAATTGTAAGTTAATCTGGGTTGTTTTTCAACAATCGTATAAATAGCCGCCGAGCTCATGTTTTTAGATAAAGCGGGTTAATCTTCGACAGAGAACAGTGATAACATAAACCTTATCGACAAGTTTAGAACAGGCTGCCTGCGACAATCGAATTCTGCGTACTGTAACCGTCCAGGCTATCCAGAAACGAGAATGATAGCTATATCTCAAACTAATGAGGAACACCAAGGAGTAAAGAAAAATTACAGATTGGCACGATATTGAATGTACAAACATTTGAGGTCTTGAGTTCTGATTATGGCAGCTATGTTTTACCGGGAAACCAGGGTTCCTTTCTTACCCAGAGGACATCTTCGAGTAACGGTCAATGGGGTGATTTGTACGCTTTAAAGAAAGCATTGCTCAGTCAAAGTGATTGAAGACGCCAAGAAGAACATATGGGGAGCTGAATTGACTCAGGAGTCACATGCAGCAGAGAGAAGCACTTAACTCTACCAAGAACAGATTACGACTGTCAAGGTGAAATGCACTCATAATTGTTTCGTTCCAGCTGCCAATTGCGACGTAACCTGATCAGAAGTTGGTTACCATCAAGAGGATTAGTGAAACCATCATTCTTTGTCCGTGGTGATTTTTCATATGATTATTTTGGCTCGATCATTCTTGGCAGCCATCGCGCCCCATTCTTCATTTAGAACGCCAAACAGCCTTAAGAAAACGCCATTCGAGTTCACGACGACTCAAGACCGACATTCGCAGAGCAGACCAAAGAGATTCAAAGTGGGCCTTGATAATCGCACTAGCTGTGTGTCCACTCATTGACCCATTTATAAGCCATTAGGTTATTTCGGTCATATCTTTATCTTGTCAAACCAGACTGAACCGCACCGGTGTGTTTGACGTAATGACTGATTCAGGAAGCGCTCACACGACATTGGACTTGTTGGCTGAGTACAATGATCACAGAAGTGAAAGGGACAAGGCCATCGAGTACATTGAGAAGAAAGCTGTGATTGAAGAATCCAGATTATCATATGACGACCTCTTCAAGGAGAACGTCAAGCTTCGATTACAGATTCAAGAGCAGGCAACTGAGATAGAGAGCCTAATCAAAGTAATAGACGGCCTGACAAATTCGAAGACTGGGCGTGAAGACGTCTTGTTGGTGACCAATGAGAGGACCGAGAAGGGTAGCACAAACATGGAAGTTACGTTACCGCCAAGATCAGCCGATAGGAAAAAGAACACAAAGAATCTCAGTATACCCATACCTGATCCCGAAATCTCGATTGAGACCTTGTCTCAAAGAACACCCCATATTGATATTACTCCTGATATCCCCAGCGAAGATCAGGGATCAACTGCTAGGGAAATTCTAAAGAAGACCAAAGTAGGTGGAAACACCATTTCTCCCAGTAGTTCAATATCTAATCGGAACATTGACACCCCCCAATTGGAAGCAAGTCCAGCGACTTCTGTTCAATATACTACATCAAGAATATCGATAACATCACCACATAGTCCTCGAAGGACTGCTGTACAGGCACGTATCCGCTCTCCTCAAAGCGCAAATCGTGTTGCGGCTGTGATCAACAATCAAGTGCATTCACCTCTGAGATCAGATGTAGGATTAAATTCCAGCGCTAGCGTTTCTGAGGCCTTAGAACTCACAAGCAGTCCTTTGCCTCCCGCAAATATTTCAAAAGAAAATAATAGAAGTCCAGATACTAATGATTTATCGTCGAAACTACAAGTCAAGGCAACAGAGTTTTCTCCAGGCTCGAAGCGGAACCTGAATAGTTTTGCAGAGTTTTTGGATGATACTTTTGGAGATGAAGGGCAAGATTCACCATTGAAAACTATCAAGACTATGAAAAAAGATTCCATGAAGCCTCCTCCACCACCATCTTTTGCTGCACTGCCAGGCAGCAAAGGTTCTCCTAGCTCTATCAAATTAGGATCACCTGTCATTCTTACCAGAAAAGATAATACCAGTGATCATGATTCAAGCACCACGAATGAATCACAATCGCTATTTGGCAAGAGTGTCAAAGCAGACACTAACGACGACTCTCTAAACAGTAGATTGAATACTGAAAACTTCCCCCCAAAGTCCGCAGGTACGGTACATGCCTCAAGCTCACAATCTGGGTCGATACTGGAGGTTCAAAGGCGACATGCCGGGAGTGTAAGTTCTGGAAAGTCACTGGCTTTCTCCCTCAAATCAGATGTGCCTCTGTTTGTTCAACCTGAAGAGTTGGGAAGTGTCAGAGTTGATTTGTTGAGCACTCTGTATTTAGAGGCAGACGCTACTTCAAACCAACATCAATTGCTATTCAGCGTGGTTGATCGAAAGTCAGACAAAGAAATGTTCAAGTTCTTCAAAACTGTGGCACAACTTTACGAGATGGATTCAATTCTAAGACCTCGGCTGTCCTCTCTTGCATTACCAACTCTACCAGAAAAAAGTGCCTTCGACAGCTTGATACCTACAAGAGTCGACAATAGACGCGAGCGAATCAACCAATACTTTTACACATTGTTCAACATACCTGAATTTCCAGCACAAGTTGGACTGCGAATTGCCCAGTTCATGAGCACGGATACCGTGACAAACCCAATGCACTTGGGTGATGCGGTGAAAGAAGGGTCGCTACTGATGAGAAGAACAAAAACACTAAGCAGTGGGCCCAACTGGAGAGTGCGCTATGGTGTTCTAAATGGCGATATTTTGCTTCTCTACGACAGAACACAAGTTGCTGAGAGAGTAAGATTGAGGCAATCGTCTATTGAGTTACTCCCAAATCTTCCAGAAGATAAGTATGGTACAAGAAATGGATTTGTCATCATTGAGCACAAGAAAAATGGTTTGTCAAGTACAACTCGATACTACTTATGTGCGGAAACATCAAAAGAGCGAGAATTATGGGTCTCTTCTGTCAGTGAATATATCACCAATCCTTTGCTGCCACCATCTTCAAGTGCAGGTAGCATTAGTACGGCTGGGGACAGCGGCGCATCTTTCTCAAAGGCTGATACTTCAAATGGCCCTGATCAAATTTACGTGACAGACCTGACAAATGATACAAGTTCCTCAACGAACGCTGGCACTTCAAATACATCTCCGTACGATACTGATGAAACAGTAGAATATGATAAAGAGAGTAAGAGGTTGAAAATGAGGAGCTTCTTTCCCTTTAAAAAGCTTGCAACCAACGCCCTGGGTATGGTTTATGATGACGGTGCTGCTGAGGAGTCCTTTGACTCCGAAGCCAAATTTTCAGACACTTCGATTGCTAGGTCCCTGGAGTCGATGAATTTGAATGACACCATTGTTTCCAGTAACGTCGTGTTTGGGTCGCCGCTAGAAAGATGCTTGGAGCTGAGCTCTCAACTTTATCAGGGAAAATACCAGATACCGAGCGTGGTGTATCGTTGTCTGGAGTTTTTGTACAAAAATTATGGCATACAAGAAGAAGGAATCTTTAGGCTGAGCGGATCGAGTGCACTGATAAAATCGCTACAAGAACAGTTTGACAGAGAGTATGACGTCGATTTGTGCAATTACAATAAAAGCATACAGAGTAATGGCCACGCCTCCAGTGGTGTTTATGTTGATGTCAACACCGTGAGTGGTTTGCTCAAGTTATACCTGCGAAAGTTGCCACATTTGATTGTCGGTGAAGAAAATTTCACCACATTGAAGAATATCGTCGATTCAAACCCTAAAAATCCCACACAGATTGCCATCGACTTCAGAGATGTCATGAACAGTGGGGTAATTCCCCAGGCCAATATTTCGTTGATGTACGCATTATTCGAGCTGTTGGTCAGGATAGAGGAGAAAAATTCTATGAACAAAATGAACTTGAGAAATCTCTGCATTGTCTTTTCGCCAACGCTAAACATACCTGTTACGATTCTCCAGCCTTTGATCCTCGATTTTGATTGTATTTTCAAAAACGAACTTCCCGTGGAGCATAGTGAGAGGGAACAGCTGGACTTACATATCCCTCACATGTAATGTCAGAAGTCCAGCAGGATGCATTCTAAATACTTGAACTCTGTATAAATAACGAAATGGCCCCCGTATAGGCCACATAAGAGATGTATCAATGGTTTTTCTGAACCAATCACTATTTTTCTGCAGCTCTTTTCTTCAGGACGTTTTCGATGAAAGACTCACCAGCCTTATAGGAAGATCTGACCAGCGGTCCTGATGCACAATAGAGGAAACCCATGTCCAATGCAACCTTTTTCCAATAGTCGAATTTCTCTGGCGTGACGTATTCCACCACTTTCATATGTCTCTTCGTGGGTCTCATGTATTGGCCAAAAGTCACCACATCACAGCCGATCCCACGCAGGTCTTTCAACGTTTGTTCTACTTGTTCTTCCGTCTCGCCCAGCCCCAACATCAAAGACGTCTTTGTGATCAGAGTGGGCACCGTTTGCTTGGCTCTCTCCAGGACAGCCAAGGATTGCCTGTACGCAGCTCTTCTGTCTCTAACGTGAGGTGTCAAAGCCTCCACGGTCTCCATGTTGTGAGCATAGACGTCTAGTCCACTTCTTGCCATCACGTCTACCATCTCTAGGTCACCTCTGAAATCTCCGGAAAGCGTTTCAACCAGTGTCTTTGGAGACTTCTGCTTAATCTTCTGCACAGTCTCCGACAGATGGTGGGAGCCACCATCCGGGAGATCATCTCTGTCGACCGTAGTCAGAACCACGTAACCGAGACCCCAGCGCGAAATGGCCTCTGCAGTATTTTCAGGTTCCATGGGATCTGGTTTAGCAGGATTTCTATTAGTTTTGACCGAACAAAAACGACAACCACGAGTACAAGTGTCACCTAGCAGCATAATCGTCGCAGTAGCCTTCGATTTATCGCCTCCGCCCCAACACTCGCCGATGTTGGGACATCTCGCCTCCTCGCAAACCGTACTCAGCTTGAGGTCTGACACATCTTTCTTCAGTTTATGATAGCTTTGACCCTTAGGTATGGGGACTTTCAACCATCTGGGCAGCCTCTTGGCCTCTTCAGCGTTTTGTCTAGCTCTCTCCAGCGGATCCAAAGAAAACTCTGCAGCACGCCCCGATAAAAACTCTTCAAAACTGGGTCCCTTGTTCAAACTGTCCTTGAACTGAGTCGTCCTTCTCCTTCTCGTCCCACTTCCAGTGATGGTATTGGTCTTTGTCGTTGAAATCAGTCTAAACCCACCAGGCGATCTCAGCAAACGCATTTCCTGCATCTTGCAACGCAACATGTCCAACGATACCCTCTGTAGACCTTCAAACCGACCTGTTCCTCTGCTTATCGATGCTTTAAACTGGCTGAGAGAAGTCAACTCATCTCGAATCGCTTATATACTAGGAGCTCGCATCACGTGACCAGAAATCAATAGCTCTATAATCATCATTGAGCATTGCCAGAGCTCCAATCAGTGCTCAATGGTTCTCGGAGCAGCTCTGGCAATGGATTTGCGAATCTCCCTCCTTTCTGTGCCAAAAGCTTTAAAAACTTACGCTACGTAACTTACAAAAATTATCAACTACTGTCACGTAAAATTGACCTATTTCTTGCAACCTGGGCAGTTGGAGCAAGCACCAGTGCTGGAGGTGCAGGTGCAGCCGGATCCGCCGCACTTACCACCGCAACCTTCGCTCGAGTAAACTGCAATTTCGTACAACATCTTTCTTTCTTTGTTAGGGCACAATTGATTCCTGTAGGGACTAGATCAAGAAGTGTTGATAACTCTACTAATCTAATTGACGTCCTCCTTTATATAAGTTATCAGCAACGGCTGAAAAAATTGACTAATACCGTATCAAGCGCGCCATTGGCCGAGGATCTAGATGAGATAATATTTACAAACGAGCTATATGGGTTGGCTCACCACTTGCGACCGCTTCTGGTGGAATGTTTCTTGGCTGTAGAGATGTGCGATACCATGGAGATGTCGCTGTCGTCGTAGTCCTGGGCGTTAGAGTAGCGATTCGACCTCAGGTGCTGCGTGGTAGTGCTTGTTGGGATCTTGTACTTGGAAGTCGAAGAGCGTGGAGCGGCCGTGGCGGCGGCTGATGTGAGTTTCTTAGGGTCTGCTTCGCGGGTTTCGATGATTTCGAGCGTCTCGAGGTGTCGCGATATGTCGTCGATGGTAATGTCTTCGACTGTGCGGTTGAAGGTCTTGTTCAGTTCTTCGTCGTAGACGTAGTCCTCGTCTTCCTTGTCATCATCGCTGGCGATTTCCTGCTGGGCAAACGGTACTGGAGGTGCAGCCTCGGTGGCTTTGCTGTTGATGATGCGTCTTGTGGTGGTGTCCTTCTCCGGCGCCGGTTCTTCCTTGACCGTTTGCTGCGCCTGAGACCTTGTCAGTCTCTGTGCTATGGTCGAGCCCGGTACCTTGTCACTGGATTCTGTCCCGTTGGTCTTTGCTTCTGCGAGGAGCAGTGACTCGAACTCGGGGATCATGGCTCTGCCCAGTTGGATAACTTCTTCTGCCCATATTCTGATCACGTCTCGGCTCTTCTTGGTCTTGTACGGTTTCCAAGTGGGCTTGCAGCCGCGGACAATTTCTTTGACCACTTGCTCTGAGCCCCACTCTTTGATCCAGTTCTGGTTCTGGAGACCGATCAAGTGCGCAAATACACCAGAAGCGATGGCCTTGTCGGAGTAGCCACCCTCTAGCAAGGACAGTACTTTGCCCTCGGAGTGCATTTGTGCCAGCTTGAGCGCATCTTTGGTGAACATAGTGTAGAAATGTGTCGGGACGTTGACTCCGTGTCTCTGCATACTCACCTGCTCGAACTCGGACGCATCGAACCCGGCACTGATGACAACGAGACCCTTGAACTTGCGGCCCAGACTGCTCATCTCGAGCTTAGCATTCCTGAAAAATTCGTCTGCTTTAGCGAAAAGTGTTCTGTACTTGGACTGGTACAACTTATTGAAATCTTCCTCTGTTTCCCAGCGTGAAAGGTGCACGTTCCATATGTTCACGTCGTGGGCATCCATCAGACACGTTGAAGCATTCTTGATGTTATCCTTCGTGGCGTACGCCGACTCCGTCGGGAAAGAATTGATATCGTGCATCGAGAAGTATCCGACCTTGGGAAACTCTGCGAATTTCTTGCCAAACTCGTCGTAGCCGGCAGAGTCCTCTTCCTCCTCGTCTGGTCTGAAACCTGCTCTCTTCCAGCAGATATCCTGGGTACCGTCCCCATGGTGCAGGTCGAAATCTAGCACCACTGCGTGCGTCACGCCGTAGACGTCGTGAGCATACTCGATCGAGACGTGTGCGTTATTCAGCAGACAGAACCCCGAAGGTGTTGACACACCACAATGGTGTCCCGGCGGCCGTATTACGACGAACGCCCTGTTGCTCACATGTTCCGGCGACGGACCTTGAAATATCGAGTCCACGCCGGTCTCCAGGGCGCCGACAGAGCCCTGCAACGCCTCGATCGTCTTCGAGCTCAGATATATGTCGCCGGAGTTCCATGAGTCCGGCACCTCGATCTCGCCCTTGGCCAGCTTCTCGTCTGCGTGCTTGCACAGTCTCAGCAGCCTCGGAGGCCACTCGCGGCCGTGAACCTTGAGCACATGCGGCGCCAGCAGCGAGCCCTTGCGCTGGTGAGACGATTTCAGCGTGAACAGCGCCGGGTACATCGTCACCGCCGCAGAGATCCCCATCGAACCAGCCAGCAGTCTCTCTGGTCTCTCCACGATGGTCTTACGGTACGACTTGCTGACCCAGTCTCGCGGGAAGGCATGCTGCAGCGAGCACGGCGACAGCACGATCACCGCCTTGGCAGACTCTGGGATCTGGGAAGCCGCCCTGGCCGCCGATATCACGTTGGGATTGTTCTGCACAAACACCTGGAACTGCTTGTAAAACTTGTGCAACGGGTCCTGCTCCGACATCTCCTGCGTGCCTCCACTAAAACTTGTCCAAAACTCTCGTTCCCACACTCTCAGACCCGCCAACCACGATTATATCTGCCGATCAGCCTCCAGAGCCTCTGTTCAGTCCACTTCTCCCGCTGATTGCGACTTTATCTTATAAAGGAAATATGGTAAACAAACACACCGTCGACCACGAAAAGGAGATTCACGTGTGGACTCGTTCTGGACCGACCGGCAGCTTCCAGATCACCGCAGCGAGGCTTGGAACCGGTTCTGTGCAGGTTCTTGTATGTGCTTGCCCTGTGCTAGGTCTGGCTTGTAGATCGAGTTGAAAGAGGCCTTCTCCGAGTAGGAGACAAAGGCAGGCTGAGAGAGCCAAGAAGAGGTCGGTAGTGATCGATATGTTCCCTGGCAGAGCTCACAACACGTACAACAACAGCAGTGGAGGCGGTGGTGGGTACGGTCGCCCGCAGTACCCACCGCCTGGGCAGCAGCAGACGCAGCAGTACTCGAGACCGGCAGCACCTCCGCCAGGGCAGTCCGGAGGGTACCAGCGTCCCATGGCACCACCGCCACGGGACAATGGCAGTGGGTTCGTGGACGGGCCGCAGCAGTATGCGCATCCGAGTGTGAATATGGCTCCACCACCGCAGCAGATGCAGTCGGTGCAGGGTATCGAGAATGCATTCCAGTATTCGCAGTGTACGGGAAGACGCAAGGCTCTGCTGATCGGAATCAACTACATCGGGACCAGGAACCAACTGCGTGGGTGCATCAATGACGCTCACAACATGTTCAACTTCCTAACCAGCCGGTACGGGTACAACGCTAGCGATATCGTGATGTTGACCGACGACCAGCAGGACACCGTGCGGTTGCCGTTGCGGGCGAATATCATCCGGGCGATGCAGTGGCTGGTCAAGGACGCGCAGCCCAACGACTCGCTGTTCTTCCACTACTCGGGCCACGGAGGGCAGACGAAGGACCTGGATGGCGACGAGGAGGACGGGATGGACGACGTGATCTACCCGCTGGACTTTGAAACTCAGGGAGACCTGGTCGACGACATCATGCACGATATCATGGTCAAACCGCTGCCCGCGGGTGCAAGACTTACTGCGCTGTTCGACTCGTGTCACTCGGGCACCGTGTTGGACTTGCCCTACACTTACTCCACGAAGGGTATCATCAAGGAGCCCAATGTGTGGAAGGACGTGGGGCAGGACGGATTACAGGCCGCCATGGCGTACGCTGTGGGGAACAGGTCTGCTCTGTTCAGCTCGCTGGGATCTATTGCTAGCTCTGTCAAGAACAAAGTCGGTGGGAACGTAGACCGAGAACGGGTTATACAGATCAAGTTCTCGCCAGCTGATGTTATCATGTTTTCAGGCTCCAAGGACAATCAAACTTCTGCTGACGCGACAGAAAACGGACAGGCCACCGGTGCCATGTCGTATGCATTCGTTAAAGTGTTGACTTTACAGTCACAGCAATCGTACCTGTCGTTGTTGCAAAACATGAGGCAAGAACTGATGTCGAAGTACTCACAGAAACCACAGCTGTCGGCGTCTCATCCTATTGACGTGAACTTGCAGTTTATCCTGTGAGTGCAGGATACTGTCATAGCAATCGCTTGTGTCATTTCCTTTAAGTTACATATGAAAGTTACTGTATAACAATGACAAGAATGCGCTTAGTACATGAAATTTTGAGAATCTTTTAAAAGATTATGCTTCAGCCTCTTCAGTCTTTTCAGTCTCTTGGGTTCTCTTGGCCTCCAACTCCTTCTTGATTTGTTCCTCCTTCTTGGCGAAATCAAGCTCTAGGTCCTTCAATTCCTTTTCGACCAAAGAGATGTTCTTCTCGGTTTGTTCATCTTGCTTGGACAAGAAATCTTCGTGCTTGCCCTTTAGTTGCTCGACAGCGGTAGGAACTTCCTCCTTAGAGATTGGCACAGTGACGTCCAATTCAGCAAGAGTGGCAATCAAAGTTGGCTCCAAGCTGAATTTACCATCGGCAGACTCAGTGACAGAGGCAGCTTGACCGGCAGATTGTTGCTTCTTCTTGTGCTTCTTTGATTTGGAAGGAACGGTGTTGGTGAAGACGTCTTCCTTCTTCTTGGAGACCATGACCAAGTCATCGTTTTCAACCTTTCTCACAGCCTGAGGAGTGACGGCCTTGCTGTCATCGTTGAAGATGTCTCTCTTGGGCTTTTCGTAAGTTGGGTCTAGAACCAACAATGCATTTTCAATAGCTTCAATCTCGTAAGTGAACGCTGGCAATTTAGCATGGGTCAATTTCTCTTGAACCTTACCAACGGCAACGTCTTTCTCTTCCAACAACTTGGACAATTTTTGGTCCTCTTCACGTTTCAAACGTTCCTTTTCCAACTTTTGCTTAAAAGACTTGAACTCATTGTCGAAATCAGCTCTGATCTTTCTGATTTGAGCGTAGATCTCGTCACGCTTCTTGTACAAGGCAGAACGTTTGTTGAAAAGAACCTGTCTTTTGTCGTAAACACCCTGGGCCTTGGATTGCAAACTGTTCAATTTCTCCTGAGTGGTTTCGAACTTGGCAGACACTTCCTTGGGGTTCAATTGGTTCAACTCTTCCTTCAACTCGGCGATCTTGGCCTTGTCGTCATCGATCGACTTCTTAACGGGCTCAACGGCAACAAGATCCTTGTTCAGCTTGTTCAAAGATTGCATTTCCTTGACCAACAGCTTTTCCTGGACCAAGGACAACTCACCAGAGGCAATTGAGTCCTCAATCTCAGAGATTCTCTGCTTGACCTCGCCAGGAGTCGAGTATTTGGCCTTCTTACCCAATTTTTCACTCACCTCGCCAGTCTTCCTCTTGATGTGACCATCCAATTGCTTGATCTGATCGTGGATCGCATTTCTGCGAGCCTTCAAGTCTGCCTGAGTCTTGATGATCTTCTTGGTCTCCTCCTGCAACTTCTTCCTCTCAGACTGAGTCGAATCAGCATTCTGGTTCTCATCGATCTGCTTTCTCAACAACGCAATCTCGCCGTCGATCTTCTTCAATTGACCGTTCAATCCCTCCAATTTCTTGTCTCTGGCCCCGACATCAGGTCTCTTGTACTTGTATTGCTGTGGTTGACTAGACATCCTTTTTCCAATGCTCGCAGAAACGCTCAATTCCTCCGTGAGACTTCAATTGATCCTCGATCTGCCTCTTATTGAGTGTCCAGTCCTTAGGATTGTATGGCGTGGTCTTTTTTTTTTTCACTTACAGGCCTCGTTTAAGGCGACTGTAATTTTTCATTAATTGAAAAATATCAAAGGCTCGATGAGAAACCCAAAGGACAGCAGATAAAGGCAGAATTGCGAGTGAATAGGACAGTATGAGCTCTCAGTATGCGCAGTTGGTGGAAGGATTGAGTGGTATCGATGTGTTGGAGCTTTTTCCCGATGTAATTCCGTTGCAGAAAAGACCAAATACACATTCTAGTGACTCATCAGCAGATGACGCTAAGGACAAGGTTTTTTTGGGACACGACGACGAGC
This sequence comes from Torulaspora maleeae, assembly GCA_003708055.3. Lineage (NCBI taxonomy): Eukaryota > Fungi > Ascomycota > Saccharomycetes > Saccharomycetales > Saccharomycetaceae > Torulaspora > Torulaspora maleeae. The sequence goes on along the minus strand of PPNA03000010.1, from coordinate 20,929 downwards.
AAATCAGGCTGATGAACGAGAATTGCATTGTGTTAGACTGGAATGACGAGGCCATTGGTGCTGGTACCAAGAAACTGTGTCATTTGATGACCAACATCGAAAAGGGTTTGTTGCACAGGGCTTTCTCGGTGTTCTTGTTTAACGAACGTGGGGAGTTGTTGTTGCAACAGCGTGCCTCGGAGAAGATCACTTTCCCTGATTTGTGGACCAACACCTGTTGTTCGCATCCATTGTGTGTGGACGACGAGCTGGGACTCGGTGGTAGCCTGGAAGAGAAGGTTGAGGGCGCTGTCACTGCTGCAGTGAGAAAGCTGGAGCATGAGTTGGGGATCCCACAGTCGCAGACGCAGACAAGAGGTCGTTTCCATTTCTTGAATAGAATTCATTACATGGCTCCAAGCAACGAACCTTGGGGTGAGCACGAGATAGACTACATTTTGTTCTACAAGTTGGGTCAAGGTCAGGACCTGGATGTTGTGCCAAACGTGAATGAGGTTAGAGACTCCAAGTGGGTCACTGCTGAGCAGTTGAAGCAGATGTTCCAAGATCCAAGTTTGAAGTTTACTCCATGGTTCAAACTGATCTGTGAAAGCTACTTGTTCGAGTGGTGGGCGCAATTGAACGATCTATCAAAGGTCGAGAACGACGCTAAGATTCATAGGATGTTATAGACCAATTTTCGTGAACTTCGATTTTTAACTTTTAGTTCTACTATTTACAGTTTCGCCTTCGGAAGCTGGGCATCGGTAGGTATTTATTGTATTTGACAGCAAGTGAATCATCATTTCTTCAAGAGGTTGCTCAACAAGAGAGCCGTGGCAACACTGACGTTCAGTGAGTCCACCGGTGATCCTTCTCGAAGACCGCCCTCCCTCCCGAATGGGATCTCTACGAAGAAATCGCTTCTCATCTTGATGTTCGTTCGTACACCACTTCCCTCGTTACCGACCACTAGCATTACCGGTAGCTCCTTACACATTCCGTTCAGATCGTTCATCTCTAGAGTCTTGCCTCTCGTGTGCTTGTTAAAATTGGAATCCGACTTGGTCAGGCAACTGGTTATGAAAGTCCAACCACCGTTCTCTTGAGACTTACTGAAGAAAGTCAGAGGCTTGTCGACATGAAAGATTGGCATCAGTTCTACGGCTCCACTACTCGTCTTGGAGACCACGGGCGACAAAGGAGCGCAGTTTCTTCTCGACATGACAACGAAATCAGCCCCCAAGAAATACGCACTTCTGATCAAGGCCCCGATGTTATGGGGATCGACAACTTCGTCTAAATACACTCCCAGGGGAAATTTTTTGTCCTCATTCACCAGATACTGAAATTCTCGTTGATTGAACTCGTTCTCCAGGACTATCTCGCTGTATCCAAAGGTCCCATTCTCTGGGTTACATAACTGTAGGTGAGAAATCTCGGTGGGTTGCAACGGTTTTGTCTCCAGCACAACGTTGTTGTGAACCGCGTAGTTTGTCAATAAGTTCAATCGGTGTTTGTCAGTCTCCACAATCTCCACCTCTTTTTGCTCCGCCAGTCTAGCGATCCCTGTCGGTAGTACTCCATGGTGGAGTAGTCTAGTGTAGTAATCCCTCTTGCCGGCCTTCAAAGCTGCCAGAACTCCATTGGTCCCGTAAACATATTCCATCAAAGGGTTGACCTTAAGGCCCTGGATAGCGCTTCTTCTCTCAAATTTATTCTCGTGTTCCTGCCTCTGGCTCTGATTCCGTCTCTCAATGGTCTCTAGTCGCTCATAATGGGCCTTTTTCTTCCCATACAGATCCTTCCCAGCTTTGGTCTTGGCCTTGGCATGCACATGGGCGTACTTTCTCCTGAACCACGAATCCTTATCTTCGCCAGCCTTCTCCCAAGCCTTTTGTCGACGGATCTGCGGTATATTCTTTTCCAACTTGGTATAGGGACCAGAGCTCGTCGTTCCACCCTTCACAGCGTGGCGAGCCGCCAGACCACGTTTCAGCACCAGAAGATTCACACAAGACCTGTTGAACATCTCGCTAAGAGCCTCTGTCCTCACAATTGGCAGATGGTCAACCATGATGGCCATTGAATTCTTCCAATTAATAACACTTTTTGCCAAGGCCGCGATGCCTACTAGGATTTGAAAAAAAAAATGATAATCTCAAGAAGACACTTACATCGATCCGAGCTATAGGCATTTAGACCACTTCTCTCTGTTTGTGATTAGCGGGAATAGCTTTGTATTTGAATATAATACACAATGAGCAAACGTGAAGCCTTTGTGAGCCGTATAACGAACGAAACCAAGATCCAAATTGCGATCTCGTTGAATGGTGGTCATATCGAGATTAAGGACTCAATCCTTGCCAAGAAGCAGGTAGAGAACGGTGGCAATGTTGCTGCTCAGGCGACGAGCTCCCAGGTGATAGATATACAAACTGGTGTTGGGTTCTTGGATCATATGATCCACGCCTTGGCCAAACACTCCGGCTGGTCGCTAATCGTTGAATGTATTGGAGATCTGCACATCGATGACCATCACACGACAGAGGACTGCGGTATTGCCCTTGGGCAGGCCTTCAAGGAGGCTCTTGGCCAAGTGCGCGGTGTCAAGAGGTTCGGAACAGGATTTGCACCACTCGACGAAGCACTATCGAGGGCCGTCGTGGATCTGTCCAACAGACCGTTTGCCGTTATTGACCTTGGCTTGAAAAGAGAAAAAATTGGCGATCTGTCGACCGAGATGATCCCTCACTTTCTAGAGAGTTTTGCAGAAGCCGCTAGACTCACCATCCATGTCGATTGTTTGAGAGGTTTCAACGATCATCACAGAAGCGAAAGTGCGTTCAAGGCATTGGCTGTGGCCCTAAGAGAAGCTCTAGCACCCAATGGAACCAACGATGTTCCTTCAACCAAAGGTGTTTTAATGTAGAAGAGGATATTTATATATATACAAGTTGGACATGACAAATTAATGGAAATCATGCAAGATATTCAGTAATTCATCTGCTTTTACTTTTGGATCCATTGCGTTGACGGCAGAGTCTCTGCTGGCCCTGAATCTTTGAACCGGACGTTGTTGGTACCTCTTGCCCTGTATTGAGCGTTTGGCCTGCTGACTGATTCCGCTGACGACCTGGGCTCTAATCATGACTTTACCACTGTCACCAACAGATACTTGCTGTATCTCAAATGGGAAAGTGGCCTCTCTGATGAAGTCACCCATATTGTAAGCCACCTGTGAAGTCATAGGACTGGAAGATGTTGCGTTTGTGACAAAGCCACCAATTGCAGCCAATCTGTCGTTACCATCGAAATTCAGAAATCTACCGGGGACGATGGTCTTTTGCACGACACCGTTGGGCGAGTTCTTCAATTTACCACGTAGATTATAAGTCAACCCACCAGTACCAATAACGGTCTTGAAACTGTTCTTCGTGACTTTTGTCGCTTGCCTAGAGCTACGTTCAGCCAGGAACTGGATAGCATTTTGATTCATATCCTTGGCGGAGAAACTCTTGTTTCTCAATGCCTCTGGATCTTTCTCCAGTAACCACTGCTTGAACTCATTGCGGAGTGCTTTCACCTGGCCCAGTTTCTTTGGAACGCTCTTTTGAGCATTGGTCTCCTCAGCTTCAACGTTAAGTAAGGAGCAGAGTGGTGCCAATCGATCGGTGGTAGATGAAGCACCTTCAAAGAGTGGGTTGGCCCTACCTGGGTTGTACGTGGGCGATAGTCCCATCTCTTGGAAACGCAATCTGTTCCATTGCGAGCCCGTGCTTGGTTCGAAATTCGCTATACGTTCCAAAGTATCCAGATCGTTGTACACAAGGAATCGAGACTTGTTTTTCGCCGGCACAGCAGATTTCAGACCCCATTCTTGGCGATACAGTGTGGAAGGCTTTGTTTCGATAACTTGATGGGTCGGGTGGTATGTGGGACCCGCTTTGAAAAGGGGTTTGGAGTTCTTGGGAACATGAGACAGCCGTGAGTTCCTCAGCAACTGGGCCAAATTGTACGAGGACATCGCCGCTGTTGATCTTGGTCTGCTACTTGAACAACTGGAAGCATTGAACAATTTCACTGTAAGAGTGAAAATATCTCCGTCCAAAGTGATATACGAATGCTTAATCATCTTATAAGTGTTACTACACAGCTCTGCTTTCGGGCTGGACAGGAGCCATAGTCCAATGCTAGGTTGAGTATCGACTCGCGGCTTCACAAAACGTCCAGATCGCTAGCTTCTACGATATCCAGCTTCTATTGCTACTCAAGCCTGCTCCATCTGGAGCTGCCAATGCTGCTTGTGAACTAAACTGCAATGGTGTATGCACTAAAAGACCGAACAACTCTGAGAGTACAATGAATCTAGTCAATTCCATCCAGATGATAGCGCCACACACCACCAACCACACATCACCATACACGAGATAAACAAGTTACCCTGCGGCGGAGAAAGGAGTCGCTTTTGACGGCGGAGTTTGATGAAAATTTTCCACCGGCTGAAAAAGGAAAGCCTTCGGTAGCTATTCCAGTCAGTATATATGGTGAATGGGCTGGATCAATAGAACTAGCCACTACATTCAGCAATAGAGTCTGATCAGTTCAACAATAATGGCAGAGTTGAGTAATCAAGTTGAGAAATTGAACATCAATAGCGAGCAATCCTCAAAGGGTGGCTACGTGCCACCTCATTTGAGAAACTCCGGTGGCAGAAGACCTAGAAACGACGGTTTTGAGCAAGACCGTGGTTCTCGTGGTAGTTTCTTCGGATTCGACCGTCGTGGTGGTGGTCGTAGTGGTTTCGGAAGGAACAACAACGGTGGCGGAAGCGGTTTTAGACCAGCCGGCACCGGTAGATGGGCTGACGGTAAGCACGTTCCAGCTGCCAGAAATGAAAAGATGGAAACACAGTTGTTTGGTGTTGCCGAGGATCCAAACTTCCAGTCCTCTGGTATTAACTTTGACAACTACGATGACATTCCTGTGGAGGCTTCTGGTGAAGACGTTCCAGAGCCAATCACCGAGTTTACCAGTCCTCCTTTGGATGAACTACTGTTGGAGAACATCAAGTTGGCTCGTTTCACTAAGCCAACTCCAGTGCAGAAGTACTCTGTCCCTATCGTGGCCAAGGGTAGAGATTTGATGGCCTGTGCCCAGACTGGTTCCGGTAAGACCGGTGGTTTCTTGTTCCCAGTTCTTTCCGAGTCGTTCAGCACTGGTCCTTCTGAGATTCCAGAGAGTGCTAAGGGTTCTTACATGAGAAAGGCTTTCCCAACTGCGGTGGTCTTGGCTCCAACCAGAGAATTGGCTACACAAATTTTCGATGAGGCCAAAAAGTTTACTTACAGATCCTGGGTCAGACCAACTGTCGTCTACGGTGGTGCCGATGTTGGTTCCCAAATGAGAGACTTAGACCGTGGTTCCGATCTTTTGGTCGCTACTCCAGGTCGTTTGAACGATCTTTTGGAACGTGGTAAGATCTCTCTAGCTAAGGTCAAGTACTTGGTGTTGGATGAAGCTGATAGAATGTTGGATATGGGTTTCGAACCTCAAATTAGACACATCGTTGAAGGTTGTGATATGCCTGGTGTGGACAAGAGACAAACTCTGATGTTCTCCGCTACTTTCCCAGTGGACATTCAGCACTTGGCTCGTGATTTCTTGAGTGACTACATCTTTCTGTCCGTCGGTAGAGTCGGTTCCACTTCTGAAAACATTACCCAGAGAGTTCTATATGTTGAGGACGAAGATAAAAAGTCTGCTTTGTTGGATCTTTTGTCTGCTTCCAACGACGGTTTGACTTTGATCTTCGTCGAGACCAAGAGAATGGCTGATCAATTGACTGATTTCTTGATCATGCAAAATTTCTCCGCCACCGCAATTCATGGTGATCGTACCCAAGGCGAACGTGAACGTGCCTTGGCTGCTTTCAGATCCGGTAGAGCAAACTTGTTGGTCGCCACCGCTGTCGCTGCAAGAGGTTTGGATATTCCAAACGTCACCCATGTGATCAATTACGATTTGCCAAGTGATGTTGATGACTACGTTCACAGAATTGGTAGAACTGGTCGTGCCGGTAACACTGGTGTCTCCACTGCATTCTTCAACAGAGGTAACAAGAACATTGTCAAAGGTTTGGTTGAAATTTTGACCGAAGCTAACCAAGATGTTCCATTATTCTTGAACGACATCTCGAGAGAGTCTTCCGGTATTAGAGGCGGAAGAGGCGGTGGATTCTTCAACAACCGTGCCAGCGGTTCAAGAGATTACCGTAAGCAAGGCAGCGGTAACGGCTCCTGGGGTGCTTCCAGAGGTAGCGGCGGCAGCAACTGGGGGTCATCTGGCTCAAGAGGTGGTGGCTCATGGGGTAACGGCAGCGGCAGATCTTCTGGCTGGGGTAACTCTGAGTCATCTGGTGGTAATTCATCCTGGTGGTGAATAATTGGTTTCGTTTCAAGACCCATTTTTTTATCCTTTGGTGGCCCGTTTTTTTTTCCTACAGTTTCTAAATGATGCATCGTTAACGTCTTTCCCATATTGATTTGCATTGTTTACTCGCTATTATATTTCGCCCTTTTTGATTTGATGATTGAGATATTATACAATTGTACAATAGAGTGTTTTTCCTGCTCTTATCCTTTCACAGGTGAGTTCGCAGTTCGGAAATGAGATTTCTCCTTAGAAATACCATGTAAATTATGAAGGTGTTACTAAACGTTCTCTTCCCAGTCAACTATTCCTTATTCCGTTAAAACTCAATGATAGAATGTCCCTCCTGCTTTTTACAGATACGAGAAGGATAGATGTAAGTTTTTGTTGCTCATGAAGATAGTCCTCAACAAGTAAGATTTATGTCCATTCACGGTACGGTTGTATAATAGTATTTTCCTTGTCTTATTTAAAGTTCTATATCATAGAGAATTTAAGTCACAACAAAAAAATCTCCAAATGTATTCCTAGTAGCCTACTATTTACATGCTTTACCACATCACCCAGAACAACTCTCACAGAGATCATTGTTCCTTATATTACAACTGACAGGGGTTGTGTCATGAATACCAAAAATGTCATCGTCTGTAGATGCTCGCAGAAGTAATTCTTCCTCTAGCTTCTCTTCAAGTTCTTCAATTGAAGTACCGCTCTTATCAAAGAAATCAATATGCAATCCACTGTCAGTATTCTTGGGGTACTTACCTAAAATTGGCTCCTTCACAGCCCCAAAATCCTTATCTATAAGATTTACCGCACCCATTAAAGTATTATCACTGTTGATCGTAAATTGAATGGCTGCAGAAGCAGCTTGCGTCCTCAAATAATACATCCCTGTCTTAAGACCCTGTCTCCAAGCATAGAAATGCATCCCCGTTAGTTTGCCCATTGTTGGAGCCTGCAAATAAAGATTGAGACTTTGTGACTGATCTATAAAAGGAGACCGCTCACGAGCCATGTCAATCAATCTTCTCTGGGGGACCTCCCAAACAGTCTTGTAAAGCTTTTTTATCTCATCTGGCAGTCCGTCGATATTCTGGACTGAACCATTGTCCATAATTATTCTGTTCTTCAGCTTTTCTTCCCATATTCCCAGCTGGCAAAAATGTTCCACCATATACCTATTCACATTGATAAATTCCCCACTTAAAACCCTTCTGGTATACACATTTGAAGTTAGTGGCTCAAAGGACTCTGTGTAGCCCAGAATCTGAGACGTTGATGCCGTTGGCATTGGAGCAACTAGTAAAGAGTTCCGAAGGCCTACTCTTACGATCTTTCCTTTGAGCTGATTCCAATCGTTGTATAAATATTTATCATCATTGCCAGTAGACTTCCAGAAATCAAATTGAAGAAGCCCTTGGCTTGCTGGAGATCCTGCAAAGCTCCTATAAGGACCGAGATCCTCTGCAAGTTCTAATGAAGCCTCGATGGCGGCATGATAAATGGTTTCAAAAATTTGCTTGTTTAGTGTGCTTGCTTCTTCAGTCTCAAACGGTATCTTCAACATAAAGAAGACATCAGCCAGCCCTTGCACACCAATGGCTTGAGGACGATTCTTCTCATTGCTATATCTTGCCTCTTCCACTGGATAATCACAGACATCAATCAAACGATCCAAGTTTTTGGTAACTACTTTAACAACTGAGTGTAGTCTTTTAAAATCAAATAAACTTCCTTTTCCTTCGATCTGCTGAACGAAGGCAGGCAAGGCAACTGACGCCAAATTACAAACCGCAACTTCTTCTGGCGATGTGTATTCGACAATTTCGCAACAAAGATTTGATGACTTGATTGTTCCCAAGTTCTTTTGATTAGACTTCTTGTTGCAGGAGTCTTTATATAGCATAAAGGGACCACCAGTTTCCGTTTGACTTTGTAATATCTCTGACCATAACTTTTGAGCCTCCACAACTTTCATTGGATGAACACTTCTCTCATAAGTTTCATATAACTTATCAAACTCCTCTCCATAGACGTCAGATAAACCCGGTGCTTCATCTGGACTAAATAATGTCCACTTCCCATTAGATTCTACCCGTCTCATAAAAAGATCAGGTATCCAAAGAGCAAAAAACAAATCTCTAGCTCTCAACTCTTCTTTGCCATGATTCTTTCGAAGTTGCAGAAATTCAAAGATGTCCGCATGCCACGGCTCGAGGTACACACAGTAAGCCCCAGGTCTTTTATTTCCACCCTGATCCACATACCTGGCAGTGTTATTGAAAACCCTGAGCATAGGAACCAAACCGCTCGATATGCCATTGCTGCCTGATATGAGTGCGCCGCACGATCTTATATCCGAAACATGGATCCCTATACCGCCGGAGGCCTTTGATATAAGTGCTGTCTTGTGAAGCGTCTTAAATATCCCATCGATCGAATCTTCCAGCATTCCCAAAAGAAAGCATGAAGAGAGGTATTGATTCACAGTTCCTGCGTTGAACAGTGTGGGCGAAGCATGAATGAAATAGCGCTTCGACATCAACTCATATGTCTCCAATATTGATTCAATGTCATCATACTGCCCATGAATTGTCAATGCGACTCTCATGAATAAAAATTGCGGTGTCTCGTGGACATCTTTCGAGTTCTTCTTCAAGAGATATGACTGACAAAGGGTCTTCCAGCCAAAATAGGTGAAATGATAGTCTCTCTCTGGGACTATAGCAGTATTGAGCCGTTCTCCATATCTCAGAGCTAGTTCATAAAAGTTTTCTGATATGATACCTCTTTTCAAAATCTTATTAGATCTTATACGCTTCTTGTCTTGTCCATTCGATTGTTCAGCCCAATCGACACGACTCGTAGTCCTCAATACATCTAGATTTTGAGTAAAAGTCATCCCATTCATATTTTGATGAAGCTCATCGATTTCCAAACGGGCAGCTAGCACGGAATAATCTGGGTGAGTACTTGTTAGTGAAGCTAGAGTCTGAGAAACATACTCCACAACCTGTCCCTTAGTGGAAGATTCAGGAATTGCTTTGAATGCCTTGCTCAACACATCTGAAACCTTGATGTACTTCTTGTTAAGACCGACTGACAATCTGTTCAATCTATTAGTCAGCTCATCGAGGCTTAACTTGGCCTTTTCTCCCAGTACCATCCCTCCGAAGCCGAAAGCTCTCAATAAATCAGAGGGTTTGCTAATAGAGACTGAAATGAGTTCAAAAAGGCCTAAAAGTGTCCAACTCTCTTGCAATTGTGAAGGATTCAGCTAGTTTGTCTAAGGATGCCTGCCTTATTGGAAAAAGAGCTGGCAAGTAAAAGAAAGGTAGGTGCACGTGAAGATGTGGTTCAGGCTTCTAAGCAAGCCAAATCACCGCAATGCTTGAGCTTGAGCGACTAGGAAGCCGCTGCTGCAAGATGACTCTAAATATGTACTTAAGATGGTCAGTATTCTTCCGATGCGTCAGTAAAGCTTGACACCGAAAGACCAGAAAATCTCACTTCTTCGAGTTTAAAACAAAATATCTCGAAAACCCGTGCCAAAAGCTGATTGATATCCGAGACGGTCGCCGCTAATGGAAGAATCAGCACGATTTGTGGGAAGTTTTTAGAGCTGTGCGACGTGTTATTCACCTACATTCCTTTGTAGTAAACGTCGAAAAATGCAAGAGACCAACGCTTCGCGTCACCTAACAATGTAATAAACCTAAATCGATTCAACAGTGCTGCAGCTGTGGTGGCTGCTACTCAGTGGAGTCCTTGACAGAACTTAGGCATGGCGCGCCTGCCACGGCAATCGATGCAAACATTATTCATGTCAATCTTGGTCGAAGTTTCAGGTAGATGATGCTTGTGCAAGTCGACTAGATGAAAACGCTAGAAGCCATTTGGCGTTAGTTAGGAGAAATTTCATAGCGGTGGTCCATTCTAAAGTGGGTTTGCCACCATAAAGCTTGACAGAAATTCCGTTTATTTTATCTTTGTGCATAATGTAGGGCAGCTCAACGTCATAAGCAGCCTCATCGTCATTCTCGTTTGCATTTGGATCACTTGATTCCGTATCGTTCCCGCTAGAAGGCGAGCGAGACAACCATGCTGCCATAATTTGTACAATCTCCAGTAGGCATTCGACTGCCTTATCGAAACTTGTCTCTCTACGAAATAGTTTTCCTAGCTTGAAGCCGTCGGCACTGTAAGCTTCATACGTTACCCATTCTTGCTCCTCTGGCTGGAATTTGCAAACTTTGGAGAAGGAACCCATAGGTTGAAGTTTGTAGCCTTCAGTTTTGATACCCAGCCTCGTAACGATCGTTGAGAGAAGGAGGGCTATTTGCCCCAATGCTGCATTGATCTCTTGCCAGGGGACCCTCATGTCATCGAACCCTCCCAGTCTGAGCCCGTTGATTATCCCAAAAGGCCCTTCGTGGGAAATCTTGAATGTTTCATTGTAAACGTTGAATTTCCGCAGTTGATCTAGGCTGTTGAGGGCAGATTCGTACTGTTTCTTTAAAGATTGAACCTCAGTGGAGAAGTCAATTTGTTCCAACTCATGCATGTTTTCCCTTTTCAATTCTTCCAATTCTGTGAGTTTTTTGGCCTCAACCTCTTTCTCCAACTCTGCTATCTCTTTATCTAAAGCCGCATCCTCTTTCTCCAATTTCACAAGCTCACTGAGGAGCAAATTACTCTCATCCTGGAGCTTAGTCGGCTCTTCGAAGATCGCTTCAGCTGATCCAGTTTGTGTAACCTTTCTTTGCTTCTCAATTCTCGATAAGAACTGAGTGTACAGGTCTCTCTCTCGTATTGCATCATCGTACTCACTTTGAAGCCTCTGTATCAGAACATTGCAACAGTCTTGACATACAGGATAGTCGATATTACTATTCGAGGATAAAATGTTGAAGACGTTGGCTAGTGCGCTGACCTGTGTCGAAAGAGTTCTAGAGTTGTCATGAGAGGGACCATAGTGAGAAATATCTTCCATGTGTTCATCTCCAGAGTCATCCTCTTTCCTGGCTATCAGAGTCTGCGTTGATGTTTCCACAGAGCTGTCATTCAGCGGGCTGTTCTGCCTTGGCTCTGTCTGAAGGAACACGTATGAGTCTAACTCTGATTTCGGCAAATTCAGATCTCTGGGGTCGACTGCCTTATTCAGAAGATGCAGCCTGTCCTCAGGTATTCTGTATTTGGTCGGGGTGTAGTCATTTGATGAGTTAACCAAAAGGTCCTTCTGGGCTAAACTAAGATCCAAAAGCGAGCTATCTATCTTTAGTGGAAGCCTACAGTTCTGACATTTCAACTGCAATTCATCAACATCTCCCATGTTAGCCAATTGCATCTTTATAAGCTTGGTGTTCAGGTTAAAAGGTGCTGCCTCTAAGTATGCAAGCTACGATCTTCGCGAAGTGCTTCGGAGTACTACAATCATACTATTTATCACACAATATTTACAAGAGCCTATTAAAACGAGAATGTCAATTCACCACTTGTAGTACCAGTACAAGTTAGGTTGCTCTTCATGCAAAGTCTCGACCACGTCCCGGGGATTTGCACTGGAGAATCTTCTCGAGGAGAGATCGTTCTCGGTGCGCTGCAGATACATTTCTCTCATCTTCTCCAGAGTATTGGCCTCATCCTTGGGAACTATATATGTAGAACTGACCAGAGGTCTAGTGCGAGGACATGCCGGTGTCTTTCCGCGAGATTCGGCGCTGATAATGTAGCCTTCTTCTATCAGGGAGGCCAACGGCTCTCTGACACATACTTCAATTCCCTTAGGCACCCATATCTCATACGGTTTGCTGAAACTGTATTTTCCGGTTGGTCGCAAGAGCACGTATCCAATGTCTTTGAACACAATCTCTATGCTACCTTGGAATGGAGGAATAATGTGTCTAGCAAACGCATCAGCTGAACAAACATGCGATTGAACGCCACAGTACTGTGATAACGAATGGTCTGGAGACTCGCAACACAGCTTGAACACTTCCAGCGCTTTACTGACATTGGCGAATTGGTGCACAGGTCCTGGGATGAACTTCACCACCTGGTTGATGGTATTCGGCGGCGGCACAAGGAAGAAAATACCACCGAGAGTCAAACATCCACCGTTCTCAGTTCCTTTAAGTGAGATGTAGGTCTTCTTTTTCAGTTTCCTATTCTTGAACTGATCAGTTTTACGAATGTTGTCCAGCCAGTCCCGCTTGACTATGTCCTGCAGATCAACCTCATCCATGTCGGTAGTGAAACCAGGTAAATCATAAACAACTTTATCAGCAACCTTGTAAGCCTGTGAGTTTCGAGTCATATTCGGTACATGTAGGACACCCGCCAGCTGGCTGTCCTTTAGATCTCCATCTCCATCAGGAGCTTCGGCCTTGCCATCAACTATCTTATGACCAGAGTATTTTTTCAGCAACCCATTAATCAGTGTCGATTTCCCCACATTGGTATTACCTAGCAGATAGTTCGTGGCGTTCATATTAGCGTAAAGTGTCGGCACGTTCCACTTACGGATTGCAGATGTAGCAATGACCTTACTTGTCGTGAGACCCAAATGATGCTTCAAGAAATCTTTAAAAAAAAGACCTACTTTGCTCCTTAAGGTACTTTTATCCTTCACTAACTGATCACCTTTGCTTAGCACGAGGGAGGAAGTATAATTGCGGTCTTCCAGCACCGCCTTGGACAGGTGGAATGGAAACTCGGGCAATGACACAACGTGAACCACATTGCTGTTCCTCGGCACATGTCTCAACACCTTTTCAAAACTAAATCTCGGAAACCCTTCCTTGGTGTACTTATTCGAGTGCAGAGCATCGTTACAGCGCTTGCAGATTGGCGAATGCCTTTTGAATTTCTTCAACTCTTGCATCGAACCAACAGGGACGCTTTCCTTAGCTGCCTGCAATTCCTGGCTAAACAGCAGATACTTCACATCCTCTAATTTGCTAATCTCACCTACCTGAGGTACTCTGGGTTTGATATAGAACCCGATCCTTGCCGGGTCACTGTCCTGCAGGACTATACCGCATGCATTGCAATTGATGAATCTTTTGATGGTAGCTCCGACAAACCTCAGCCTTCTCAATCCAATCCGGCTACTTAACATTCGAATCAACAACCCATTGAAGTGTCTCAAGTCTCCCAGAAATCCACCAATTTCACTCTAGAATGTTCAGAGTCTTCAAGACTCATCGATGAGATCGGTATTACTGTCACTTTGAACGTAGTAGTAAAATGAAAATTTTCTTTATAGTGTCTAATTTGAAAAGTATACGCGATGAGATGAGATGGGCTGGAATATTTCAGTGCATTCAACCTGAAGATAGCACGCAGATCCTGGCTTCTGAAGTTTGATTAGAGCTCGAGGTTGGAATTAATAAGGATAATTGGGCACTATGGGTAAAGTTTCCAAAGCCACCAAGAAGTTCCAGTCCAAGCACTTGAAGCGTACGCTGGAACACCGTAAAGAGCAGAAAGACCACAAGAAGAGAACTCAGGGTCGTCGAGGTAACAAGTCAGAACAGGAGAAGCAGAAGGCTGCTTTGACGAAAGAGGAGCAGAAGCTGAAAAAATCTGCCAAGGAGGAAGTGTTCAAAGATATGTCGATGGAAAAGCTCTTTGAAAATGGGTTTGAAGTGCCAAAGAACGCCAAGAAAAGCAAGAAGAAGCAAGCAGAGCCTGCTGAAAATGAGGACTCTTCGTCTGAGGAGGAAGAGGATATGGCTCAAAACATGGCGGAACTTTCTGAGAAGGATCCAGAGTTCTATAAGTACCTGAAGGAGAATGATAAAGATCTGCTGGACTTTGCTGGTAGCAACCCATTAGATGGAATTGATGGCGACGAAAGTGATGAAGAAGATGAAAAGAACAAGTCTGAAGCCGAAGAAGAGACTCCAGTCGCGGAAGAGGCAGAAAAGATAGAGCTTACCATGAAATTGGTCAAACAATGGAAGAAGCAATTGCGTAGCAATGCTAACTTGAAACTTATCAGAAACATTGTGACTGCATTCAAAGTGGCAGTGAACTTGAATAAAGAGCAAAATGTCGAGGAGTACAAGTACACTGCGACCGATGAAAGAGCTATTCACGAGTTGTTATTCATCACTTTGAAGGATCTCCCACCAGTGATTCAGAAGTTGGTTCCATACAAGATCGTCAAGGGCTCCAGAACTTTGCCAACTGGCTCTAACGTTTCGAAATTGTCGTCTATCATGAAATCCCATGCAAGTGCTTTGCTTGTTGTCTTGGACGATATCACTAACACAGAAACGGCAGCATTAATCCTACACTCTGTCGACCAGCTCCTGCCATATTTCTTATCCCATAGAAAGATTCTGAAGGAGATTGTCAAGAGCATCGTGGGTCTATGGTCGACCACCAGAGACCTTGAAACACAGATCGCAGCCTTTGCTTTCCTACACAATGCATCTAAAGAGTTCAAAAAATCCATGCTAGAGCTAGTGCTAAAGACGACCTACTCAACATTCATCAAGAGTTGTCGTCAAACGAATATGCGTACTATGCCATTGATAAATTTCCAAAAGAACTCTGCCGCCGAATTGTTCAGCATCGACGAAAGTTTGGGGTACCAAATCGGTTTTGAGTACATTAGACAGTTGGCCATTCATCTAAGAAATACTATGAACGCCACCACTAAGAAGACCTCCAAGACCAATCCCGCAGAGGCATACAAAATCGTCTACAACTGGCAGTACTGCCATTCTCTAGATTTCTGGTCTCGTGTTCTATCCTTTGCCTGTAACCCAGAGAAAGAGAATGGCAACGCATCCCAATTGAGACAGCTGATTTATCCTTTGGTTCAGATTACGTTGGGTGCCATCAGATTGATCCCAACACCGCAATTCTTTCCCTTGAGATTCTACTTGATCAGATCTCTTCTGAGACTATCACAAAACACTGGTGTCTTCATCCCAATATTCCCATTGTTGTCTGAGATACTAGTATCAACCGCTTTCAACAAGGTACCAAAGAAGAAAGAAAACCTCGAAGCTTTCGATTTCGACCACAACATCAAGTGCACCAAGGCCTATCTTGGTACTCGTGTGTACCACGAAGGACTGGCCGAACAGTTTGTCGATCTCGTGGGCGAATACTTTGTCCTCTACAGCAAGAACATCGCTTTCCCAGAGCTTGCTACCCCTGCAATCATTTCGCTACGTCGTTACATCAAAAACTCCAAGAACATCAAGTTTAACAAGCAGCTATTGAACATCGTCGAGAAACTTGACCAGAACAGCTCCTTTATATTGAAAGCTAGAAGTAACGTTGAGTTCAGCCCAACTCAAAGAACTGAAGTCAACAGATTTTTGAACGACACACCATGGGAAAAGACACCTTTAGGCTCTTATGTTACTGTACAACGTGAAATCAAGGAAGAGAGAGCCAGAATACTCAGAGAAAGTATGGAGGAAGAAGACAAGGAGAAGGAGGCTGCCTCGAGAACTGAAGAGGATGTCGAGATGTCTGACTGAATATTTCAAGGTTAACATAATATTTTGTATATTTAAACCCACCAAGCTTTGGACTTTTATACTTTCCACCTCACACTTCTTGAGCGACAGTAAAACAAAAAGATAATTTTTGGACTTGTAGGATCCATAAAGATCACTGCTCAATAATTAGGTCCGTGCTTTCATACTGATATTCGGTTTTTTGAGTGCCAACACATTTTCCACCTTGGTTGACTTCGGCGGCTAATGGATGATACCACCGTTGTTGATAGCTCACCCGCTGTGGGGAAAGACGAGAAATGCACCAGCAAGATCTCAAAGAGCTTACGTACTGGCGAGCGGTACTCCCACAGGACCATACAGAAGAAAAATGCCACCTCTATGGAAGACCATAAGCTAGCGACGCAAACAAGGCTGCTGTTTAACGAGGTCACCAGACAAAAGGCTTCCTATAAGAAACACATCGAGCAACTGGAGCAGGCTATCAACATTTTGGCAAGCTATGAGAAGGAAGAGCGAGTCGTTGAGCTCATTTCCAAGTGGAGAGGAGTCAGCCAGGCTGGAATGTCCTATATGCTCAACTCTACGCTGATAAAGATCGATAAGATGGGAGGTTATGAGGAGTTACTGAGACGAGAATGTGAAACCGAGAAGAGAAAGCTAGAATACCATTATGGGGACACGCTAGAGGATGAAATGGAAACAATGTTTGAATCTGAGGATTTCAAAGCACTGCCAGAAGAAATGCAACAAGAGTACAGAGATAAGATGAATGAACAGTTGAAAGAAGCTCAAGAACGGAAAGAAAAGGAATTTGCAGCACTTGAAGCAAGACTGAAAGGCAACGCCGGTGGAGAGATGACGATGCAAGAGTTGTCCAAGAGAATGAAGATGGATTACAGCACAATTTTCCCCGATTAGTTATCTCTATTCGTTACGTTATTTTTTGTTCAGTGAATTATATGCTTTTATGAATGAATCGCAAGTGATTCCTGGAATGTTTGCTTTAATGGCTTTCAGCGTACAGCTTGATAATACACCGAGAGTTCGGTGCATTACTGATTGAAAATTTCCTCCAATCTCAATCTGGGAGCTATGTTCATGGAAAGAAGTTCTTGGAATAGCAACTTGGCGGCATATGGGATGGTCATTTTGTTGATGTTTTCCGCACTTCTACAAGTGGTACACCAACCACTGTAGCCCATCAAACCACACTTGTTACAGACATCAACCTCAAAAGCATCACTACTGATCATAAGTCTTTCCAACAATAGTTGCGATGCACCATACGCTATAACACAATCTCTTTCCATTTCACCCAATCTCAAACCACCATCTCTGGATCTACCTTCCGTTGGCTGACGAGTTAAAACGGCCCTTGGGCCTCTTGCTCTAGCGTGCATCTTATCCAAAACCATATGCTTCAATTTTTGATAGTAAATCGGTCCAAAGAAAATATACGCTTGTAAGCACTCACCTGTAATACCAGAGTACAACATGTCTTTACCAGAGTAGTTGAATCCCTGATCAACCAATATCTTTGACATTTCTTCCAGCTTAGACCCGCCAAAACATGTACCGTACTCCAACGAGCCATTCAGAACACCTGCTTTACCGGATACCAGCTCAATCATTTTACCAACTGTCATACGAGAGGGGAAACCATGAGGATTCATAATGATATCAGGGCATATACCCTGGTCATTGAATGGCATGTCCTCCTGCTTCACGATGATACCACAAACACCTTTCTGTCCGTGTCTGGACGAGAATTTATCTCCTAACTCGGGTCTTCTATTTTGTCTCAGTAATACCTTGATAAGAGCTTGGTCATTATCTGATACCGACATCATCACTTGATCAATGTGAGAAGGTTCAGGAGCCCTATAAATAACAGGAGTTTCTTTGTATTGGGATTGTGTGTTGTTAAGAACACCATCAGATGCGTTTGTTGGGATTGACTTATTGATGTAAATTTGACCACTATCAAGCTTCATCCCAACTTCACCAAGACCATCAGGACCTAGACATTTGTGCTGCCAAATAGGCTCTCCATTCTCATCCACACGCATACCACCAATGATATCTTGAGTATGATTAGGGTACCTCTTCAGAATCGTGGTCGTTTTCTTACGGGTCTCACATCTCCCAAACCCTCTATCAATGGAAGACTTGTTAAGCACAAGCGCATCTTCAATATCATAACCTGAGTAAGACATGACAGCAACTGTGGCATTTTGACCAGCAGGAAGTTTATCGTAGTCAATAAGCTCGATTGTCTTGGTCTTGACCATCGGTTGTTGTGGGTAAATCATCAGATATAATAGTGTGTCTATTCTTTTGAATTGATTGTATGCAATAGCACCAATAGCTTGCTTACCCATCGCACATTGATATGTATTACGAGGAGATTGGTTGTGGTGCGGATATGGAATTAAACCGGCGACAGCTCCCAAAACTGTGAAAGGCTCTATCTCCATATGTGTAATCTCACGATCAATGTCTTTTTCATACAAGGCAATGAAGGAATCGTTTTCTTCATTGACATCTAGATACTCGACTAAACCGAGCTTCAAAAAATCATCGAAGACTAGCTCACCATCCAAAAGCCTCTTTAAATGATCGGCTGTTACTCTAGACTTACCATCCGAAACAATAATCAAGGGCCTACAGATTCTACCACCATCTGTAGCTATATGCACAGCCTTTTGATGTGAGTTGGAATAAATGGAAATAAATTCCGAAACTTTACCGGACCTTCTGAGGTTTCTAAATTGTGATAAAAACCTGGTTGGATACTTAGTTGTCCCAATCAGAGTACCATTGAGGAATACTCCATAATTGAGATGCAATGAAGCGCTATCGATCAGTGTGATATCTTCGACACCAAGGATATAGCAAAGTCTTTTAATGGGTTCTTCCTCATCATCAGTCGTAATATGTGTCATTAGTGCCAAATTCTTGACCAAACCACACGCTTCACCTTCTGGTGTATCGGCAGTACATAACATACCAAATTGAGATGGCTGAAGAGCTCTAGGACCAGAAACCTTTCTAGATTTTTCAAACTGCGAGGAAATTCTTGTCATCATACCAAGCGCCGAGATATATGATAACCTCGACAAGACGTGAGTCACACCTGCTCTCTCCATCTTAAATCTCTTCAAGGACCAGTTACCAGTCGAGATCGCTCTATTTAACCCACTGGTGATGTTGTTGGAATGTACATTGATAGATAACAGAGCATCGTACTCCATAGCCCTATTTGGTTTCTTGAGCACCTTATCTATACTTGCTTTGAAATCACTGTTGAACTTTTTAAACAAATCTTCGAAAAGAAGGGAAATCAGCTGGCCTGCCAATTCCAAACGCTTGTTACCCACGTAATCTCTATCATCGACCATCTTGGAATTATGAGTAGCCATAACAACTCTCCTAGTCATCATCGCTATATACAGAGCCTTCTCCCTGAAGTCAAGTGCTTCCACTGTCAAATGTGCAATAACTGTTGTTGCGATAGCTTCGATACCCTCCTGAAGAGTCGAAAGTTTTTGCCTTCTCACTGTCTTGACTTTGGACCCTATGTATTCTAGTGCTTGCTGTTGCGTGTAGAAACCCAATTTAGCCGCTTCTTCCAGGTTCACGGCGAAGATATCCTGATAAGTACTATCATTCCCGCAAACCAATTGCATAGCCTCCAAATCCGACACAATACCACATGCTTTGAGGACAACCACGATAGGAATTTCCTCTGCAATGGAGTTATGCTTTAGATATATCTTTTCATTTTTAGTAACCACATAAGTTTTCGATTTTCTTTCGTGTGTCGAGGAAGTCACAGAGGCCTGGACAATCCCCTTTTTCTCATCTGCCTCCACAATGATACGATTCTTTGACAGTTGTTCCTGCACCAAAATGACCTTCTCTGTACCATTGACGATAAAGTAACCACCTGGATCCAGCGGACATTCGTTCAACTTTGCCATCATTGCTTCGTCTGATTCAAATAGAATACATTTATTGGATCTCAACATCACAGGCATCCTCCCAATTTCAACATCCTTGTGCATTATGATGTTTCTTCCCCTAGTATACTCGATATCGACGTAAATTGGTGCCGAATAACACATATCCCTCAGTCTACATTCATGTGGTGGCACTAAATAGTCCTTAGAGCCATTGGACCTCTGACCCACCCTGATATCCACATACTTTAAATAAAACTCTGGATCCACATCACTAAGGATCAATTGGTTGGCTCGGATGATCTTCCTCAGATCAACGTCAACAAAATAGTTGAAAGAATCCAAATGCTGTTTCACTAGACCCTTCACTTTCAGAAAAGCTGGTAACAAATTCCACTTATCCTCCGCAGTACTGATCTCATCTGTCAGCTTCTTGCCCTTATACAGTGGCTTCAGCAGATCTTCAAAAGTTTCATCTTTCTTAAAATGTGTGTTTTCTTTCGATTTTTTTACAGCCATGGCTTTTGATCACCTCTGGGAAGACAAACCAAACTAGCCAACACTACAGGTGTTTCTACTTCGGTGAATTGGCTGATATCCTGCCAAGTCATCGTTGATTCACAAGCATCTCATCGCTTAATCAGAAAATTTTCGACTAGGGTACGCAACGTCATAAGTGACTGAAAGCTTGATCTGGGACGAATACGTCGATTACAGTATTCTTTGAAAATTGAGAATACAATCGTGTTTTACGAGAATACAGCCGCCGAGGCATGGTTATCATCAGGTTTGCGATTTAAACTGGTTAAAAACTAGTACATAAGAGCTACTATTTTTGAAGGCTAGTATACCAGATTATTCTTCCTCCTCACTGAAATTGCTGTCTGAGTAGCATGGAATGTTAATTGGCGAATCCTCAGTGCCTGCGGGGCATTCATCAGTGTTTTGTGCCCATAAGTTCCCTTCTTCATCTTGAATCCACTGCTCTACTGGAATGTCATTGACTGTTTGCAAGCTTTGACCCATTCCGAAGCACTTAAGTCGGTTACGGAGAACCATTGTGCG